>JARHVA010006286.1:630000-952894 GCA_037957365.1 Torreya grandis
AAACTCAATTGGGATTTACTAATTTAATTTATGGTGGTCAAATCTTAAATCCGGTTTTAGTATATATATATATATATATATATCTCAAACCTTGTAAAATTTCCACTTATAACTAAAATGATTATAGTTCCATAGAATGCTTAGATAAGCATATGACATGTATTTGTTGACTATTAGTCAAAGGAGTGGTAATACAATATCACCCTATGTCATAATTTTTATCATATAATATACCATAATGGTTGTATTCTAGTTAAGACAATACATGTGTAGCTATACATTTTTGACACTGTAACATGGTTCAAATTAAACATGTGAGTTCTAAATGGGTAAACATAACATCCCTTGTCATGAAATAAGCTTGGGGGTGTGCTTGATTTTTCTAGTCTTATGAACCCTATGGAATAAAACCTATCACATGAAATATATTATTATAAAAAGTTACAATGTGCTTATTGAGTGAATGGGTGTAACCATGACTATTGATATATAATTATATAATGATTTATGTACTTTTGGTTATAAATTATATTAAAATATATAACTAAGTTAATGAATACATGCATTCAAAACCCCTAAAACATATAGCGAATGCTAGTTTAGATTATGCTATGTTGAGTCTCATGGTAAGCAACATAAGAATATAATGGTAATGCTTGTTTTAGGACATGCCTAAGATTTTATCTAGAATTATGATTTTGACCAAATATCAGGTGTCTGAGGGATTGAAACTATAACCATAATAAAATAGTCTTCTTGAAGGTGGAACAAGATGTTTAAATGAGTGATATAACGAGTTTATGAGTTCTCTATTTCCTTGTAAATGATTGATTGATTATTAGTTAATGTTTAGTATTGAGTATTTGTGTGCAGTATATGTTAAGAGGGTGTTTGGTTATATCTTACATACGATGGTACATCATGATGCATGCTTATAAGTTATGTTGCTTTGAATACTGATAAGGAGTCTAAAACTTAGGGTATACTTGGGTGGTATAATCTCATACTTGATTAATTGATATTATGTTTTTAATCATTTAATTCTTGAAATCATAAGTTGGTTATGTGCATTTGTGTAGCTAGAAACTATGATAGTATGGCACATTATAGAGTACTACAGTATAAAGATAATTTTTATTTGGATGGTACATACTATACTTGTTATGTCTAGACTTACACCTACTTTTGTTTAACTTAATGTGTGCATGATTGGTTATCACTATGAGTAGTGTGTTTTGTGATTATTAATAGGACTTTGAGTATACAAGCATATAACCTCGAGAGATTAAAACATTTTATAAGTTATTATATTATTGTGTTCCATGGGAATGGTGACTTATTTTATTATGTCTAGTTTCTTAAATAGAATCTTATGTTTTCATGTATTTAAGACTAATTTAAATGACTATTTGAGAAAAAACTAGTAGTTATGTCTTAGAATACTAGACTATGGCAATATGGGTTATCATAGGATGTAGTATGTTGGAAACTAATTATAGTAGTGAAAATATGTAGTTAAATATGTGTTTACCCAGGTGGTATAAACTATTGTCATTATTTCTAGTATGAGATAGAAAATAATGTAAGATTCATTCTTACATTGGATGGAATAAATGTATGTTTTGATTACTCATATGTTTTGCATGTTATATGATTTGTTTTATAGTAGGATGTAAATTATATGAATCTTGTGGTTGAATTGTATTTGACCAATCTGCATTGTTGATATAGAGTAAGGAGTGAGATGGACTTCATTGACTTACTAGTGTCACAATGACAAATGAAGACAATCAGATCAAGTGGTGTGTATGAATTTGATTGATTTAGATCATTATTATTTATTATTTGTAAAAATTTGGGCTAAAGTATGTTTAGTGAGACATTATCATTTCATGAGTGTAATTCACATGTTTGTGATATATCTTGTAATAAAATGGATTTCTATGATACACTATATGTTTAGTTTAGAATCACACAACACATAGTTACTTGTTTGTCTCTCTAGATTCTTATGCCATCACTACCTTCTCATACAAAAAGGGAGGGACATTTTATGATGTGATTATGTGGGGGATCATTGGTCTATGGTTGGTGTGGAAAAGCACTCGAATGATGCTCTCCCTCCCCATAATAGTACTACTTACTGATATGACATTTGAGATTGCCACAAATACTTGAGTTTAAGAACTCTGCTCTAGGGGAGCCATGTATCTATATTTACATTGTATTATATTGTACTTATCATTGAATATTATCATGAAGAGATGTAATTACTTATTATTGTACTTGGACAATGGTGGCTGTAGACTTGTTACAATTATAGTAGATTTAATGTGATTGCTTTTTATATTCATATTTTGACGTGTTCTCTCATGGTATTAGAGATAAGTGATATGTGATGTATTATGATTTTTTATATTATAACACCTTGAGTATTTATTATGATTTATATGTATATTCCTATGGTTTAATCTATTTTTGATGTATGTGTTTAATTAAAATAAAATTCACATATTTCTATGTCTAACCCAGTGGGGTTGTTACATTAATATTATGAAAATTGATGCATATCCTTATCTTTCCATTCTTATTGATAATGTGAACAATGTTAGACATCCATTTAGAATAGTCTATGGGTTTTATGAACCCTATTTTTGGAAGCTTACCATTAATGTAACTTTAGGCTTGATTGGCCTAAGATTTTTTTATGGACTTTTTTTTAGGCACCTTATCCAAAATTTTAATGACTAATTCAGGTTTAATACCTACCATATCCATGTAGGAAAAGGAAAAGGAAAAGGATTGGGAAATCTTGGTAAGTAACCTTTTATGATCTTCCACCTCTCATGGCAAGAGTGAAAATCCAAGTTTGAAGATTCTAGGGCTTTATTTAGTCCCTATTTTATTATTAATGGTATCTTATATAAGAAAGCATTCCCTTCTTAAAATTATTTAAGAGCAGGGGGAAGTTCAACATCCTTTCCTTTTGCATTGAAAACATTGAACTCATCATCAAAAGATATTTAATATTAAACCTTGAAGTAGGAATTGTGATATTATTTTCCAAGGGTAGACATAGGATAACAAATGAGAGCAAACCTCTCTTATGATGGAAAAATGGGAGGTCATTATCAGTACACAATAAATATATAATGGCCTTGTCATTATTAATATAGGTCAATGACCAATGGGCTAGTATCCTTCCCAATGTAATTAAGAGTTTGTTCAAGAGACATTCTTGTATGATGAGTTCTGTTCTAATGGAGACTATAAAATCTAATTTGCATTTCATGGGGTGAGGATCAAAATGTCAAGAAGAAATAACCATAGAGGAAATAAGCTAATTGTTTTCCATTGGGATGACTTCATGGAAATAAATTCAAAATCCTTGGCAACCTTGTGCATAATAATTTTATAAATCTAAATATGCTCAATTTTAGTTTGATAAATCTCTAAAACTTGATTGGTGACTAGTTATGAATCACCTTGGATCTTCAAATTTTGTATGCATAACCATTAGTGATGAGAATTATAAGCCACAAGTATTAATATTCAACTCCATTATTTGTATAATCAAAGTCTAATTTAAAACTAAAGGGCATGATTCATCCTTCTAGGGAGATTAGGATGACTCCTACCCCTATGTCAAGACTTCATTTAGCCCCACAATAATTAAAGACCTATTGATCATGTGTAGAAGGAGAATCATCATCATGGTTGGAAGGGACCTATTGCTCTTATGAAATCTCAACCATGCCAATATCTAATATACTAGTTAACCCATCTTGGGATTCTTGGTATTGAGATTCAGAGAGATTATAGACTCCCACTTCTTATGGGTCAAAAGGGAGTACAAGTGGTGTGCCACTTTTTAGGATATTGATGATTTTAGTCATATACATAGTTGAGACGACTAGTATCATTGCATGATCATTACCACTTACTTTTATCTTATTAAGACTTCATTTTTTCAAGCTTAAAAAGAGCTTTAAGAAGCTCTGCCCCCTTTTTCAAAACAACCACTTTGGTCTTCAAGGTATCTTTGATTTTGACTAAGTGTGGGGTTTTTTCCAAACCATTCTAGGTAAATGATAATAAATATGTAACCTTGGTTGTTTATGTGTGGTCACTTGAAGACTATTAAAAGGTTTGGGGTTCCCTTGGGCAATTAAAATCTTTCCAAGATGGAGGAACTTTATCTATTGGAAAATGGTAAAAGGGATTGCCTTCATTCTATAAATCTAAGGTCTACCAAAGATCATGTTGTAACTGGTGTCTTTATTAATTACATATAATTTTTTCAACATGATCTTGGGACATAAGGTAATTATAAGAACAATGGTTTTTATTGAAGTGCACTTGAGGCTATTATAACCTTAAAGGGTGTTGTAGGTAGACGAGTAGTTGGTTTCCTTATAACTAAGTTTTTGTGAGAACAAAAATGGGACTATGTTCATGATTGATCCATCATAAACCATTTCTCATTTTACATATTTGTTAAAATCTAGACTTATATAAATAAGACTACATCCCCCTCCTATCCATATTGAATTTAGGAGGAAAACTCCTGAGGTCAAATAAATAACCAACATCCTTCAAACTTTACCTTGGAGATCAATATGGTTGATTTGGGATTGAGGTGAATAAGTCACACTAACTAAGTACCCCAACCCTAGGGCATCAAGCAATGTCAAATGGTGGGAAATAGAATCATTGGGAAAATAAAGAAATAAGATGTGGGAGAATGTCTTTGTAAGGTTTTGAGACTAAGTTATAGTTTTCCACAGGTTTTGATATGAAATCATCATCCAAGATGTTAGAAATGTGAAGAGTTATGGGATAATATTCCCATGTTTAAGTAATGATATTTAATTCTTATTTAGTCTATAACTCCACCACTCCTATCATTATGGGTTTCTCTTAAACCCCCAACTAGGGATCAACATCAAGGTTGGTTGTAACATAAGTAGAAACTTCAACATCATGAGTGCATGTTGACATAGGTTGGTTGTGTTTAATTGGTTGATTTTATAAGTTAACCTATGGTTAGTTATAAGTGGATCATGTTTGGTGGTTTGGGAAAGGGTTTTAATAGATTTAGGGGTTATGGGATCTTTGAATTGGCCTTGAGGGTTTGCATTTACATTCCTTAGGAACACATCAACAAAAGTTTTCCTCTATTCTTGAGGGAGTCTTTCAATGAAATTTTTGTACTCCTAATAGACATGAGTGTCATGCCAACCCACTCAGTAAAAGAGGAAATAGACATTGGGATCATATTCCCTAGGCCTTTGGTTTTATCTCAATTGATTGAACCCCTATTGATTATTCCATTGATAAAAGGTTTGGTTTTGGAACTATGGGAAATGGTCAATGTTTGGGAATTGGTTTTGGTTTTGGTTTAGGAATTACATGTTACATGGTGGGGTTAGATTTAAATAAATTGAATAAATTGGAGGTGGATGATTTTGGTTCTTCATACCATTATTATTAATTGCATTATTATTGTTCATGGGTTATGGTTGGTTGTTGTTGACAGGGTTTGGTATCTTATTTTTATCAGTCACACCATCAATGGTGGCATTTTGGTTTCTATTGAGAAACTTGGGGCCTTAGTTATTGTTAGAATTATTTTGGTTCACATTTTAAAAACCCCTATTATTTTGGTTACCGGTGACTATACACCCATTGGATCCATAGGTTAAATGACCATTATCAATGGCTGCTTGGTCAATTCATAAAACACTTTCAAGTGATTCTTTGTAGGATTAATAAGGGAAATTATGGACATCTTGCCTTGTCTCCTTATTAAGGGAGTGAATAAAGAGATCACATAGTTCTCTTTGATTTATTTTCGTGCACTGGTAGATGAATATAAAACCTACCACCATATAATAATTAAATGAGCAATTGATTCATTATTTTCATGTTTAATGTGGAGGAATTATCAAATGCTATTTTTCAAAAAGTTGTTCATATCAAAGTTTTTATTGAATTCCACCACGAGTTGTATAAAGGAATGGATATAGGCCTCAAGGAAGTGATAGTACCAATGAAGGGAAAATCTTTCTAAAATTTTGGGAAAAAAATCACAACCAAGGCAAGAGTTCCCTAATGGCCATGGAATATTCTTTGACATGCACATTGAGATCTCCTTCCCCTTTAAATTTAGGAAGGTCATGTAGGGGATGAGGTAGAATATATCCTTGTATACTATGATTTATGGGTTCTTTTATGTATTTGACACAAGTAACCATATCATTGAAATCCATCAAAGGTATGGTAGGATAATATTTAAGGGGTGGGTTTGGATACAGGTGTTTACATAACCACTAGGAGGAAAAAAAAGGTGTTTGGTAAGATAATGTGGAATAAACTAGAAAATAATTATTTGTCTTGGTGGATTTGGAGATCATGTGATAATAAGGAGGAAGAGTGTTAGACAAATAAGGGTTAGGTGCTTGTGAGGAGTAGTGCATATGGGTAGTACATAACTCTGAGGAGTGTAGGGTGGTGGGTTGTTAGCCTTTACATTGTTGGGAGGATTGTATGTCAACACACTTCTAATTGGGACTTAGTTTGGAGATTTATATGACAGAGGGATATTATAATTATTTGTGTTGGGGAATCCATGAATGAGAATATCCCCTAGGTGTTGATTCAAAACATAGTTTGGAGGAAGAGTATAGGCTTGTTATTATGATGGATGTGTCTAGGGTGGTTGTTTAAATAATTGGTAAGCTATTTTTATGATGGGTATGGAGTAAGAATGAATCTAGTTAGGAGGGTTAGAGTTCAATCCTTGATTTAGAAAGGGTTATTCTCTAAATCACAAGTGTGACCTACCAAGGTAGATATGAGGTCATTTTGAGTAAAAACAATATTGGGTATAGGAAGCTCCTTTATGGGAGGTGATGTAGGAATAGGTTGGTAATTTTAAAGATATTTATTTGAAATAAAAACCTTAGGAGGTATTATTAAATTTTTTTATAGTGGGATGGAGGTGTTATAGTTATTTTTATAAGGGTGTGTAGTTTTTTGTATTCTATTTACTACATCCTCTAGATAATGGATTCTTCTAATATATTAATCATATTTAATAGAGATTTTCATACCTAAATTTTTAAAATAAACTGAGGGACTCATTGTCAAGAGAGGAGTGGATCCACTCCCACTAGTAAAAACTAGGTTGTTAGAATTAGTATGGTTACTAACAATTTTTAATATGTCCCACACTTTGTGGATTGGTATCCCACTCATAGTTTGTGAGTTAGGGATAGTCATGAAACTAATATTATATGTCTTGGTTGGAAGTAGTATTGTTCCAAATTACTAAATAAGCTTCACCAAGAACTTTTTGACTTTTCCTATATCCTTGTAGGTTAATATATCCTCCTATATCTTATCTAGACATATTCAAGGGTATAAAAATACTCACAGAGTAAATGGAAGGATGGAGAGAGATAGAGAATAAAATAAAGAGAAGAGTATAAAAATGGAAAAACAAAAGGATAAACCTTTCATGTTGGGTTCACCAATTTATGTACACATGGAAAGTGACATGCTAAATTATGCACTCAACTTTTCAAGGTCATGCTAAGATACTTGATGTAATGGATAGATGATGGGTTGAATCTATAGATTAGGTGGATTGTCTTGAGGAATGGGGTCTTGGATGATAGGTGGTATGGGATGATCATGATAGAAATAGAAGAGGTTTTCCACATCATGGTGTTTTTTGAGGGCTTAGAGTTTGGAAGAGATGGAACTCCAAGGTCCCTCTGTGTTAGTTATGACAAGAAGGTGAAGTTCTCGATCGATGTTGTGAATGATAGAGTGGGTGTGATTAGGTTGGATGAATCTAGGGATGTGATCCACTCTATTAGGTTGGATATTCACTATCAATGTCATACATGAAGTGGATGATATATGGTGAGGCTAATCCTGATGATAAGAGGAAAAAGGGGAGATGGATGACTAGGCTTGGATAATGTTGTATTGGTGACCTTGGTTTTAGGAAAAAATGACTATGGGAGGATTGGAGATACATTCTTGCTCATCAAGAGTGTTAAAGGATTTAAAAATGAGATGAGTTATGGGGGAGGAACAAAATACCTATGCTTTGAGTTAAACATTAATTTTAGATTGAATGTTACTACTGCTCATAACTGATGATCTAACCCTAGGGAAAAGTCTAGTTTTATCAAGGTAAGGATGCTCTAAAAGTGTCATAAAAAAGGAAATGTAGAGTGGTGTGTAAGCATAAGATATTATGTATAATGTGGTACTTGTTTTTCTATTGGAATAAATATGTGAGTGCTTGTGCTCATCTAGACAAGGCTTTTTGATTATTTTTGGTGTTTTCACAATGTTTTGGTAGAAAGAAATAAATTAAAATACTTGCTGAAATAAAAACAAAAAAAAATGACTGAGAATAAAGGCAAGACACTTGTTTTTTTAATGACATCTTATGATGTATGCAATGTTGAAAACAAAGTTTTGAAAGAAAGGTGTAGTTATTAATTTTTCTATGTTTTACCTGATTTGTGAGATGATTCATTTAATGGAATCTAAAGGAATTGAATTTGATTTTGGTTTTGTATGAAAATAATATAAGATTATAGTAAAAATGATATTTTATAACATTCAAATATGAAAATAAAACTCTAAACCCTAACAAATATACCCACTATAAATTCAAAAATTAACTCCTATGTGCAAGCTAAAAACTATTTTTTGATGCTATTGAATGCTTGTTTATGAATTGAAATGATCTATGGATAGAGATATGCAAAAATTATGTTATAATTTTCTGACTTTAGTGTCTTAGAATAATATTATTTTGCTAATAAAATGAATAGATTCTAGATTTGATATACTGGGTTTGGACTATCTACATTGCTTAGGTTTTTATGGATGCTTGATTGAAAATTGTTGTAAATGAGAGGTTTTATAAAAATAAAAAATAAAATATTGTATTATGGTTGTACCTATTATTATTATTATTTATTTATTTAACCTAAGTGTTATGCAAAACTATGTTCTTTAAAGACAAATAATGTGCAACTACAAAACAATAGATCAAAACTATGTTTTTGGTGCAAGAGAGGAAAGAGAGAGAGATTTATGTTCATTTCCTTTTAATTTTGAAGAATAAAAATAATATAATGAGTAAATGAAATTAATTTAATCTAATAAAAAATAAGTAAAACTAAAATTGAAAACCCCTAACTTGATCAAGGTGAGACCAATTGGAAGTAAGGAGATTGCTGCCATAGATTGTCCTCAGTAAGGTAGCTCCTCTGCTCAACATAGCCATAGGAAATATATGAAATAAATGTATAAAAAATAGGAAAAAAAGGAAGACACAACCCTGGAGAATAATGTAACTATATTATGGTTGGATGACCCATTTGATAGTAAAGACTATGTTGTTGATCAAATTAATTATCCTTTACAAGTCTGTATAGAATGACCACAAAGATAACCAAAGATGTAAAAAATATTTAAAAAAAATGAAATTAGGTGCACTTATATTTTTTAGATCTTGGTATCACAATATTTAATGCAAAATTCATAAAAAATTGAGATAATTGTAGAAGAACAAGGAGGTTGCAAGAGTGAGTTTAACTGGTGGTTAACTCAAAGATCAAGTTAGGAGGAATAACGATTAATCAAGTAGGAGTAGGAGTGAGTTGGGATATCATGAAATTTAACAAAAATAAAATCAAGGAAGAAATGTGAAGATAACCATGCAAAACATGTGGGAACTCAAGTCCTACATTCTAAAAATGTAAGACGGGTAAATTGTGATGAAACCATCATAGTTTATAGATGATGAAAATGTAACTACCACCTAAAATGAAAAAAATGACCACATGTATCAATGATAATGCAAAAAAAAAACTAACTTTCCACCTTATGACAGTTTCATCATGGCAGTTTACGAAACCATCATGACATAAATGCCATTTCTATGGTTCCGTAATGTAGTGAGGAAGTTTTAATATGAATAGAGGAAATTTCATCCTAAGAGAAAGGAATTTCAAATCAAAGGCATGAGGACTCAAAATGGATGTTTCTGAGGCTTTTAAAATACTAAAAAGAGGTTAAGGAGATAGAGGGGTAGGAATGTCAGAGAGAACCATATTAGACCATATTTTTAGAGATCATTATATCATCATTATATTTGTTTTATAAATATTACATCTTGTAATTTTAGGGCACCACATTGATACATTCTTATAGATCATCCTCTTACTCTTAATTTTAGACTCGGGCTAGAAATACATGTTCTTAATTATTAAAATAAGGCTTGAAGAATGTTTTGAATACTAGTAATATGGTCACCAATGTCTTTATGCACTTTTAAATACAAAATAGAGTGTCTATCTTTCAGTCAATATAAAAATTCTTCAAAATCTCTATCTCCAACCTTAAGCTAGTAAATTCTAACCCATATTTGAGTACTGCAAGAGTGGTGAATGTTTGTTAGATTGATTTTTGTCATAACTTTACTGTTTGGATTTACTTTGATTTATTAAGGGGAGAGAGTTCCAATGCATGGGATGCCCTATTGAATTCTATGTTATGGGAAACATTGGATCATTTTTTGTAAAAATACAACTACTTACCAAAAACCATTAAGAAATTAGTAGTGTGTCCTATGGTTATATCCCACTATTCAATCCAACCTTTTAAACTAGTATGTCATGTGAAAAGATTCCATACTTGCACAATGGGAATAAAGTTGCACTCATGTTTCAAATGCAAAGTATTGAAATAAAATTATTTTCAAAAATTATTGCATTAGGATTCGACCATTATATGTAACATTTAATGTGTTAGTGGTCTAAGAGAGTAATATCAATGAGAAAATTGACCAACCTATCAAAGTATTGGGTGAAGCTAAAATCATTTTGCTCTGTGAGCATTGCTATGTCTAGCCACTTAAGCACTCTATGAGTTCCTTGGAAAAATATCTACCAAGTGAATCAATGGGTGGAAAGGGAGTGTATATGGTGATGTTTAGGATCGTAAAACCCTATTTGTATGCATGTAAAACCACATTTATCACTTACTATCACACTATCTCATGGGCATAAGCCCTTCCTTATATTTTGTAGATTCAATCATATGGAAATCTCTACAAACAATCTAATTTATTATGGGAAGTTACTCATCTAACCATTGCCAAAAAGGCATTATTTCCACAACATCATTGGAATCATAGAGATTAAACAAGATAAGAAATTACATGAGAATAAAACTCAACAAGTTGTTGGAGAATGCACCTCTATTATTAGTTAAGAACATAATGAATTAATTAAATAATAAATGAATCATTTATTAATTAACTATATAAATTTAAATACTAAGAGCTTATTTGGAGGATGTAATTATATGATGGGTATCCTTTCCTTATGCTTTAATTAATTTATTATATCTATAATTTTGGTGCATGTCTTTCATAGGGAATCAAAGCTTTAATGGCA
The DNA here is from genome assembly GCA_037957365.1 of Torreya grandis. Taxonomy (NCBI): domain Eukaryota; kingdom Viridiplantae; phylum Streptophyta; class Pinopsida; order Cupressales; family Taxaceae; genus Torreya; species Torreya grandis. Next base: position 641,496 of record JARHVA010006286.1, read on the forward strand.
ATAATGTGGACTTTGTCTATAAACTACCCAAAATTTTGAGGAAATATAATTCTTTGTAACACAAGTGCATCAAAAACCTTCTTATAAGTAAAGTTTTAACTGATACATTTTGAGTTATTACATCTTGGTAAGCATGGTATATTTCATTTATTGGTTTACATGGATGGAATCAATTGGTGAAAGAGAGAGCAAGATTAGAACATACATCATAATTTATATTTATTGTATTTTCATACATAAATCAAAATCTATGGGTTCTATCACCTATCATCCAATAAATATCATTTAATACATGTAACTCCAGTTCAATACTATCATCTAAAAAGTATAGTGCATTATATTCAAATTTTATGAAATAGTGAGGAACTACATAAACAATTAATTAATTTGATGTGGATTTTTATTTAATGAATAACGTCTAGTCAAACTATGATATTTAATCTATAAGTTCAAGGGGGAATATCTAAAAATACTCTATAGTGTTCCTAACCACCTCTTCCTCCTCTAAAATGGTGAGAAAAGAGTCATAAAAAGTGTCAATTTATAAACTACTCTTGAGGGGTGTGAGGAAGGAAATTTCCCTTCACAAGGCCTCTAGAGGAATAGTCACCTAACAAGTATCCAAAACCTTTAAAATAGACATAAAAAAAGGGGCCAAAGGAGATCATTGCCTAATATATTTTAACAAACCATTTGTTTAGAATATTTCTCATTTAATGTTAAACATGTTGAGGCATATTTAAAAAGGGTTTGGCCTAACTGCACAATTCTAGGCCCAAAGCCAAGGGTTTGCAACATGGAAATAATGAAGGGATGATTAATTTGATCACAAGTTTTAAAAAAATAAATATTAATAAGGAGATATTTTTTTGGGATAAGTGAGCCCATTGCATCCCTTCCCAAACTACCATGATGTTATCAAGAATGTATTTGCCTTGCATAAGCCTTGTTTGCTCAGGCCTAAGCACCAAAGGAAGAATATACTTGATTCATAAGGGTAAAGTTTTGGAAATATAATTTTAAGAGACATTAATGAGGGTGATAGGCCTTCACTTAGTGATAAATTCAATATCTTGTCCTTTGGGAATGATCATGATACTTCCTTTGTTAATGATCTTTCTTAAAAATCTAGTGGCCATGCCTTTAATATATTTTTTATGAAAATATGGCCCAATATAGTCCCATAAAAATTCATAGAATTCATAAGGAAACCCATAAATTCCTAGGGATTTATAGTAACCCATAAAATTAACAACATACTGAATCTCATCAATAGAGACAGGCATATCACAATCCATTATTTAGATAGGTTAGATCTTTTAGGGCCCCACACTAATGCATTTTTAGAGAGTAGCCTTTAGCTCTTCATTAGATAATTTAAATTGAAATACCTGCTTGTAATGCTTAAAAGAATATTTAAGGATGTTTAGAAGAATAGTAAGATGGTTCCCAATGTATTTAAACACTTTGATATAAACTAGAAAGTGTCTATCTCTCAATATTTTGAAAAAAATCTCATTGAATCTATCTCCAACCTTAAGCCAATGGAATCTAACCTTAATTTGAGCACTGTGAGCTTGGTGAATTTATGATAGCTTAATTTTTTGACACAACTCTATTGTTAGTGTTTTTAGTGATTCATTAGAGTTGAAAATCATTGGACATCCCATTGAGTTCTATGACATGGGTAACATTGGCTCAATTTTTAAATAAAACCAACTAGTTACCAAAAGACCTTAAGAAAGTAACAATGTGTACTATGGTCATCTCCCACCATTTAATATAGCTATTGGCACTTGTAGGGTGTGGGACAAGATTCCATACCTACCTAATGTGCATAAGGGTGCACTCATGCTTCAACTATAAAGTATTAAGATAAAAATGGTTATTGAATTTTCTCATGAGGGGAGTCGACCATTATATGTAGAACTTAATGGGTTAATGGCCTATGAGAAGAATATCGATGAGAATAATAACTCACCTATCAAACAATTGGGTGAAGGTAAAACCATCTTTTTCTATGAGAAACACTCTTTCTAATCACCTGAGTACTCTCTCAATTCCTTCATGAAATTTCAACCAAGTGAACTAATGGATGGTGGGAGTGTTCAGTGATGGTTAGGATTGTATAACCTTAATTTTTTATATGTATAAAATGACACTTCACATTCATGAGCACTTCATATCAAGGGAATAAGGCATTCCTTTTCTTTTATAGATTCAATCATCTTAAAGTTTCCCAACAATAAAATTTGCTATGGGAAGTATCTTTGTTAACCACTGTCAAAGGGTCATGCTTTCCTCAAAGTCATTAAAAACATAGAAGTTAGCCAAGCCAAGAAAATATATGGAAATAAAAATCAATAAATTGTTGGAGTTTACACATTTATTGTTAATTAATATTATAATGAATTAATTTAAGAATAAATAGAATATTTATCAATTAAATATGTATATTTAAATACTAAGAAATTACTTGGAGGATGTAATTAAATGATGGGGATCCTTTCCTTATGCTGTATTGTTTGTTTTGTTTATTTATTAGATCTATATTTTTGGTGCATGTATTTCATAGGGATTAATATATTTAATGGAAATATTATGGGCTCTCTACAAACTACCCAAAATGTCAATGAAATTTATTTGTAGAATCAATTGGTGTAAGAGAGCAAGACTAGAGCATGCATAATATTTTTATATTTTATTCTACTTTTGTACATAAATTAAATCCCATGGGATTGGTCTATGATTATTTAATACATGTAACTCTAGCGTAATACTTTCCTTTAAAAATGACAATGTATCAAATTTAAATTTTATGAAATAGGAAAGAATTACATAAAACGTGATTTAATTCGATTTAGTTTTTTATTATTGATTAACTTCTATTGAAACTTTGATCTTCAAGATAAAAATGCAAAATTAAGAACATAACATTTTTTTTTTAATTTTAGTGTTGATTTTGCATCAATGTGAACCCTAGTTAACATGATATCAATAAAAATATACAAGAAGTTTCTTTGTTAGTATCCCTCTAAGGGACCTTGTAGTTATCCTTTATACCTAATATAATATTTTCATCTAAGGATCTTCTTATTCATGTTCATTAAATTTAAATACAAAGTGGAAAATATTGATGAAATACACATGATGATGTCCAAACTAGGTGTTGTAATTATTTATCAAGGGAAATTTAGAAGATTATTTTGGGAACATCATCAAATATAATTTCTCTAATCATGCCCTACCATGATAATATGGATTAATGATATTTAGTTATTAAACCTATGCCTCAAAACCCTTAGAAAATTTTAATGCTAGAATCACATCAAAGGTTTTTTGTATTATGATTAAAATGGGTCTCTATAATATAAGGATACTAGGATCTAAATAGGAAAAAGGTAGAATATTATTGTAAATCTAACACACATAAGATGCTAGACTACAAATTGGTTTAGGGATATAGACAAGGGCCATTAGTAAAGGAGGTTGTAATTGACTTATAAGAAGAACCTACACATATAATATCTTATGAATATATAAGGTGGATGATCTTATTGAATCTATGGTTTATTTAAATGCTGAATAAAAAATTATGTAAACTAAGGGTTTCATTTGGTTGTAAAATAAGAGCTATAAGAAGTAAAATTCCAATAGGAAATAAAGTAATAGTTATAAGTAATAATGATGTAAAATATAAAAATAAAGTAATAAGCATGTACTAACTATAATATCAAATACATGAACTAAAAAAAATCCATAATATCAACCAAAGTACAAAATAAAAAGATTATGGATGCTTACATTTTGTTGACTTGTTGATGTATTAATCTCCCATTTCCTTGTAACACTTGTGAAAAATGGTTGTGGGTGAAGTCAAGAAGTATAGGTAAAACCCTAAGTATATCAAAGTGGGGACTATAAAGACATGGTATACCTCTCAGGTGGAGTTCCCATTTATGAAATCTTTAGACTTTTATGCTAAATTTCTTCCTTGGTGTAATATCTTATTAGCCCTAAATAATACTCTTCTTCCTAAGGTGTATTTACATGCACAAGTAGAGTGAATCGATGTTATAATTATTGAGAAATAATGAAAATGCAACTTATAAATATGGATAAAAACCATAAAAGACAAAACATTTTTTAGCCAATGGCATCAACCCAATTGATGACATTGTTGTCATCAATTTTGCACCCTTGGAGAGGTAGTTCAAGCCTAATCCAATTGAGTGAAATAATGGGATTACCCCTAGACTTGTGGTTTATCTATAGAAGGGGTACAATTCTATATTTAAGGGCTAACTCCTTTGATATATCTATTTAATCTCATCATCTATACTACTAACTTGTTGGGTGAAAAGGGAGAGAGAAACATGAAATAAACCTAACCCAATGAGGCGATGCACCAAATATTAACTGATCACTACCAACCAACTTAAATTGCACTCCAAACTAGAACTTAACCTACACATGAAACTAATCCAAATCTACCTCTCTACATTAGTATTTCTCATGGAGGTTTATGAAGCAAGCTTGAGATAGGAGGACTAGTCAAGAGGTTATGATGACATGAAACTAATGAATGGAAAAATCACTAAACCCATACACACTCTATTTAAACACTTCATGAAACTTGAAAAAAGACTTTCAAATTAAATATGAATGCTAAACAAGGACAACATGCCAAGGAAGTAAATCTATCACTTAGGAAGATCAACTAGTCTAACATGCACATTAAAATAGTCCATGGAGAAGGTAAAAATAGGTTGTTATTCATTAATCAAATGATGTAAATGGGTATGGTTTTTACATACCCAGGTGGAGGATACAAACTTAGCTGATCAAGGCTGAATACATAGTACAAGTGAGAGAGAAGAAGAAAAAGGTGTATGAGAGGTAGAGGTGACAAGTGTCTCATGAGTTATAAATAAGAGATGAGTTATGAAACTCCATAAATAGGTCCTAAATGCCATGTGTATGTCCTCTTAAGATCCTTTCTTGATCCAAGTGCTATAGTATTTAGAATGCTTGCTTGACAACTTGACTAGCTCTCCAAAACTGCCCTTTGTTTTGGCTTGTTGAATGACAAGTGGCCTTATTGATGGTCAAATCAAGTTATCTTATACCTTTGATCTACTCTTGACACCTCTCAAATTATCTCTTTAGGTTATCTTTGACACATCACTTGATTTTATTACTAAGTGTTTAGAAGCCTCTTCATCTCTTTAGGCTAATCTTGCATACAAGTTTTAAAACTTGAATTAATCTTCTTCAACTCATTCATTATTCATTTATGGCTGATTCAAATCATACTAGACCTAAAAAATTACATTTGGAAGTCTCAAACCAGATCTAAGAACTCGTTCTACACTAAAAGCCCCAAATTATTCTTATTCATTGTAGCCCAAAAAACATGAAAACCTAGTTATTTATAGAGTTTTATGGATGATAATGAGAAACTAAAGGCATAATACAAGAACTGGTATGTCCTTACAACTTTATATTCAATTTGATGCCCTAAGAGTGAGTGAAAGTGTACTTTTTTATTGATTCTCTCTCCTAACTAGGTCTCAATTAGGCCTCCATACCTAGAGAATGAACATTGAATCTATAAGATTTACACATGTGACAAACCCTAAATAAACATTTGACTTAGTTATATGACCTCCCCATTCTCCATGTCAAGTTTGAAGTTATGACACCTTTTAAAGACCTCCCAAGTAGCTAACAACAATATTTTTTGGCCTATTTTGTATAGTTATGTAGCTACAAGTAAAAACTAGTAGCATGGGGTTATTATTAAGGGAGTATTAGACATGATTCAAGTGATTTGAGAGTTTATCCAATCTGTATGGAGGCATAAAAATCAATTTCTCTCTCATCAGGTCATTCTAGCTCTCCTAAACAACTTGAAAGTGCTTCAAGGTCTTAATGATTGTTCATATAGCTCAGGGCATGACTCCACCAATGAATTACACAAATTTAAAGTAAACCAAGGTATCCAAGGTCCCATGCAACAAATTTTTACCATATTGAGTAAAGGAAGATAGCCTCTCGAGTTATTAGTAGGCTTTTTGTGAGGTTAGGGAAAGATTAAGGCTTGTAGGTGACTATTATGAATTTGGTTTGAGATTTGAACACCTCAATTAGGTTTTTAATATCTTCCCTAATATATCATAGTGATTTATTATTACATACCTTCTTCAAACTCTGCTACATCCTCATTGGTATATGCTTAGGGTTCTTGAGCCAACTTGCATAACATACCCTAGCTGACTGTATTCTCTCATTTCTATCACTTTAAAGGGTATATGTCTTCATGAAATGTTTGTATAAACATCTCATCATATTCTTAGGTTACTCAATGTCCTTAACTCACTTCAACAATTCATATTTCATCTAGCTTCCCATATAGGCTTGTGTATGATTGAACATGGTTTGTCATCATTATGTTTGTATTTTGATGGGTCTGAATATTTTATAGAGTGATGTTATCATTATGTATTCAATTTCTTAGCTAGTGATGTATGATCACTCTTCTCTTCAAACCTCTTAGACAATATATCTCCTAGTTCATCCCATGAAGCTATAGAATTATGAGAAAGAGTCCCATACCAATCTAAATCTTTCCCTTTGAAAGACAATGCCAATAGTCTAATGGATACATTCTCGTAAGTGATATTATGGATATTTTAGAAGTTTGCTATGTTTTTTATGTGTTCAATAGGAGTAATAGGACCTTCTTCACTAAAGGATGGAAATCTCTTAAGGGCTACTCTAGGATTTTGGTCATATTGGGCAAGATTCAAAGGAGATGATTTGGTAAAGACTACAAAAGGTTGCCTCCTAGCCATATTGGAATGTAGAGTATGGGTATTGAGGGTTGAACTAATCAATAAATTGGACTTTTTAAACACCAAATCCCTTGAATAAGGATGAGTATTCACAAACCTAAATCTTTTGATAGAATACAAAGGCAATTGCACAAAATCAAAGGGTATATCTTTAAAAACAAACCTATTGGTCACCTTTGGCATGGAAATTAAGGACTAATCAATAACCAAAGAGTTAAAAACTTACTGGAGTCACCAGGTATTGAATGTAGATGTTATTTTAGCTATAAGTATGTTAAGACCAACACCAGTCTTGGACAATATTCTAGGACTTAGGTCCTATTGGGCATGCCAAAAACTATTGTCACTTTGATTTGTAACCTTTGAGGAGATGTATAACTCTCCTCATCTAAGTGGTACAATGAAAAAATATCACTTGCTGTGGATAAACAATTTTGTAAGATGAATCTCTAGAAGGGATAGTTCCCTTGATGTACTCTTTGAAAAAAATTATGGAAAATTAAATTATTTTATCACTTCAAGAGGTATTCAAGTATAAAATTGGCTAGGGTTTCACCATCAACTAATGGAGGTTGCTCAAAAGAGCCACAATAGTCAATATTTATAACATTTAGAAGAGGGTTGAGACAAGGGAAGTCCAAATGTCACTTAGAAACCTATCAAGATGAGAAAATAGGTTTAATTAGAATGATAAAGAGATGTAAAATTAACCATGCAATTTTAGGAAGTCTAAGTTTCCATACAAGTCATGAAACTTATGAAAAGTGGCATGAAACTCCTTGTCTTGGCCTAAAAAACTACCTTTATGATCTAGACCTGTTTGAATATTCCAAAATTGACTAGGGATAGGTATAATGATTGGAATTAGAGGGAATTATTTTAGACATACCTCTCCATACATTGGTTTTAGTCTTACTCATTTGGAATCTCTTAGAAGTAAGCCATCATTGCCTGTAGTCTAAAAAACTCCTCTTTTTAGTCACCCCTCACACTTGTCCTCAAAATTGGCTTCATTTTTCCATGAAAATACATGGGATTGAGTGTATGACACTTTGAAATATCCTCCATGGACTTATACTACTTAGGTACACCTTAAAAAGGCTCACACTTAAAGTTTTCACCCTTCTCATCATTGTGTTCATTATGGAAATTTTGATTGGCTAAGATGAGAGCTATTGTTTGAACACTTATAAGTTTTTTAAAAGAATAATATGACCATATGGAGTTATATTAAGTCCATAACTTCCTTCCAAACTTTATTTCATATTCAAACCTCTTATAGAACCTATAAAACACACAAAATGGTCAAAAATACCTTATTTTACACCCTATCCATACAATTTTGTACAACTCAAAAGTATGGGAGGAATCCTTAGTGAGTCATTTAAAATTTAAAATCACTTTCATGGTCAAAATATTTGATCTAGATATCTTTCCAAGCTTATTTTATCCATTAGGTCTTGACTAAGGGTTTAGTAGGTTTTAGGCAGATTTTAGTCTTAAGATTTGTTCATAAATCTTTGACATTGGAATTTTCAAAAAAATTAATTTTTTTTAAGGGACCTTATTAAATCATCAAAACTCCTTTGGTATCCATGCATAGTTTTAGAGGAGATATGAGCACTTGAAAACACCCTATCGAGCTTGTTTCCACCTTTCCTGCATGTTTGGACTCTCTCTAAGCTAGAAGTAGATTTCTTGTAAGTTTCTTTGCATACTAAAAGTTTAAACATGTATAATTACATATAATAAAAATTATACCACTAGATATGACATTCAACAAAAACCATAAGTGAAGTTGGACCCCCAATTGGCTGTAGGTCCTTTTAAGGCCTAATAGGCTTAGCATGCACCTTGCTAGTTTGGGCTACTTGGACTGATATTTCATGGTTGTTCTAATGTTTTATGAATGTTAAAATCTCATTAAATCTAAAAAATTAATTAAATAATCTCTAAATCACTCCTTTTCACCTTTTCCTTTCCTTCACCAACTAAGCCTAAAGGAAGTTTGTCTAGTTGGACTGTTTGCAAGGGTATTTTGGTCATTTTGAGAGGTTTGAGCCTGAATTAGTACTAAATTAAACCTATTTGACTTTAATACACATAAAAATATGTTTATTGAGGTTTAAAAAACCTTCCATCAAGTTCCTTTTCCCATTTTGACCTCATTAGCTTGTTTTGCTAAACCCTAATTTTTCATGACTAACTGACCTCTAAGACAAAACAATGAGATGTATACCTCATTCCCAAGGTAGAGTGAAGATTTTATGAGTTTTTAAAGGTCATAATGACAATTTTTACTAAAATTTTTATATGTATTCACTCATTTAGGCACCTAATCAACTCAAAATGCCCAAAAAAGGCCTCTAAAAATCCTATTTTCTTGCATTTTTTACCTCCACCTAAGAATGACTCCTCATTAATAAATCCAAGACTATTTGGATTTAAAAACATGTTAATAATATAAAATTAATGATAATTAATCTTTAAATTCACCTAAAAAAACTCTTTTCCCTTAGATTCTTCATTTCTACCCATTGAGCAACATGGGTTTCCTAGCTCACCTGTACGGACTGCAACTTTTGGGCAATAGGGAGAGTGGGTGATCATATTGAAGGGGTCATAGAGATTATGTAAACACATTATTTATCAATAATAACCATTTTTATTTTACTATCAAACCTTCTTTCTTCTCCCTAGACAAGCTCACCTCCTTACCCTGAAGTCATGCTTAAGACTGCACCTTCAGTTGTAGGTGTATACAAGGATTTTAGGAGGCATGTATAAGTTTATTTTAATTTTTTTTATCTTATGAAGTTAATAATTATATCCATAGATGTGATAAAATTCTTTGATTATCATTTCAATCTCCCTTTAACCCTTCATATGAACTTTGAGCTCCTCAACTGAGTCTTTCCTTGTTTTGACTGAGACACCCTACCTATTTGACCCTTGTAGGTGTGAATTAGCTCATTTGAACTTGGTAATGATATGGAGAGAATCTAAATGAATAATTAGAACCATTTAGTAACTTATCATACATTGTATTCACCTTATATGCTCTTTGGATTCATAAACTGAGTTTTTTCCTACCATGATTGTGAAACCCTTATCTATTGATTCCTGTAGGTATTTATGCCTCTTTAGACCTTTTTAATGATGTATGAAGACATTATATGAATCTTGGTAGTCACCTAACACTTGTATCCACATTTTATTCACCTTGGATGGGCCAAAACACCATCAAAACACATTGTCTAGGTCATTATCTATTTGTCCTGCTATAGGTGCCTATTTTCCATTAAAGGGACACTTGTAGGTGTATATGAGCTTAGAGGACTATACATTAAATTTTTTTTGATGAAATTCATATAATTTAGTATACCATTCCATAAATAGAATCATCTTAGTCATGAGTGAATGTATTATTGTTCTTGGGATTTCAACTATCACTCAAAACTCAAAATCTTGTAGAAATTAGTACAGAGTTTTAGTGTTTTTAGAGGCATATTTGAGGCCCAAAACAACCTCTTTCCACTTGCTTTCTAACTCCCATTTTTGGTAGAGGTATTTTATATACTATAATCTATCAAAATAACCTATTTTGATGATTCAGAATTGTTTTTAGACATGTTATAGGGTACCTAAAAAAACCCCTTGGACCTCTATTTTTACATTTTAGGGAAAGCTTCCCTAAAGCTACAACCATCATCTTTCAACATGATTTACACAATTTTTGTTGTTTTGACACTTTATATGGGTCTGTTATGACCAAACCTCATGCTATAAACCAAAAATGTTCTTATCACATTCCACCCTTCATACAAGTGCCTTCATGGCTCTTAAGGTATCACCTATAGGTGGGTTTAGCATACACATGTAGTTTATATGAGATTTTGAATAATATGTAAGATATCCATGATTATGAACTTTATATGATCTCATTAAGCATACCAATTCACTTTTTAACAATCTTAATATGTTTGAACACACATCAACTGTCCCACCTCTTTAGTATGACATCAACAAAAGGCTCTTATCAGTGCATATAGGCTGTATGTAGGCAGGGTGTCTAGAATAGAGTAAAAAATGGATGAATGAGTCTCAAGACAACTCAAAATCATTATAAACCTTCAAGTACATGATTTACACCAAGGATATCTTGATACAAGTTTGAAAATATCTCTTTCAATGTGAAAAACACTTGCATACATATGAAACAGAGCAAACAAGATGTTTAATGATTGGTTTAACATGCTGACTGAGCTTGTAACCAACCTTACACTTTCCCAAACATATAAATGAACTATCTTCAAATAATAATGGCTTGTATAACTAATATACTCTGATTACCATTCCATGAACAAGATAGATAAGCTCATACATGTGACTGCAAGTAGAAAAGAGTTAAAAGTTGACAATAAGGAATGACAAGATTGAAATGTTAAGCATGGGATATACTGAGAGGGGGGGTGAATGAGTATATCATATATCTTATAAAACTTTCCATTAAACAAATTCCACTTAACCAAACATTCAAGATATGCAATAAAATTGAAACAATAAACACCACACAAGATATAGAGAGACACCAGATTTAACATGGAAACCTAATGTGGGAAAAACCATAGAGAACAATCTCAAGTATATGAATGAGCACCAACTAAAATAAAAATATTCATAAGCAACAACTTTTAGGAGCACCAACCCCTTTACTGAGCACCAACACAACAACTTTTCATGAGCACCAACCCCTTTGCTGAGCACCAACACAACAACAATTTGTGAGCACCAACCCACAAGAGCACCAAACCCTTTGCTGAGCATGAACACATAAAAAATTCATGATCACCAACCCAAATGAGCACCAAACCCTTTGCTGAGCACCAACACAACATCAATTCATGAGAACCAACCCACAGGAGCACCAATCCCTTTGCTGAGCACCAACACAACAACAATTTGTGAGCACTAACCCACAAGAGCACCAACCCGTTTGTGTATACCACACAAATATCTCTCAACATTGCTATCTCAACAAATGATAGTTCATTACAATATCTCTTTCCTCTCTCACCTTTGCTCTTCTAAGATAGATATAACAAATACAAATCATACTCATCTCTCCCATTGCTCTTCTAAGCTAGATATTACAATATTAAATCAAAATATATCTCACACATTACAAATGGATTCTCAAGCCTTTATTTATAGCTTTCTAAATGACCTTTGGCCTTCCCCCTTTATGACCCTTCAATCCTCATGGAAAATGGTGCCAAACTTGTATGACCCTTCATATCCTTGCCTTTGAAAAGTCATGTGGTGACCCTTCATGAGCAAAAGTGTCCTTCCCTCTTTTGCCTTTACCTTAGTGACTTTTCATATTCCTCAAAGTGTCCCTTCATGAGAAATTGTGCCCTTCCTCTTTTTTCTTCACTTGGTGACTCTTGGAATTCCCCAAGATGACTTGTCATGGAAAAATGCAGCCCATTCTTCTTTTGTCTTTACTCTGTGACTCTTTGACTTCTCTATGGGCCCTTCTTTTATCTTATATGCAACCAAAAATATATTCATTAATATTAAATAAATATTAACACACATTAGCCAAGATATATCTATCAAAAACATTATTAAATGCAATGGGGCCTTTATCACCAATAATTCTAGACCTTTGACATCAATGACAATATTTCCAATAATCTCCCCCTTTGTCATTGATGGCAACCTCAATCCTGAAACTGCCATATCTTGTCACCTGCACATCCTATCATCTAAAAATATATAGTAACTCCCCCTTATTGTAGCAGCGTATACCTGTTTCCTGTACCTATTTTTGCACTTATACCTGTACCTTTTATTCTCCCCCTTTGACATCAATGGCAAAGGGCCTACCTGGAGCTATCACTTAGCTCCCCCTTAACTGATGCTGAACCTCAATGGTAGGAAGTAATATAAATTAATCCCAACTCCTCTTTTAGATCCTTGAATGTGTCCTTTGATTTTGCCTTTGAGAAGATATCTGACAATATATATAAATTGTTGCCTGTCTTTTGAGCACTGCAGTCAACTCATTTGAATCTTTTCTTCTAATCTCACAACCTTCTACATGAAACTTTAATGTATATCCCTGATCACATATTTGATTAACACTCAATAGATTATGCTTAAGACCTTTTACATACAAAACATTCTTAGTCTTGGTTCTACCATAATCTAAACTCAAAGTACCTTTTCTAGTTATCCTGACACTAGTTTTATCTTTGAATTTCACTATGCCACCATTGATCTTCTTTAGAGTTATGAACTTACTCTTATCTCCTGTCATATGCCTCAAACATCCACTATCATCTAACCATGGCTGATCTTCATTTCTTACATGCAAAGCTGTCTACACCAACATATAATCTTTAGGTTATTTCTTCTGCCATGAACATGTCTAAACCTTCTTATTGATGAATGGAGCTTTGAAACTCTGATCCTTCTTGACTGACTCAAAAAATCTTATACATTACTGAGCTATGTGTTTGAATTTGTTTAATTTATAGCATATTATAGCCTCTTCATCAAAGCTTTATAGAGGAACAAAAGAGTTTTAGATTTTACTTGACTCTACATGACTTTCCTTTTCCTTATTTCTAAAGTTGTTAGCTCTTTTTTGACATTCTAATTTCTTGTGACCATATCCATTACAATAAAAACAATAGCCATAAAAATAAGACCTATTTGTATATCTCTGACCTAATTTCCTTTTGTAGATTTGTTCCTTCTAGCCTTCTTTGTTTGAAATGTCCTCTATATTCTTCACTTCTTCCCTTTTTATTTCCTCTTTTGTAAGAGCTTCAACATAGCTCTTTTTCTTTTCAATTCTAATACCTGTCTTATTTGAATTTTCCTTTTGACTTTCTAATATCTTATTCAATATGTTAGTGATATCCTCAAATTTTGAGTCACTAACTACTTTATCATTTACTGCTTTCTCAATATCTTCTTTTAAAGAGGCAATTACAATAACATACCTTTCACATTCTTTTCTTTCTTTTTGCAGTTGTGCTGTTAAACCTTCTTCATTCTTCTTGGATTCTTCTAAGTGTGCTATTATATCATCACTAATTTCCTTTGACTCCTTTTCATTTTTCTCAATCTGCCACATCAATCTTTGATTCTTCTTCTCAATAACTTCTAACTCTTCTAAGGCACAAATGAGTTCTCCTTTCATATTCACTTCGGCTTCCTCCTCTTCTTCTTATTGATCATAAATACTTTTGCTTTTAGGGGCATCTTTATGTATGGCCATGAATAAAATATCTTCTTCTTTTGAATCATTGACTCCATTATCTTCAGCTGAGCTAGGATCTTTAGAATACAGGCTCTTCTTCTCGAATTCCTTGTTGGATTTGCCTTTGAAATTCTTCTTGTATGTAGAATTTTCTTCTACATCATCATTACCTTTATTTGGGCATTTAGCTAAAAAATTTCCAATCTTTCCACAATTAAAACATTTAAAAGGTAATTTTCCTTGATATTTACCTATTCCCCTTTTCGGCTTGCAAATGAAAAGTGCTTCATTGTCATCTTCATCATCACTAGAACTATCACTTGATTCTTGAATCTTAGATTTCTCTTTATTTGATGTCTTAAAAGCTACTTTTCTCTTTGAGCATTTATCTTGTTCTGTTCACATCTCATATGCCATGAGAATACCATGAAGCTCATCCATGTTTAGCTTGGCTAAATTCTTCATCTCCTCAATTGCTGAAACCTTTGCATCATATCTCATTGGTAGAGATCTCAAAACCTTTTGTACCACCATTGAATCTTCCAATGTTTCTCCAAGAACTTGAATATGATTTACTATTTGATCAACTCGTAAGAGATAACTTGCTATATCTTCTTCTTTTTCCATCTTCAAACTTTCAAACTATCTTCTAAAAGTGTAAAGCTTAGCTTGTTGAACCTTTCCATCACATTTGTAAATATTCTCAAGTTTTACCCAAGTTTCATGAGAATATTTACATTTCATAACTTTAACAAATTAAGATTCACATAAACCACATAAAATAACATTTAAAGCTTTAGCATTATATTTACTTGCCTTCTTTTCTGCTGGAGTAATTACAAGTGTCTGGGGATCTTCATATCCTCCACCACTGCTTTCCATATGTCAAATCCAAGGGCCATTAAATAAATATTCATTCTCATGATCCAAAAAGAATAATTCATCCCATCAAACAAAGGTGCCTTATTTGTCGAAAATCCTTCATGTGATCTAGCTATCGTGCTTTCCTAATCTACCTTCAAGCTGTAAAACTTTTTCAAAAGGAACCTGCTTTGATACCAATTGTTAAGCATGGGATATATTGAGAGGGGGGGTGAATCAGTAAATCATATATATTATAAAAATTTCCCTTAATCAAATTCCATTTAACCAAACATTCAAGATATGCAATAAAACTAAAACAATAAACACCACAAAAGATAGAGAGACACACCAGGTTTAACATGGAAACCCAATGTGGGAAAAAACACATAGAACAATCTTAAGTATATGAATGAGCACTAACTCAAACAAAAATATTCACAAAAACTTACTCCTTTGTTGAGCACCAACACAACAACTATTTGTGAGCACCAACCCATAAGAGCACCAACCCCTTTGCTGAGCACCAACACAGCAACAATTCATGAGCACCAACCCATTTACTGAGCACCAATATAGAAATAATTCATGAGCACCAACCCATAGGAGCACCAACCCCTTTGATAAGCACCAAAACAACAACCATTCATGAGCACCAACCCACAGGAGCACTAACCCCTTTGCTGAGCACCAACATAATAAAAATTTGTGAGCACCAACGCACAGGAGCACCAACCCCTTTGTGTATACCACAAAACTATCTCTCAATGTTGCTATCTCAACAAATGATAGTTTATTACAATATCTCTTTCCTCTCTCACCTTTGCTCTTCTAAGCTAGATATAACAAATTCAAATCATACTCATCTCTTCCATTGCTCTTCTAAGCTAGATATTAAAATAGCAAATAAAACTCTATCTCACACATTATAAATGGATTCTCAAGCCTTTATTTATATATTTCCAAATGACCTTTGGCCTTCCCCCCTTGTGACCCTTCAATCCTCCTAGAAAATGGTGCCAAACTTGTATGACCCTTCATATCCTTGCCTTTGAAAAGTCATGTGGTGACCCTTCATGAGCAAAAGCATCCTTCGCTCTTTTGTCTTTACCCTGGAGAATTTTTTATTCCTCAAAGTGTCCCTTCATGATAAATTATGCCCTTCCTCTTTTGTCTTCACTTGGTGACTCTTGGAATTCCCTACGATGACTCTTCATGGGAAAATGCGTCCCATTCTTCTTTTGTTTTTACCTTGTGACTCTTTGACTTCTCCATGGGCCATTATTTTATCTTATATGCAACCAAAAATATATTTGTTAATGTTAAATAAATATTAACACACATTAGCCAAGATATATCTATTACAAACATTATTAAATGCAATGGGGCCTTTATCACTAATAATGCTAGTCCTTTGACATCAATGACAATATTTCCAACATGAAAGTTGTTCCAAAGTGTGATATGGTGAAACCAAACATGGAATGAGGTGAAATATATGGCCTTAAGACTTTTGAGACTCCATATTATAACTGCATGAGACCTATACAATAAACCAACATTCTACAAACAAGAAGAACTTTGATTGAGACAACACATAGTGGCACATTCCTTTCAACATGGACTAACCTTCCCATCAAAACACCATGAAACATGAAACTAAGTATGGATACCATCTAATAAGGTATAAAAAATCCTATAGATCCAACATCACTAACTGGTTCATACAAACTTGACCAAAATGGATTAAAACCCATAGGGTGCATGAAATAACAAGAGAAAAAACATAGTTAGCTTGTATTGGATGATTCATAAAGCACAATTTATCAATCCTTGTACTCTTGTTATGGAAATTAAAGTAACTTAGTTTAATATCACCTCCAAAAATAATTTTGTCTAAAATTTCTTGAGCTATCCATACCAAGCACAAACTTGATGATCACTTTTATATTTCTAAAAATGCAAAGAAGGATCAAAACAATTTTGAATTAAAAATGGAAATTCTAGAGCATGTCAAGAATTTATATGAATTTTAAGAAGATGAAGAGATGTTCCATAACCTACTCCCATGTGTCACTTTCCCCCATGAGCTGTACAAGTGCCAAATGCTCCCTTTTTCAGTTGGTTTCTTGAGTTTTAGTTAAACAACCTACAAGATTATGATGTAACTGATATACCTAACATGGAATCTAACCTGCTTGATGTTTTAAGGGAAAAATGACACTTGGGCACCTTTGGAACCATGCCACTTGCATTTATGACCCTTGAAAACCCACTAAATGATTTAAAATGATAAATAAACCTATTAGACCATGACTAAGGCTAAAAATGAATTATATAACATCAAATGAACTATAATATAGCCTATAATAAAGTGTTTGATCCCTAAAAATCTAAAAAAACAAAGTTTTTTACTATATGGGCCCAAATCTAACCTAAAAGTCAAATTTGGTCAACATGACCATTGTAGGGATTATAATGTATGAGGTTTGAGTCTATCTCTTTCAACTCACATTGACAAATACAATGGCCAAACTTCATTGTGGTCATTTTTTCATTTACATTACAAGCCCAATATAGTATTTTCAAGGCATCTTACCACATCTGTCTTCACTATCTCTCTACACAATCCTATAGGTACATTAGGCTTGTTTGTCTTGTCTTCATTTTTATATGACCATTTTTAAATTTAAACCATCACAATGCTTTCATTCCTAGGTATACAAATTTAAACATTGACATCATTAGATTTCTCTTAAAGTTATAGACCTATAAGTCTGTAGACCTGTAGGTCTGCAACCCTATATAGAGGCATTTGAAAAGTGTAAATATGGTTATTAAGAATAAAATATCATTACTTATTTTCATCAACACATTTAACAATAATTCAAAACTCTCAATCTCCTTGGAAATATATATTCAAACCCACTCAATTCATCCTATTATACAGGCACACTAGAACACAGTTCAAAAGGTGAATGAAGGTGTGACCCTTTTTGAAGATAGTAAAAAATATTTAGCCAATAATAGGGAGATGAATTGATTTTTAGGATGGTATAAGATAATTAATAATCACTTAGATACATTGGACCATCTGGATAACCCTAAATCACATGTATATTGATAGTCACTTGAAATTTATGCACAAGAGCATCTCTCTTTGCCAAAATACCTTCCACACATGCACACCTAGTGGAAAAATGTGTATGCTACATTTAAATACCTCTAAGAACTCATTCCAATTGGTTTCATGCATCCAAAGAGTTCACACTTGTACTGGAGTTGCACAAAACTTATCTTGTGGGGATTTTAGTCTTCAAAAATTAGCCTAACTCTTTAGCAATTATTCATAAATATAAAAATCTTAATCCAATGAATAATTCCATAAATTGGAAGAATATAGGGGTCCTAAAATCTATCTAAAATATTAGCCCCCAAATCCACATGTATGGCTTGTACCATGTAGTTAAAAATGGCCTTCAAGAGCTTGTAAATGGAGTGATGGAGGAGAGATAAATACTTTTGAAAATATTGGACTTGAAACTTCTTCCCATGATTATTTATAATCTATAGAAGATGAAAAGACACTTCTAAACTATTTTTACCTACAAATGACTTTAACAAATCTGTGCAAGTCTCTTAACTCTTCTCTCTGGTGTTGAAACTCAAGATTTTGACCTTTATTTGACTTGATGATAGGTGTGGAAGTTGTCTAATTGTTCCAAGGTCCTTGAAAGGCATGTTTTATGTATTTTTGAAAGGCTTGATATACATTGGAGTTAGCCAAAAATCACCTTTTTCCTCATTTTCACTACCTTAAAGTTTATAAATGAACCTTAAACACTCCAAAACATCATGAAATGTCATAAAAAAGTGATTAAAACATAAATGACTTTGAGAAACTCTGAATAACCTATGACACCACTTTACCAATCCTTATCTCTTCATGACATGTTTAGACCACTATATGAGCAAAAAAAGACATTACCTTAACTTCTCCAACACTAACTTAAACAAGGCTAATAAGGTTTTATGAAGAATTTTAGGGACCATATAAGGTATGAAAAGACCACATGACAATCCTAGGAAAGTTTCAATATAGAGGAGTTGACCCATTTTGACTTGATGTCTAAATTTGGTCAATAATTTGGTGATTCACAAGGTTAGCATGCCTATAATGTTAAATGGACCAATAGCCTTGTCTTTTCATTGGGAAATGGAGTCATTTGTACTTAGTTTTGAGACTTGACTAGACCTTGACCATAACATAAAAATCTGATTTGACCTTCAAAACACACCAAACAAAGACAACAAGACACAAAGCAAAAAAAAAATACTTACACATGTGCTATCAATCACTTAGGGAACAAAACAACAACATAATAGAACTAACAATATATAAATATCTTGAAAATAACTTCTTCCTCCTAAATCAAAGTAAAATATGGTATAATATCTTGCTCCATGAGATGAAGGAGGGCATGAAACAAGTTGTCCTTGAGCTTTGTTCTTAATGTCTTCATCTCTTTGATGTTTGCTAATCCTCTTAGCATGATCTCAAATGAAGACAAGGCAGTTACAAACCAATCACCTATGAAGGTGAATTAATCTTGTGTTTCAACAACCTTCTCATGACCTCTCTTGATGTTTGTAATTAACTCAAACATTTCCACCTATTGACTTATAGGAACAACCTCAATCATGTTACTTTGGAGGTTATCATATTGTCCTTCAAGAGGCAAGGCATCTTCAAGAACATCTTCAGACTGTGTAAGAAGGGGTATAGGATTTTGAAGAGCCTCAAACTAATTTCAAATCTACTTGAAATTATACCATATGTCATCTTGGTCTATGGAGTTAGCATCAACTTTAACCTCTATTTGTTTTTCAAATTTAATCTCTTGACCATCTTCAAGAGTATCATAGTTATCATATATTACCCCATTATGGGATTGAGAAGGCCACTCATATATAACATCATGGTTATGTAGAGAGAGAATAGGTTGACAAGAAGAATGACATGAATCATATGAACTGTAACAAACTTGATATGGCTATTGAGGCACATAGTTGGGGTCATGATAAGGCTGATAAGGAGGTACAAAACAAAAGTTCTCTTCATACCCAACCATCCCAACTTCATGATTCAAAATAAAATAGAGGATATTATTAAATTATTTTCACATTAAGTACCTAGGCTGTTAGAAATAATGGATTTCATTAAAAGTTGCCATTGGTGTTTGTTAAATGCTTCTAAAGGCTGATAAGTAGAAGAACACACTAAGAATTCTTACATAACTTTGGACCTTGTTCCCACTGTACATGCCATAACTATTGTCACTCAATTTTGCACCCTTAGAGAGGTAGTTCAAGTTTATCTAATCGAGTGAAATATTGAGATTACCCCTATACATATGGACTATCTATAGTGGGGGTAAACCTCTATACTAAAGGCATAACTCCCTTAATATATCTATTTAAGATCATCACTTATGCTACTAATTTGTTGGGATCATAAAAGAGAGAGAAACATGAAAGAAACCTAACACAATAAGGTAATGCACCAATTATGAACTGATCAATACCAACAAACTAAAATTACTCTTTAAAAAAGAGCCTAATCTACACATGACACTAATCCAAATCTACCTCTCTATATTAGTATTTCTCATGGAGGTTTGTAAATAAAGCTTGAGCTAGGAGGACTAGTCAGAGGTCATGACATGACACTAGTGAAAATACAACCCACTAAACCCATACACACTCCATTTAAACACATCATGAGACATACAAAAAGAATTTGAAACTAAATATGAATACTTAACAAGGACAACATGCTAAGGAAGTAAATTTATCACTTAGCAATATCAACTAGTTTAACATGCACATTTAAATAGTCCATGGAGAAGGTAAAACCAAATTTTTATTTATTGATCAAAGGATAAAAATAGATAGGGCTTCACCATACTTAAGTGGAGGATACAAGCTTAGCTAATCAAGGCTCAATATATATCACAAGTGAGAGAGAAGAAGAGAAGGGCATGTGATAGAGAGAGGTGACAAGTGCCTCACAAGTTACACACAAGAGAGGAGTTATGAAACTACCTCAATAGTTTCTAAATGCCATGTGTATCTCCTCTTAAGATCCTCTTTTGTTCCAAGTAGCATAGGAGTTGGAATGATTGGTTGATACCTTGACTAGATCTCAAAAATTTCCCTTTGTTTTAACTTGTTGAATGACAAGTGGATTTTTTGATGGTCAGATTAGGTTATATTACACCTTTTCTCTGATCTTGATACCTCTCAACTAATCTCTTTAGGTTTTCTTTGACACATCACTTCATTTTATTACTAGGTTTTTAGAAGGATTTTCATCTCCTTAGGCCAATCTTACATACGAGTGTTAAAACTTTAATTCATCTTCTTCAGCTCTTACTAGACCTACAACAATCCATTTTGAAGTCTTAAACCATCTCCAAGAAATTTTTCTACACCAAAAGCTCCAAATTGGCCTTATTCCTTGTAGCCCTAAAATCATGAAAACCTCATTATGTAGATAATTTTATGGATTATAATTAGAAAATAATTGCATATTCTAGGACCTAGTATGGCCTTACAACTTCATGTTCAATTTCATGTCCTAAGAGTGAGTGGAAGTGTACTTTTCTACTGCTTCTTTTTCCTAACTAGGTCTTAATTAGGCCTCCTTACCTAAAGATTGAAAATTGACTCTAAAAGATTTACACACATGTTAAACCCCAAATAAACATGTGATTTAGTTATATGATGTCATATCCATCCCTCATGTTAACTTTGAAGTTTTGACACCTTGTATGGATCTCCCAAGTAGCTAAAAATAATCTTTTTGGCATATTTCATATAGTTTTATACCTAAAAATATGAACCAATGGTATTAGGTGATGATTAAGGGAGTATTATACATGATTCAAGTCATTTTAGAGTTTATCCAATCCATATAGAGGCATATAAATCAATTTCTCTCTCATTTGGTCATTTTAGCTCTCTTAGGTAGCCTAAAAGTGCTTCAAGGTCTTAATGATTGTTCATATAACTCAGTGCATGAATCCATTGACCAATTAAAAAAATTAAAATTACACCAGGGTGGATAACTACCCATAGAATCCCAAGGTCCCATGTAACACCTCTATAGCATACTGAGTAAAGGAAGATACCTTATTAGGTTACTACTAGGCATTCTATGAGGTCTGGGAAGGATTGAGGCCTATATGTGACTGTTATGAGTTTGGTTTGAGATATAAACACCTAAATGAGGTATTTAATATTATCCTTGACATATTTCAATGGTTTTATTTTTACATCCCTTATTCAAACTCTGCTACATTCTCATTGGTCTATGCTTAGGGTTCTTGAGCCAACTTGCATAACTTACACTAGCTGACTATATTATCTCATTTATCTCACTGTTAGGGGTATAGGTATTAATTAAATGTTTTTATAAAACTATCATCATATTCTTATGGTTATCAATGTCCTTAAATCACTTCAATAATGCATCTTTCATTTGGCTACCCATATAGTCCTGTGTATGATTGAACATGGTTTGTCATCATTTTGTTTGTCTTTTGATGGGTCTGAGGATTTTATAGAGTTATTTTATCAATGTGTAGTCATATTAAATTGTTTTATTTTCAATTATGCCTCTTTCAAACCTTAAAAACCTTCAACAAGTAGATACTCCTTTTGAAGTAAGCAACCCAGTGACATTGCTTAGACTAATCAGGCAAGGATTCAATGTTTATCTCATTTCTTTCTTGAGTCTAATGGATCTCATGGAACTATGTAATACAAATACAAATAATATTAAAATATACGAATCTAAAACCTCACATAGGCCTTTAACCCTCTTAAATAAGCACAACTTCTTAAAAGGTAGACCTATATCATGCATTGGTTGAGTAGGTAGAGTTTCTAATGTTTCCTTTGCTTTAGGTGAGTCTAAGAGTTTTGTGATATTATATAATCAATGTGAAAATATTTGTATATGTTTCAATTCCTTATCATATCCTTAAATACCTCTCCCTCTCAAGCAAACATAAACTTCTCAAAAGATAGACCTGTAGCAAGGACTATGCATGATTAGTTGAGAAAGGTTTTGTTAGGCTTTATCTAGTTCACTTTACTTATGCCATCATGCTTACTTTTGATCCTCATTTTTAATCATGATATTTTTTCAACTTGAGATAGGTTTCATAACTTCCATCATGCACTTAAAACTAGCCTATCCCTTCTTGACCACCCGTAGGTGTGTATTAGGTGTCTACCTACATTTGTGGAATTTTAGGCTTATCTGTTAGTCATGATCATTTTAAAAATTATTGATACACTATTAATAGCTTATGATCCTTTCAAATTATCCAAACCTCTATACATCAAAATCATTTTCTCTTCTTTGATTATCTACACTTGGCTGTAGGTGACCATTGTAGGGTTTTGAATGTATGAGGTTTGAGTCTATCTCTTTCAAATCACATTAATAATTATAGTATCCAAAATTCATTATGGTCACTTTATAATTTCCATTAAAATCCCCATGTAGCATTTTCAAGGCATATTACCACCTCTATCTTCACTACCTTCCTACACAGTCTTGTAGGTGCATTAGGCCTATTTATGTTATCTTCAACTTGCTTTGCCTTTAGGTGATTTGGAAATATTCATTTATCTATGACCCTTTTTAACTTAAAACCATCATAATGCTTTCATTCCTGGGTATACAACTTTAGACATTGACACCATTGGATTTCTCTTGAAGTTGCAGACCTATAGGTCTGTAGAACTGTAGGTCTACAACCTTATGTAGAGGCATTTGAAAAGTGTAAATAGGGTTATTAAGATTGAGTATAATTAATTATTTACATCAACACATTTAACAAGTCATAACTCTCAATCTCCTTGGAAATATATATATTCAAACCCACTCAATTCATCCTGTTATGCATGCACACTAGAATATAGTTCAAAAGGTGAATGAGGGTGTGACCTTTTTTGAAGATAGTATAAAATGTTTAGCTAATAAAAGGGCCATAAATGGATTATGAGGATGGTATAAGACAATGAATAATCACGTAGATATATTATACCATATGAATAATCCTAAAGCACATAAATATTGACAATCACTTACAAATCATGTATAAGAGCAGCTCTCTTTGATAAAAGACCTTCCACACATTATAAAATGGTGGATAAAGGTGTACTATACATTTAAATACCTTTGGGAATTCATTCCAATTGGTTTCATGCATCCAAAGAGTTCATAGTTACACTAGAGTTACACAAAACTCAACCTATGGGGATTTTAGTCTTCAAAAAGCAGTCTAGATCCTTAGCGATTATTAATAAATATAAGGATCTCAATCCAACTAATAATGCCACAAATTTTAATCCCATAGAGGTCCTAAACTTTGGCTAAAATATTAGCCCCCAACTCCACCTATACAACTTGTACCATGTAGTTAAAAATGGCCTTCAAGAGATTATGAATGGAGCAATGGAGGAGAGAAAAAGATTTATGAAACTATTAGACTTAAAACTTCTTTCCATGCTTGTTTCTAAAATTTATAATATAAAAAGACACTTATAAACCATTTTTACTTACAAATGACTTTAACAATTCCGTACAAGTCTCTTAAATCTTCTCTTTGGAATTGAAACTCAAAATTCTAACCTTTGTTTGACTTATTGATAAGTGTGGCAATTGTGTAACTAATCCAAGGTATTTTTAATGTATTTTCCACTTTGGGATATTTTACATACATTGGATTTAGACAAAAATCACCTTTTCCCTCATTTTCACTACCTTAAAGTTCATAAATGAACCTTAAACACTCTAAAACATGGTGAAATGTTATGACAAAGTGATTAAAACATAAAATGACTTTAAGAAACTCCTAAAATCCTATGACACCACTTGAATAATCCTTATCTCTACATGACATGTCTAGACCACTATATGACCAAAATAAGACATTACCTTCACTTCTCAAAACTTACCCTAAATAATGCTAATAAGGTTTTATGAAGAATTTTAGGGACCATATAAGACATGAAAAGACCACATGAAAACCCTATGAAAGTTTCAATTTAGATGAGTTGACCCATTTTGACTTAAGGTCAAAATTTGGTCAATAGACATATAAATAAATTCAGAGAAATCATGATGTCATCATCATAATTGATGATGTCGACTGCTAAAAAATGTCCTTGGTAGGGTTGATGACATTAGGTATGTGTAGCAATGGGGAAAAAGTGATTTAAGGAAGGGTAAAAATATTAATGATAATATGATGGTTATATGAAAGTGTTAGTAGAAATGATAGTCCATGACACACCTTATGTGAAGTGTTATAAGTTAGGCCACCCTGATCTTGATATATGCGTAAACATACACATAGGGAAATTAACACACCAATAAGATCTAGATAAGAAAAGTGTTAGTAAATTGAAAATAATATAAATACACATGCCTCTTTAAAACTCATAACTCATCATAATAGTGTAACATGTGATGGTGCTTCATGAAAAACATAGTACACAAATAAGAATAAATGATTGTATTGAAATGTTAAAAATAAAATATATGCACCTTGAATTACCTTTTTGCTAAATGAATGCATACAAATACCTTAGTATTAATTGTAGTGGGCATAACCAATGATTATTTCATCATAAAAAATTACTTATGTTAATTTTAGACACTAAAATTAAAATTTAATGCTAAAACAATGTACTTGTGACCACCCCTTATGCACACTTAACCTATGCTCAATTACATATTTTTAAACCGCTATTCCTCTAAATCTATTTATATGACCCTCTTATTAAGTCAAATCTCATGGTAAATGTTCCTATTAATTATTAAATACATCCTAGACTCATTTATTGATTGATTCATACTTTGAGTTTGATTATCTCTATTTGTAAGCTGAAACTACTCCTTCAAGACAATCGTCCAAGCTGACCATGTCTAAAATTGCCAATTTCATCCTCCCATCAATTAACAAATAATTTCCCAGCTAAAAATTAATCTCAAAATGTCATTCCACATGTTTTACAATCTCAATTCAAGGAAATCAAAAAATATCTACTAAATAATCACATTTTTGTTCACAAGATGACTAAGAGGCTTCTATCATTGCAATCATCAGATTATCTAACTACACATTGAGAATAAAGTACTTATTGTTCTTAGTTATAAGTCTATATAGCCAAATAATACATGATCTAGGTTCTAATATAACATCAAGGTCATAAATGATTTGTTCAAGCAAATGAACACATTAATATTTCACTAGCATATATCATTTCACTACTATTTTACACACACCATTATAACATGAGATAACTACATGGAGTTTGATCCCTCTTCAGAGCATTGGTATATAGGAAACACTCAACACACAAGGTGTTGAGGTTAAGCACAACCCCAAACCATTTCTAGTTTCCCCCATTTTATAGTATTTTTTCCCTCTTGTCATCAAACTAGGGTTTGAGTAAAGAAAATGATACACAACGGATCCTGTAGTGAAGTGAATGCATATAAATAGACATACATGACCTACAAGTGAAGGGACATATATTTATAATTTACACAAGTCAAAAAACTTAAATTATGAGTTCATGCCCTAGAGACATTCTTGTAGGCTGATAATGTCCAAATAACTTAACCTCATCTTAAGATAACACATATCCCTATTCTTGATTCACAACAACCTCATGTAATCTCAAAATCAATTTATAGTCACTATTGTAGTCCTACAAACCCGAGTTCTAGCTAAGTAATTTATGTATTAGTACTTTCCCCTTTAAATATATTTATAAAAATAATAAGTTGTAAATCAATTTATGTGTGATTGTAGTATATGTTATTCATTCTGTTTTACTCAAAAGTTTTTTTAAAATATATTAAACACATAATCCAAATTTTTATAAAACATTTTGATGAACTTGCTTTATTTGTTGAATATTACAAATCCTAGGTTTCCGTAGGGTTTCCTTCTATTTTTTTCCATAAGGTTTCAAGTAAATTTCTGATTTCCTTATTATGCTGGACTTTTTGCTAGCATTAATTTATCTCTCTCCTTTTGTTATAACTTTAGTATTTGGAAAATTTAAAACGGATAAAAAATAATCTCTTCCTCATCCTAATCATCAATATGGTGATAGCTACTTTCCCTCCATCTAGGTCCATCCTATCACTATATCAAAAGGTAAAGTGCCTATCCTACAATGTCAAATTAAGGTAACCAACATGTCCTTCCTCAAGCCCCTCCACCTCCCACATCTCATCTTGATGCTGTTTTCAATGCATATTTAATCAAAAGTACTTAGGGTTTGTACTTGTGAAGCCCTTCAAGATCAAGTCATCACTATGAGAAAGTCAATAGAAGAATTGTAAAATAAAATTCAGTATTTCATTTCAAATATCATATTATGGGGAAATAATATCACATATACACAAAATCCATAATATGCTAGTTTTAATCATGCATTTGTATCTTCATCTAGTAATTTTATGCCTAAAAATACTTCATATCAAAATTGGAAGCTATAATAGAATACATCTACAATTAGTGAAAGTATGCAAAATGCTAAATAAGGTCAAGTGAGATTCTATGAGTAATTATTTGAAAAAAGTTGATCAAAATACCTCTTATACATTCTCTAAAGAGAACAAAATACTATTGGGCATATCATAGAATGCATGGGCATCACACAAATTATTGTTTGGATTTGAAGGAAAAAAACAAAAGATAATTAATAGTGGTGATCCTATAATAGATACATCAATCAAGCAACCCACTCACACTATGATGGCATCTTCTAAAGCACAAGTGCAAAAATAAAAACTAAACAAGTATGGATACAAAAGGACAAATATAGGGAAATAAAAGATTCAAATTAAAAAAATAGGGTAAGAAAAGATTTAAAATAAAAACTTATAGAAAACAAGAGTACAAAAGGAAAAACTGGAAAAAGATAAGTTATTAAACAATCAATTTGATAATTAAGATTACAAACAAAAAAATTAGAACAAGAAAGATTTAAAAAGCTACAATAAGAAAAGTTACAAAAACAAGTTCAACCTAAGAAAGAAAATACCTTTAGTAAAGGGTTTCTAAACAAAGAGGTTCAAAAATAAGAGATTCCTATGAAAGTTAATGTTACAAAGATGGTTTTAAAGGAGTCAATTAAAATCTCTTCTTCATATCAAGAACCTTTCAGTACTACTCACATAAATGGAAAACAATTTACTGATGTCAAGGTTATGGACTACTAGGAAAGAATTTTTTATTTTAAATCATTTATTGTATCTCTTGGATATAAGATTTAACACATAAATAAAGATACCACATCAACATCACATCTATATAAGTTGAGCTATGAGTACTATATTCTTAAAAAGGGTGTCATCTTATTTTCAGTATTATTTCACAATGTCATTCTTGGAGGATCATGGTTAAAATCAATATGAACAATTTCATTACATTTGATCACGAAGGCAAAGTTATTTCCATTTCAAAAAAGGGAATAACTTTAGAGTAAGAATAACAAAAAGAAAACATATCTTTAACTAATATTATAGCTAATAATAATAATGGAATATCAATAGAGGTAAATGATACATTACATATTACAAAAGAGAAATAAAAAAGGTCAATACCATAATATGAGATAGTTGGTTTTTCTTATACATATACAAAATATGATTAAAATGACATGTCACAATTTTCATCATAACCTAATAAGTTGGTTCTCTCCTATGATGATGATTATGATAATGATAACAATCATACAAAATATGATCAGAATGACATGACTAATATGCATGATGAATATGGTAATGTAATTGAGGGTAACAACACATATGATGCATAACCTACACAGATGTATTCCCTTGATGATATATTAGGATTATAGTAGCATCATTTCTTGTGCATAACTTATTTTCTTATCATACTATTATTCTAAGAATTAAAAAAAAATAAAATATATCATTTTTTTAAAAATAGGACTTATCAAGACATGTGTAGTTCATTTACATTAGTTGATTGTGTTTTAGTATATGCAACACTTATATATACCTAGTTTTAAATAAAATATGTTTCACAAGTTTACTTGAGTGAGTTAAAAAAGATACATATGATCACTTTTAGATGTAGTTTCAGGCCATGATACTGTCTCAGACTCAAAAAATCATGTAGACAAAACTATACTACTCTTTACAGTCACACACTGCACTTTTGTCCCATTTTAACATACTTGTCCCAATGAACACATGATCCAATTTATTAGATTCAAAATATTGATATGCCTTATAAAATTTGTTTTCATCATAAAAATTTCACTAGGGGCATCGTTTACATAGGTTTCATCACTCTATGACTATCCCTATTATTCCTAAAACAATATAATACATTGTGTAAATCTTTTGTTATTTGATCACTTAATTTAACATTGATATATCAATGGATACTCGAGTCTCTATATATAATAATCTTACAAATTTCTTATTTAGATAAAATTCACTTATTCATGCATGCTTATCATGTTTGCTTATTTGCTTCATGCTTTGTGTGTATTTGACTTCTCTAGATTATATAAATTTGAACATGTAATTGATTGTGGCTTTAAGATTTATTGTGTATTTCTATGCATGTGAGTGAATTTGAACATGTACCTTATATGTGGCCCATTTACTTTCTTGCATGCTTTGTGTGATCTTACACATATTATTTGTGTCATTGTCATTTTCATGACTCTTATTTACTATGTTTTACTTATTTTTTTGATGCAAATATGGATATCATATATTTACCTAGTTATATGGATGCCATGATGGATATGATGCATATTCCTTGAATAGTTCTATATCAGTTTCATGTATTCAATATATGAGCACTATTCATTGCATGCCTAATTGTTAACATATATCTATATATGACACTATGTATGATTGAATTTACATGTATCATACATTAATATATTTCTTGAGTTATCAATATGATGCATGAGTACTAAAGTTATCATTATTAATATAGATTTACATCTTTCTATAGCATTATTTGGATAACTTTTATTTTGAGCTAAGTTATTGCACATGCTTCACAACTCACCTAAAAAGAGGGGACATTAATAGTGGATTATATTAGAGACTAAGCTATGACACTCCACTGCATAGATAAAAAATAATAACATTTACTCAATTGATCATAGTGCATGCTGAGTTCTTACCCAAAAATTATATCTAGATAATACCGCATCTTAGGGATGATGCCATAGGATAGAATTGTCCAAAGTAGTGTGCTTTGATCCCAAAAATTAGAAACAATATTTTTTAGTGTTCTTAAAATCATACTTATTCTAAAACATAGTTTTAAGTGGTTACCTAGAAATAATTTAGATTTATACACCTGATTATTATAGATATTAATCAAATTGGAGGCATCATGCACAACATGTGCTATAGAATTTATATAGGTATTACTCAAATATTTAATTGGTATTACTCAAGTTATCAAAATTAATATACTCATATGTTAGATTGGGGGCATGTGCACAACACATGATCACTTTATTGTTTAGTTTTGCACCAATTTCTATATAAGGAATGCTAATTCATGTTATTATCTATGTTTTATGCACTAGGCTCAATTAATATTATATTTCATCAGTTTTACACCAAGTTTTTCACCAATTTTCACTATAATGAATCTTATTCCATTTATAGTAGTTGATTTAGTTTTTGTACCTATTTTATACCACAATGTTCTATTTGGATTCATACAAGGATTCAAATATATTTTACTACCTTGAGTTGTGTGATGGTGAAGTCAAGTGAATCTTACATTTTTAAGCATATTGTCCTATAAATGAGGATTGGGGAATGCACATTCTAATCCAAGTGTTTTAACAAAGAAATATCCAAGATTTACAACCTTTTTGGTCACCACTTTTACACCAAAAATAATGGTTTACATACATGAGAATGTGTATTCGTTCCTTGTTATTTGATATATATGGACTAATTTATACATGTTTAATTGTGTGTTTGCATGAATCATAGTTCAACATGTGATCTACGTTCAAGACCATTATTCATAGGTAAGCTTATGTATAAGACTCTTATTTTTACTCTGTTACTTTCACTTTACCACATTTTTGAATAAAAGGAGGGAATGTAGACGTTAAAATTAAAATTTAATGCTAAAATAATGCACTTATAACTACCACTTATGCAAACTTCACCTATGTTAAATTCCATAGTTTCAAACTATTATTAATCTACTTATATACAAATTACCCTATATCTTAAGGCAAATATGATACTAAATATTCCTATTTGTCATTACAAGTAGCATAGACTCATTACTTGATTGATTCATACTTCTAGTTTGACTATCTCTACTCCTCAAACGAAATTACCCCTTTAGAGCAATCCCATAGGTTGGTCGTGTATGAAGCCACCATTTTCGAATCTCACCAATTAATGGATACTTTACTAAATTTAAATTCATCTAAATGGGTCACTCTACACATTTCACAAGCCCAATTTGAGGAAGTCCTAAAATGTCCACTATATAAGCACATTTTTTTTCACAAGATGACTAAGAGGCTTCTATCATTACAATCACCAGAATATTTAACTGCACATTGAGATAAAATTACCTATTCTTTCCAATTCTAAGTCCATATAGCCTAAAAAATGCTGAGCTAGATATGAATACAATATTAAGTCATAAGTAATTTTTTCAAACACATAATGACACTAAGAATGCACTAGCATATAACATTTTACCAATATTATACACACACCATTGCAATATGGGATAACTACATGGGTTTTGATCCCTCTTCAAAGTATTGATATGCAAAAATATCTCAACCCATAGGGTGTTTAGGTCAAGCACAACCCTATTCCCTTGCCCATTGCCCCCATTTTACAATATTGATTTAATGTTTCTAATGATCTAGGATTTGAGTGAAGAAGAAGACACACAATGACTCTTAAAAAGAAGTTAAGACATCTGAATAGACACACAATACCTATAGGTGAAGGTGCATATGTTATAATTTAAAAATAGGTAAAAAACCCTTAAGGATGAAGTTGTACCCTATAGAAATTAATGAGGCTAATGAAGTCTAAATAACATAGCCTTATCCTAGAATAATGTGGAGCCCTGCTTGTGATTCATAATAATATCACATAGTCTCACAATAAATTTATAGTCATTTTTGTAGTCCTACATACCCCAGTTATAGCTAAGTCATTTATCTCTTAGTACTTTCCTATTTTAACATATTTATAAAAATAGTGAGTTTCAAATTAATTTAGGTGTGATTTCCATATATACTATGCATTCTAATTTAATCAATAGTTTGTATTAATTATATTAACCCCTAATCCAAATTTTGATAAAAAATTAAGCATAATGTTTCAAGACTATATAAGAGATCTTAAAGAATATGGTACTAGGTGTAGACACATAAATTTAGTACAAGATCTTTTTAGATTGTGTTATTTCCCTATTTTTCACACTTGGTCCACTTGTGTATATTTGGATTTATCTATATTATTCCTACCCTCCACTATATGTATTTATAATTTGTGCCCTCTAGATATCTTTAGTATTCATTTGTTTTTAGCTTTGATCCTTGTTTATCTATTTCCTAAGCTACTTTCCCTCATTCTAGACATCCATTTATCCAAGGACATATTCAACAACTATAGTGAATTGATGATTCTATCATGTGCATATTTGATAGACCACTAAATTTATTCTTTGTGTTTTTTGTGGGTCCTTTCACCTTGACATGATTTACCACACCTTTGATTTCACTTATTACTATTTTACATGGTCGGCCACAATGCTTGTCATGTCCTAGAGATTATTGTATATACAAATCATTCCTAATCATTTTTCCAAGTTTCAAGTATCATTCAAAGTTTGAGAAAACCATCTCTATTTTTCAAGTTAGGACTTTTAATGACCATATCTATTTCTATACTTGAAATGGAGATATCCCATTGATACTTCAATGTCATTCAAGCTATTGTGAAATCATCCAATTTTAGCAAAAGAGGGTTTAAGTGAATTTTCATGTAATATGGATTACACTTCATTAAGAATGGGAGACAAAAATTGACTCCAAATTTCACTCACATACAAAAAATAACTACTTTGACTTTGATTATAAGCATGCAGGATATGTAGCTACAACTCCTTGAGGGGTACCCTGAATCAGATAAATTAACTCACACTTATTTGACTATTTATTTCAAGGGTTAGATCAAAAGTGGAAATAATATAAATTAGGGAAATTCAAACATTAATTATACATTTCAATTATAAAACATTGTACATCATCTGAAAACACACTTGTATAGAAAAATATAGAATCCAAAAAAAATATAAGTACATATTCAATAGTTAAAGAGCCACCTATTCAGAATTCTATCAAATTCACTCAAGGAATATTCATTGGTTCCTATTGTAGTGAAGATTACATCTTTTGATAGTCAAATATCCAAATTTTACAAAAAATTACATCATCACTTTGATATCATTGCTCCAACTTAAGAATCCAAAGATTATGCCCAAGTATGTCAAATTATTATCTCCTTTATCATTTCATTATTTTTGTCTTGTTGCATTTATAATTTATTGTGTTGGATAATGTTTCTAGTATAATTAGGTTATAAATTTATTATTTAGATTGCATTTATCTATTTACCCCATGCACTTGTTTAACTATATGTTCATTAAATTATTTCCTCTACCATTCATTTCTATTAAAACAATAGGATGAGTCCAGGTACGAGGTAAAATCTAAATTAAGTTAAAAAGATCTAAGGATGGTAAGATACTAGGATGGGTTTATAAAGACATGAAATATATGTTATATGAGGTTTAAAAGGCCCAAGGATAATAAGGTTTTAGAGTAAAAATTAAATGGAATATTGTATAACTTCAAGAATCTTCATAAAATCATGCCATGATATTACTACAACAAAATATTTTACTAAATAATAAATCTGAAATTTGCATTCAACTATGAGATATGCAGGAATATCATACAAACCCTTAACAAGAAAATTATGATAGAGGAATTACTTCTTTTGAACTTAAAAATCCTCCTAAGTTCCTCCAATGGAGTTTGAACTATTTACAATGAATATCCATGTAAGGAAGAGTTATACATACATACATACATACATACATACATACATACATAGTCTCACAATAAATTTATAGTCATTTTTGTAGTCCTACATACCCCAGTTATAGCTAAGTCATTTATCTCTTAGTACTTTCCTATTTTAACATATTTATAAACATAGTGAGTTTCAAATTAATTTAGGTGTGATTTCCATATATACTATGCATTCTAATTTAATCAATAGTTTGTATTAATTAGATTAACCCCTAATCCAAATTTTGATAAAAAATTAAGCATAATGTTTCAAGACTATATAAGAGATCTTAAAGAATATGGTACTAGGTGTAGACACATAAATTTAGTACAAGATCTTTTTAGATTGTGTTATTTCCCTATTTTTCACACTTGGTCCACTTGTGTATATTTGGATTTATCTATATTATTCCTACCCTCCACTATATGTATTTATAATTTGTGCCCTCTAGATATCTTTAGTATTCATTTGTTTTTAGCTTTGATCCTTGTTTATCTATTTCCTAAGCTACTTTCCCTCATTCTAGACATCCATTTATCCAAGGACATATTCAACAACTATAGTGAATTGATGATTCTATCATGTGCATATTTGATAGACCACTAAATTTATTCTTTGTGTTTTTTGTGGGTCCTTTCACCTTGACATGATTTACCACACCTTTGATTTCACTTATTACTATTTACATGGTCGGCCACAATGCTTGTCATATCCTAGAGATTATTGTATATACAAATCATTCCTAATCATTTTTCCAAGTTTCAAGTATCATTCAATTTTGAGAAAACCATCTCTATTTTTCAAGTTAGGACTTTTAATGACTATATCTATTTCTATACTTGCAATGGAGATATCCCGTTGATACTTCAATGTCATTCAAGCTATTGTGAAATCATCCAATTTTAGCAAAAGAGGGTTTAAGTGAATTTTCATGTAATATGGATTACACTTCATTAAGAATGGGAGACAAAAAATTGACTCAAAATTTCACTCACATACAAAAAATAACTACTTTGACTTTGATTATAAGCATGCAGGATATGTAGCTACAACTCCTTAAGGGGTACCCTGAATCAAATAAATTAACTCACACTTATTTGAATATTTATTTCAAGGGTTACATCAAAAGTGGAAATAATATAAATTAGGGAAATTCAAACATTAATTATACATTTCAATTATAAAACATTGTACATCATCTGAAAACACACTTGCATAGAAAAATATAGAATCCAAAAAAAATATAAGTACATATTCGATAGTTAAAGAGCCACCTATTCAGAATTATATCAAATTCACTCAAGTAATATTCATTGGTTCCTATTGTAGTGAAGATTACATCCTTTGATAGTTAGATATCCAAATTTTACAAAAAATTACATCATCACTTTGATATCATTGCTCCAGCTTAAGAATCCAAAGATTATGCCCAAGTATGTCAAATTATTATCTCCTTTATCATTTCATTATTTTTGTCTTATTGCATTTATTATTTATTGTGTTGGATAATGTTTCTAGTATAATTAGGTTATAAATTTATTATTTAGATTGCATTTATCTATTTACCCCATGCACTTGTTTAACTATATGTTCATTAAATTATTTCCTCTACCATTCATTTCTATTAAAACAATAGGATGAGTCCAGGTATGAGGTAAAATCTAAATTAAATTTGAAAGATCTAAGGATGGTAAGATACTAGGATGGGTTTATAAAGACATGAAATAAATGTTATATTAGGTTTAAAAGGCCCAAGGATAATAAGGTTTTAGAGTAATAATTGAATGGAATATTGTATAACTTCAAGAATCTTCATAAAATCATGCCATGATATTACTACAACAAAATATTGTACTAAATAATAAATCTGAAATTTGCATTCAACTATGAGATATGCAAGAATATCATACAAACCCTTAACAAGAAAATTATGATAGAGGAATTACTTCTTTTGAACTTAAAAATCCTCCTAAGTTCCTACAATGAATATCCATGTGAGGAAGAGTTATACATACATACATACATACTTATATATATATATATATATATATATATATATATATATATAATCCTAAGGTATGCCATAGAAATAACCCTATTGGCCAAGTGACATCAGGCTCACTTTTTATTGGATGAAATACATCCTCTATTCTAATTGGGATACCTAAGTCATAACCCACTTTATTATTTTCCTAATATGTAAATACTAAACAATAGCTAATTATCTAAAATATAGGATAACTCACTAACCCAAGTAAACTTATGAGTAAGGTGTAAATAAAATTTATTACCAACACCCCATTAAATGCAATAGGGGAATGACTAAAAAAATATGATATTTATATCTCATAAGATAGGTCTTGAAAACTATCCTTGATCAAGTACCCATATACAATATGTTCACTATAGATAAATTATCAAAGTGTCCCTATTGATGCCACCCAGAGTTTTAAAAATACATGGATGCTCAGTTGATATAACTCAAAGTCAAAGAATATGGTGTTCAATATGAGGATAAAAATAAAATAATAAGGTGTTAGTGATGTAAAATTTTATTCACAAGAGGAATCAATGAACTAAAGTACACATGTATGGGTATATCCATCGCTTAAGTACACATATATGAATATATACATCACTAAAATTTGTCAATAGGTAGTAAAAGATGATGGGATTTTACATCATATAAGGCACCAATATGGATGGGTTAATTCATCACTAAAAAAATACAAAAAAAATATGCAACACACTAAGGAAGGAGTCTTTTATACAACAACCCTTATAATGTTGAAGTGGAATAATTATTGAAAAAATAAAGGAGAATAAAGGTTAGCTAGTAGAGGATACATCCAATAAGAAGAAGGTTACAAAAATGTACTTCTTACATGATGACTTATGTAAAAGGATATGAAATTATGGAATATTCAAAGACTAAAGCAATATAACTCATAAAATAATGCATAGATGGAATAAAGAGGTGAAAGACAATAATTTCACATACACTAAAAATTAAGTGGATACAAACACTATTAAAGATCTTGGTAATGGGTGGTCTATGAATTATGTTATGTTATAATTTCCCATTAATTTATATTTTAATTAAAATCACTCATCCAATATAATATAACGATGCAAGTTACACTAGGTTTTCACCGTAGAAAACCTTGAAATGAAAAAAAATAAATTGAGAGGGCCTATGGCTATACCACTTAATTCTATTCCCAACCTTGAGAGAGACAAAGGATAAAGAGACAACATACCTTGAGAAAGGGGAAACATACCTTTAGAGAGGGACATTATAACTCGAGAGAGAGAGAGGAGAAAGGGAGAACAAGGGGAGAAAGAAATAAAAACGGGGAGAAATGGACAATAAGGAAGAAGAAAGGGATAACATGAAAAAATGAGGATTGAAAAAGGACAATATTATGTGTACCTACCAACATATTTTTGTGGTAAAAGTAAGGGAAATAGGAATGATTGGAGAGAAAAAAATAAGAGATCCAATTATAGTCTAAAGAATAAGAAGAATATGTGCCACCCATAAAATTGATTTTGTAGGCAAATTTATTTATGTTTATGTAATTCATTAAAATAATAATAGGAAAACCCATATGATAAACACATTAGTAAACTAAAAATCCCCTAGGAAAAACCATGAAATAGACTTGAAAAACCATAGGAAGAAATTCCTACACAAACCTATTTTTACTTGCACAACATTCTCTAAATTATTCAAAATCTTGGTCTCCCTCTTTTTGCCTTTTATTCTAGTATTGATTGCACTTGCAGCCCAGTTGATTGGCACTCTTAAGTTGTAGTTATGGCATGTATCAGTTTGCATCATAAACTGGGTCTCAAAAACCTCTTTGTTGTAGATACCAAATACGTGCGATAAATTTTCTCATAAGGAACTTAGCCAAAAAAAGACTTTGAATGATTTTATTGAACTTGGAAAAATATTGTTTAAATCCTTAGTTACGTCTATTATAGGTATTTGTTGGTACTTAATTATAATTGGTGTTCAAAACCCTAATTAGGTATTTAAGGCTAGAGTTTGAACCTTGTAGTGCTAATTGGAGTAAAAGTTTTGATTAAGTATGCATGAGTCATTAAATTTCATTGATTTTATAATTAGAGTAATTTTTTTTTGATTAAATATGTGCATCACTCGAAGTGTTATCTTAATGGTAATTAGGCTTGGCAATTATGATTATGTCATCATGTCTTGTAGGGGGTTTGTATAGTGTTTTTCATAAAATTTCCATTGAATAACCACAAGGAGCATAATGTTTTACTCATAGTTGTAAGTGGGGATTACTCCCTAATTAAGTTAGGGGCTTGTCATCCTCGACACTATAGTGTTAGTTAGGATCGTAAGCTCAATTAGGTTTATGGGGACCTAAAGGCCCCCACCTATATTTTAATCTGGGATTAAACCTTGATGGGGTATATGACCCTACCCATCCAATTTGTGTAGTGGTAAGTAGGGTCCCATACTTGATTAGGTTTGTGGACCCCCTGAAACATACAACAATATAAATCGGGCTTGAGATTCCCAAATAAAAATATGAGTCCTAAAAAGTAAATCCATAGTGATAATTAGGGTTTTAAATCCTAATTATAAAATATATTAAAAAAAATCACCCCCATTAGGCTAAAAGCTCGAAAAGGTCTATTGGGAAAAATATGATGACTTGGTGTTTTTTCAAATATAACTTTTCAACTATTGCTTTGTTTCATGTGCTATCTATTATACCAATATGCTGGTTCTAGCCCAATTATCATGGCATAATATATACATAGGGGATATTATTGGTTTAAAATATGTCATCATTTTTATAGCAAGTTTTTATCTTGTTTTATAAAAGTGCATGTTAAATGGTGGTTTTATTCTTATTATTTCATGGTTAAGTTTCCCTCAGACTCTTGCATCATCTTCATTCATGGTTGAGTGTATTCAAGTTTGGTGAAAATTGATTTCACCATGTTCATCTAATCAAGTGATTCAAATTTGTTGCGTCATAAAACATGCTCTCTATTTCCCTCATATTTTTATCTTTTTTATAAATGTGTTAGTCTAGGGATATAATATATCAAAATGTAATCTATGATTACATGCTTCATTTTTATTGAAAATGCTTATTTCATTGCTGATTTTGCACTGTTGAATATATATGCAATGTAATGGAAATGTTTTAAATCATATGTATTTCCTTAGTTAAATATAGAAACACTAATTTTACTTAGGAAAAAATATGTATATTTGTTTTTTCTCATCATGTTATCAAAACCCACATCAAAAAATTGAACAAAAACTCACATTTTCTTCTAATCTGATAAAGCTAGATTTGTAACTATTAGGCCACTTGAAATGGAATAGTTTCACATTGACCAACTTGGTTACCCAATATGCCATGACCTAGTAATATATACATTGAGAATATTTGTGGGTCTCCTTTCAAGAGAGGTTAGATGATTCTCATCTCGCCTAAGTTGGTGTGTGAAATGACCCATCAACAAAACCCTTAATAGTCATTTCACTCTCCTCTATTTTTCTAATTTAGTTTTCCTCTTTTTTTCTAGGTTACATGTAAATTATTTTATGAAATTTATAATTTGATTTCTTTTATTTTATTTTATAAGTTGTATTTAAATTTTTTGAAAAAAATTCCAATTACATCTCAATTTTATTTTGAGCCTTCCTCATTGTCTTTGATCATTATTCAACCTTGTCCATAATTCATATTGCATTCCAAGAAGAAAAAAATAAACTCTTCCCAAAAGACTTAATAATGATAATGATAATGATAATGATAATGATAATAATAATAATAATAATAATAATAATAATAATAATAATAATAATAATAATAATAATAATAATAGTAATAATAATAAAAAACAATATTTTAAAGAAGATGAAATTAAAATTTGATTATGTATTATGAGTGGCTCTAGAGTACTTGTCACATCTACCATGCTCTAGGGCCTTCCACCGCACTATCACACCATCACCATTGTCTTTAGTTTTGTAAGATTTATCTTTAACTTTATTTAGAATTTAATTACCTTTAGGTTGGAAATCAACCCTTTAGATAGATTTTTTTTATTTAATGATATCCCTACATGATATTGCATCATCAAGGATGTAGTTTATTATGGAGGAAGAAGAAATAAAATTGAGGAAAGATTGCAAGTTTTTTCCCAAAGTGTTTTACAAGGTAATGTACCAACTCATGAAGAAAATATTATTGATGTTTTTTTATACGCTCATGAGTTTTATAAATCATGCCAATTTATTGAAGATCATACCATTATTGATTATTTTTAGGGGTGTACACCTTCATAATCTATGCTAAAAAGTTGGGTCCAAATGTAATTCCATCCTTATGGATTCAAGTTCATAGGGTTATAAAGATTTATTAAGGGTTTCTTCCCTTTTATATTTGAAAATATTGAACAATATGCCACCATTCACAAGCATGGTAATTAATATGATAGGAGTTAATTTCTTGTTTTATCCCCTTGGACTTGATACTTTATTGTCTATAAAAAATACAAGCTCATGGTCCTAGTATGGATAGAGTTTCTTGGTTTGCCTATATTCCTTTTTGTCCATTTTTATAATAAATAGCTAAACCATTACTTTGTTTAATTCTATTAAAAAGTGACATGTTTTATGCTACCATACTGCAAAAATGTGTTTGTGTAGGGTTAAACTTACACAAAACCTTTCTTAAACCATTTATGTTCAAATTGGGGGGCAACGCTTCACCCAATGGGTGATGTACATTAAAATTTCAAATACTTATTTCCATTATTGATAATTAGAACACAAGATTAAGAATTTACCTCTTATGGTTTCACCAATCCTTGGGTTAGGGTCAGAGTTAAAAAAAGTAAACCCTAATTTGGGATAATTATGGATTAAAAGTTGTGGGTCAATAAAACAATTAAAATAATCATAAAAATAGGGTCCCTACTGATAATCCTATGTTAACCATGGATACCATTATGTAAAATTAGCCACTAGTTATTCAAACCCAAGATACGCAGGCACCTATAGCTCCTCAAGTAAACCCCAAATATTTTGTGGCAAGTATTCCACAAGCAACCAATATCATTTTCAAAACTTAGAAGTCTTTGGCTCTAAGTTCCAATTTTTTTAGTCACAAGATTATTTGACTCTGATGGTCCCTATTTTGGCTCCAAGGCCTAGGGAAACTCATATTATCCTCGTTGATAAGAAACATTAAATTTACAATCCCTTCCCCTAAAAAAAATGAGGAGGATTTCTTATAGAGCGAGTGGTGGCCTATATAACTTGCATAATTTATCATTAAAATTTAGTAGGAAATTTTTTCAAAACAACCATTTACGACACTTAAAGGTCAAAATGATGAAACTATGCATCTTAAAATTTTTCAATGAATGTTTATCCATGGAATGTAAGTATTTTAACTGACCCAACTTGCAAGTACATGTTTATGACTACTTTTTAGGAATAAATTTTTTTCATGTTTGCATATTCTTTTTTGTAGGAAGTGATAAAATTACTTGGATTTCCCTTCAAATGGTAGCTAAATTGTCCTAGACTAATGGTACTTATCACATGAATGGCCATGACATAGGATGTGGAAGAGTGATCACTTTGATAGTGCTAAAATTTTCCTCATTTTAATGGGATAGGGAGTGTACTTATCTAATCTTATAGTTTAAATGATATTTGATTTTGATGGGATGCCCCTTTGGTTAACTGATTGATATGCCTCCAACGGCACTGTGGAAAGAACAACAATATGTCAATGGATAGTAGATAAAATATTAGTTTTTTTTAGGATAAGTCAACATGATGGAATATATAGAGGAAAAAAAGGGGATCTAACCATGAGAGGGTGTGTTGGAGAATGAGAAACATGGTTTTATAAGCACAAGTTTGTGATTTTTAACCCTAACCATCACTACAAATCCTATCTAAATATCCATTGGTTCAATTGATCTAAATTTAAACAAGGATTAGATATATTTCTTAAAAAATTATATAAAACTCTCTAATCTTAAAAAAAAAAAACATAGTTTCTTTTGCTTAGTGTTTCGATAGGCTGTATAGTGTGCTTAAAAATGTATTCACCAACTAGTTTTGTCTCAACACATTTCATCTCCATCATGAAATAAATATCACACATAATATAAAGGTATGAAATCTAGTTATTCACCCTAAAGGCGTTTCTAATTATATTGATTGGTGAGAAATGACCATTGTTCACAATGCCACTTTCCTAAGGGTGTTTGGTAAACATTTAACCATGTTCAAGAAATAGGCCAACTTTGTTCACATACAAGAGTTAAACATAGTCTATCAAGAATTATAAATTTGCCCAATGAGTGAGACTCTAAAAAATAAAACTACTAAGCTGAGATAAAAAAATTAAACTCACTAAGATTCATCAAGCTTACAGTGCTCAAATATGTGATCAAATCCATTAGTTTAAGATTGGAGATAGGGTACATAAATAATTTTTCCTTAAGTGTTATATAGTATGATTTATAAATTAAGGCCATCAAAGAAGCTGGATAATGTCTCATTGGTATTCTAGACATCCCGCAAGCCTATTTTCAACACTATAATCAAGTCTTTCAAGCTTAGTCTCCCATAGAATAAAGGGAATCTACTTTGAGAAAATTCATTGGTGTGGTTATATGTAAGATCAATTGAGAAAAAAATGGCTTGTGATATTCTTCTTCCTATTGAGGAGATTAATAATGCAATGATTGGTATGGCTCATGATAAATCCCTAAGAATTGATGGATTTCCTTATGATTTCTACCAAACGTTTTGGGATTATGTTAGACCCGATCTGCCAAAAGTATACCTCAAAGCTATGGCCAATAGATCCCTTAGAAATATAATAAATAAAGTAAATATAAATCTCATACACAATTATTAATATCATGAGCTCATCACCAATTGGAGGTCTATAACCTTTTTATATGTGTCCTATAAGATCATTGCCAAGGCTCTAGCACTAAGAATCAAGTATCTCATTTCATTGATGGTTAGGCTTGAGCAAACATGATTAATTTAAGGTTGAGATATCCTTGAAAATATCATTATAGTTTTAGTATGGGATGGAATAGGATCACACATCCAAATATAAAGATCTATTTGTTAAGATTTATTTTGAAAAGGCCTATGATAGAATTGAATGGCCCTTCATGATTGTGATGCTTTAACTAATTAGTTTTTAGCCCCAAATTTATGTATACAATCTAGAACCTATTTATATATTATTATACGTTTATTACTATTAATGGTCATTAATTTTAAAACTTTGGTCTTTTTCAAATCTATTAGGTAAGGTTTTCCTTTGGCCCCTTCTCTTTATGTATTAGCTATGGAGGGATTGGATACCTATTGAGGGAATATGCTTCTAGAGTTTTGGTGAAGGGAATCTCCCTACCTGACTCAACACAATAAAAAATCATTAATGGTGAATTTTTTTATGATTCTTTCCTTACTATTTAGGAAGAAGAGATTTTGGTAAAAAAATACCATGGAATGTCTCTATAGTTGCCATATTGTTTCTAACTCTAGCATCTAGTTAGGAAAGACTTAGTTTTTTTGACAATATTATGGACTAAAACCATATTGGATTGATGCTTATCAATAAAATGGATCTCCCGTGGGGAAATGTTTAAATTTATCAGCATCCTTTTTGTTTTCAAAGTCTTTTAGGTAGAACTATGGAGCTATGTTATCCATAGAGTGGAGAAAAAATTATCCTAATGGATAACCAAGAATATTTCCATTGTAGGAAATTTTCAAATTTGTTACAAGGTTATAAAGAATCAAATCTCTCTAAATGCTTCATGGAAAACACCATTTATCTAATTCTTCAAGGAAGCATTATTTCAAGCAAAGTTACAAGAGCAACATTAGTTTCACACATATAGGTGTACTCCTTCCTTGTTATTTAAAAATATTTTAAAATTCAATTTACATTTAAATTTTAAATTTCACATATGGGCCTTGACTACCTTCATCTCATTCTAGGATTTGCTATGGAGTGTCTTGCATGTTTTGAGCTTCCTCACAAATAGAA
The DNA here is from genome assembly GCA_037957365.1 of Torreya grandis. Lineage (NCBI taxonomy): Eukaryota > Viridiplantae > Streptophyta > Pinopsida > Cupressales > Taxaceae > Torreya > Torreya grandis. Next base: position 685,830 of record JARHVA010006286.1, read on the forward strand.
AGTGTGTTGTACACATAGATATATATTTAATTTTACCATAATAATTTTATTTATAGATTAAATAGGGAAATGTAAATACTCAAATTTGATCATGAATAATTGATGATGTCATTTTTATCCACATTTACCTTACTTGACTTGAACCCTTAAATTGGTCCTATTTTACCACCTCACTCTATCCTAAGTACTTGTAAAGGCCCATCTATTTTAAGTTTTTTTTTGACACCTATAAAAATATTATTAATTTAGAAAAACCCCTATAAGTATCTATTATACATTTTAAATTATTAAGATCAAATGTTACATTTTTAAGGTTAGAATTGACCCACATGGGTTGGGATTGCCAATCAATACCAACCTTAATAGTTTGATCTTACCCATTTCCAAAAAAATACTCTTTTTAAAATTTAAACCCTTCCATATAGTTTGGTCCATATTTTCAAGATAGGTAGCATGATTTTTTACTCATTTAGATTTATATAAATTCACATCCAAGCCACTTATTTTACTACTTTGAAATTTCACTATTTGAGCACACTTTACTAAGTAAAGCTTCCTTTTTCTTTCCAAGTTCACTTCTATTCACTTGAAGCAACCCTTAACCAATTCACAAGACTATTATATCTAAATCAAACAAAGCATTATAAAGTATTCGATCAATCTCAAGATGGATACATGTAGTAAAAGATCACTATTTAACTAAGCGCTCTAGGTGTTAGGATGTGAAGCCACTGTTCATAAACACTATTCATGGTGACATGACATGTGGGTGTGTAGTTGATATGGCATGAAAGTGACATAGCATGTAAGTGATGTGATATGAAGGTGATGTGGTAGTCAGGCCCATGGTGGGTCCCATGTGTGATCAAGATGACATGATAGGTGTGGGGCATAGTACTCCACTAGAGGTCATGGGATGTGTCCTTAGTGAGTTACATGTGGGTTGTCACATGGTACACAAGACAAAGGTCATGAATGGGTCAAATTTTTAAGGGGACCCATGATTCACATGTGTATAGAAAGTCAAAAGGTGATTGTAATACATTTTATACTTGTGTGGTCACATGGAAGAAGAAGACAAGAATGCATTATTGTAGATTGACCTCACATGTATGAGTGGGACACAATTATTATAATCAAATGGGGTGGCTTGGATTTTGTGTAAATTAGAGCATCTAATTTTTTGACCCTTGAAGATGAAGACAAAAATAATACTATTGAGTGTTTGTCCTCACTTATGGAGTGGGGGATAATGTTTAGATGCACATGAAGGTGGCCTTGGATCTTGTCTAAGTGAAGGGTCATTTTTTATGAATTTTGGCACATGGGGACAACCACCACTATGGATCACTATAAACCACTCAAATGTGGTGAATTTTTGATTATCCTTGAAGTTTTCTCCCTCCCTCTCTTCTCTTCTCTTTCTCTCATTGTAAAATTCTATAAAGCATTATGTTCTCCTCTTTGTTATTTTATACATTTAGTGGATTAATTGGATCCTTGAATGTTTGAACTTGCACGATAGAAGGTTGGATTTTAGAAGGCTTATAATCCTCACTCACCTAAATGCTTAGGTTGCAAGCATCATCATTCTTAGGTGATTAGAGCCTGTAAGGCTTAGAGAGGATGGCTCACCTAGTGTATTAAAAGCATGGAATGGATCCTTGGAGATGGAGATTAGAGGATTGTTAGCTAAGATCTTTGAGAAAGAGGTAGAAGATTGGATATCCCTTTGATGCTATGGTATTAAAATCATGATGTTATAGGATGTAGCCTATAAGTATTGATTGTAATCTTGGTTCACCTGAGTGCTTGTAAGCACTATAAAGGAGTTATTGAGAGGAGATGTGTAGAAGAGAGTTGTTGATGAATATGAAGTATGGATACTGCCTTTGCCATATGGGTTTTTTTATAACTAGTTTAATAGGGTTTCCATATATATTTTGTGTTTTTTATCTTGTTTTTATTTCTAAAATTTTAATTTACTTGCACATGTAGGAATGCATGTTTTCTTAACAAGTGGTATCAGAGATAGGCTTCAGCTTTTTGTACCTGAGCATTGTTGATCCTAACAAGTAGTATTAGAGTCATGGTTGTTTAGATTATTTTGTGAAAGTGGGAGCTATAGGTGGATAGACCAAGATATGAAAAAAAGAACAAAAAAAAGTTTGCATGGCAAGTATTTCTCTCTTGGTAGAAAATGGAGGAATAGAGAAGAAGTTGAAAAAGTTTTACCAGATGGATCAACACCAATACAATGTTCTTGATGAATAAGAAACTATACAACTTGAGGAACAAGTTAGACTCCATTGGTGTAGATACAGTTTCTTGGTTAGAGAAGGGGTATAAGTTGTGAGATATTACTATCACAATGTGTGGGATGACATGATGCTTAAATTCTATGTAGAGGAGGAGGTGCAAGAAACTTGATATTATACCTAATGGATGGAGAAGAATACGAGACACAAGGTTTTATGGAAATAGAAAACTATGTGTTTGACATGTGGTAGATCAGGATGTAGCTTTACTATATCTTTAGGGCTAGAAATCTTGGTAGGTGTTGTGATGCATTAAGTAGTGCAATGACTTCCCAAGCATTGAGGATGGGCACCATGTTGAGCATGGTGGGTAGCAATTTACTACATGTAGAAGTTAGGTATTGACTTCTATGTGTTATTATCTCCCATTGTTTGAAGAAGTGTAGGATAGATGTAGAATAAAAAGATACTTAAGGTTCTATGGAAAGAGAAGGTTATGTGTGTGACATACGATAGAGCAGGATGTAGCTTGATTGTATCTTTGGGGATCAAAAACTTGGTAGGTGTAATGATGCACTGAGTAGCATGATGACTTCCCAAGAACTATGGATAGGTACCATGTTGATCATGGTGGGTAGCAGTATGCTACATATATAAGAGTCATGTGTTGACTTTTATGGTTATTTTCTTCTATTATAGAACACCTTTAAGAGTGCAGTGTGTACTTATTACTATTCATGGTTGAGCAGTGGGATGTGAAAGAATAATTTATACATGGTGGTCTCATGATGAAATGGAGTAGATAGAGGGATACATGGATGATGAAAAGAATTGCTAGTTTGTAAAATTGAAGTCTATACAGGTTTCAACATGCATGCTGATGTGGTACATGAAAAACTTCATAGAGAGGCAATGTTTATAAGAGGTTGCTGCTATGTGTAGATGGCATGTTGGTTGTAGGCCCCAACATGATCAAAGGTGAGATGGTTCAAGTGATTAAGAAGGATCAAACCAAGGATGGAGATGCAAAATAGACATGGAAGCAAGAAAGTCAAGTATCCCAATTTTTTCAAGTTAGAAGTTATCTTTTGGAGTATATTAAAGGAGGAGAAGACAAAGATGTCTTGTGTATTGTATTCATTGGAATTAAAAAAGCCTCATGTATGCCATGATGTGCATTATATCAGATACTTCCAAGTAGTAGGATTTGTGAGTGGTTCATGGTAGAATCCTGAAGAAGGATGGATCTATGGTGAAGTGGGAGTCACTTAAAGTTGCTAAAAATCTACAGTGGGCATGCATATGTTGATAAATCTAGTTGGGATAGAAAAGTTTTATAGTGAAAAAAACTTCTAATGGGCTTGTGTGTTAGCAATAATGGGCATTAATGATAACATACATTATATTTGGATGGTATCTAGTTGGTAGAAGACATAGGTGTGGAAAAGTCCTATGTATATGACTTTAAGTGGGAGATTATTAGGGCGTGAATCCATTTTTCATAGATCACTATTCATAGACACTATTCACAATCACTATTCATGGTGACATAGCATGTAGGTGATGTGGCATGTGGGTGTGTAGGTGAATTGGCATACATGTTACATGGCATGCAAGTGATGTGGTAAGAAGGTGATTTGCTAGTGGGGCCCACGGTGGGTCCCAAGTGTGATCAAGATGATGTGATAGGTGTGGGGTGTAGTACTCCATTAGAGGACATGGGTTTTGTCCTTAATGAGTTGTCACATGGTGTATAAAACAAAGGTTCATGCATGGGTCAAATTTGTAAGGGACCCATGATTCACATATGTAGAGAAATTCAAAAGGTGATTGCAATAATTTTTGGACTTGTGTGGTCGCATATAAGAAGACAATAATGCACTGTTGTAGATTGACCTCACATGTGTGAGCGGGGAATAATTATTAGATTCACATGGGGTGGATTGGATATTTTTTAAAGTATATAATATAATTTATTGACCCTTGAAGATGAAGATAAGAATAACACTATTGAGTGTTTGTCCTCACTTGTGGAGTGGGGGACAATGTTTGGAGCCACATGAAGGCGAAATTGAATCTTTTCTAAATGGAGGGTCATTTTTGATGATTTTTGGCACATGGGGACAAAAACCACTATGGATCACTATACACCCACTCAAATATGGTAAATTTTGGAGTAGCCATGAATTTTTATCCCTCTCTCTCTTTTCTTCTCTTTATGTCATTGTAAAATGCTATAAATCATTATGTTATCCTCTTTGTTGTTTTATCCATTTAGTGGATCTCTTGGTTCCTTACAAGTTTTAAATTACATGATAGAAGGTTGGATTTTGTAATGATTGTAAGTATAACTCACCTAGATTCTTGGGTTGTAAGGATCATCATGCTTGTTGTAAGGCTTAGAGAGCATGGCTCACCTAGTGTATTAGAAGCATGGAATGGATCCTTGGAGATGGATCTTGGAGGCTTGTTAGCTCAACTCTTGGAGAAAGAGGTAGAAGATTGGAGCTCCCTTAGATGCTATGGTGTTAGTACCATGATGTTGGAGGTTGGAGTCTTTAAGGCTTGGTTGAAAGCTTGGTTCACCTAAGTGCTTGTAAGCACTAGAAAGGAATTACTGAAAGTTGTGTAGAAGAGAGTTTTTGATGAATATGAAGTTTGGATGTTACCTTTGCCTTGTAATTTTTTTCCATAGATGGTTTAGTTGTATTTTCATGTATATCTTATGCAATGGTTTATCTCTCCTATTTTGTGTTTTTTTAGCTTGTTTTTATTTCTAAAATTTTATTTTAATTGCACATGTAAAAATGTATGTTTTCCTAACAAGTGGTATCAGAGTTAGGCTTTAACTTTTGGTACCTGAGCCTTATTGATCCTAAAACTAGGATAGAGAAATAATTAAGGCTTGATTCCCTATTTAAATCACTCTAGATATGTAGGAAATGTTTAATCATCATGGAGGTGATTTGGGTTAGCTCAACCCATTACACTTCCCTCTCTCTTTTTTTAATGTTTTTAGCTATCACAAGCCTTAGTGGGTTTCACATTTTAAGAGATTATTTGTAGGTAATTTTTGCACAACCAAAGGTCTAAATTCCACACACAGTCATATTTAAATAAGGTGTAGGTAACTATACAATCAATTTTATATTTTACTACATAGGTCAAGATTGAAACACAATGGTCAAGAGTGACAATCAATCCTGACCATTTCTAGTCAATTTGAACCTAGAATAATGACAACTATTATTTCAGTTGCATGCACATAATTAGGTCTAAGTTGATAATTTATAGACATATTTTATTCACACATAACCAACCTAAAAATAAATAACAAAATAAGTACTCTTGTCTTCTTTTTGATTTTCATAGTTACCTTCATTCATTCATTCATTTATTCGAGTTTTGTCCATTTTAGTACTCTACTTTCATTATGATAGCTATAAGTCATTTTAAAAATTTGTTATTCTTAAATTCATATTATCTTAATCAGAGTTAATATCCCACTTAATTTTAAACATAGATAAAACATATTAGTGAACCCATACATTTTTTTCGAGCATTTCTTATAATTTTTTCTTATGGTTTTAGATAAATTTCTAAATATTTGATACTAAAATAACTTTCTTTCCACTTTGGATTCAACATTTGATACTAAAGCAACTTTATTTTGACCTTGGATTCAATATATAACATAAAAATTATTTTATTTTAACCTCAGATTTGATATATAACATTGAAGGCACTTTATTTTAACCTTGGATCTTATTGGAATTTAATACTCTCCATACAAAAATATTCTCTTTTTTCTAGGACATAAATTTCAGCTTTCAATTGATTGCTTCTCAAATCACAAATAATGTATGGATATAATGGACGAGCACACTATTTATTTTTGCTCCAAGCTTTCTTATTTTTCATTAATGTTATCTTCCCCTAATAAATATCATAATTAACAATCATGTAATAAATCAAATCAAATCAAATCTAGTAAGGACTAAACAACTAATGAACATTCTCAAGATTGTTTAATTTCTTGATATAATGAGTAAAGTGCATGTATGGTTGTCATAACACAAAGGGGACTAATAATTCATTCTATTATACCAAACTTTTAACCACCTCTTCCAACCACAAATACAACTAAATGGTATGATATTCTTAATCAACTATAACACACCCATGCTAAGATTTCTTTATTAGACTTATTTTAGATAATGCCTATCTATAAAGATCTCCTTTATTTGACATTAAAAGACACCATGTTACCAAGTTATACATAAAATACTTATATCTCTTCTAGTGTTAATTCATTATATGGAATGAAGAAAGTATCTCCTTTTAGAAAGAAGACTTACCTCCTAAGCATATAATAGAGTAACACCTTCAAATATACATTCACATACAAACTCATAATAGGGTGGTCAAATGTGTATTGGTTGATAATATATTAGGATTAAATATTTGTAATATACATTTCCTTAAATTATTGGATATATAAGCTAAGTATATCATTCATTTTGATATGAACATATGAGTATTTGATAATATTCCAAGGAAAGTATTAGGACAAATTACATTGCCTATCATAGTGCGTCCTAGAACCACAACTACAATTTGTCAAGTTATGCCAAATGATCTCAATTACAACATGCTATTGGTAATACCATGGATTCACGAAATGTATGTAGTAACATCTACTCTTTACACATGATTAAAATTTAATTATTAAGGATACATTAATTCATGCCTATTAAATGAAGAACCATTTAAGTATTTTATGATGATGCAATGTAACTTGAGAACCATTACATTCTTCATATGTGATCACATGAACAACAATTCATATCAGTCAACCCGCAATTTTTTTATTCCAATATAATGGATTCATCAAAAAAAATAATCAATGTGGATTTGGGCTTAAATATTTACAAAATATGGGTTATATTGGACAAGGATTGGGAACACATGCACAAGGAATTATTAACCCCATTCAAGTAGTTCAACTGAAAGGTCAACAAGGACTTGGTTATTTTGATTAAACAAGAAAATAAAAGAAAGAATCATCTAAAACACTCACTATTTATACACATTTTCTCAAGGCATATCCTGAGCCAACATAAGAGGCTCATAATATGTCTGCATTATATTTGGTATACCCAAAAATGATAGATGATATAACTTCACCATAAATTTTAACAATGGATGAATTATATAATGATGAAGCCCTCTTAGAATATTTTTGTGTATATGAGGATCTCCCTCCCTTCTACCATAATACTAGTTTTCCTCACACTACTAATGCTCATGAATAGTTTGGAGACACTGATGAATCTGATATACATGTCTAATTAAATGATCTAGATACTATTTATATAATACCCTATGTTGAGGATATATATGATTTACTTAATGAAGAAATAATGGAATTAAATTAAAAAAAAAATAAAGACCCATGTCTAGTACTCTTAGTCTCCATGTTGGAAAACAAAGAAGATACAAATTTTAGAAAAGTTTTAAGATATTATGCATAATTATTTGCTTGGGCCTATTCATATATGACATGCATATATCCTCTAGTAGTGATACACAATATAATATTATATCCAAATACATAACCTATTAAATAAAAAATTATAAATATGCATCCTAAAGTGGCATTTTTGGTTAAGAAATAAATTCAATGGTTATTAAATGCATGATTTATTCAAGCTATTGACTATCCTAATTTGGGTATCCAACATAGAACATATTTCAAAACCTAATGGAGACATTCGATGTTGCATACATTATTAGGATTTAAATAAAGATTGCCAAAAGGATGACTTCCCTTTGCCAAATATTGACATGATTGTGGATTATACTTCTAGATATGAGATGTTATCATTCATTGATGAATTTTATGGATATAATCAAATCAAAATTCATCCCTAAAATCAAGAAAAAACTTTATTTATTACACATTAGGGAACATTATTGTTGAGTATGATGTGAATATAGGCACTTGATTATTGATGTTAAAATTAGTTCATTTTATGTTTTATTATTTTAGGAAGGTTATTTAATTAATTTTTTTCCTAGATTAATTGTTTAGTCAATTTTGAACATTTTTTAGGAACTTTCTAAAAAATAGCTAGAAGTGTCAATTAATGTCCAGTTCATAGAATGTGTACTTAACCGAGTTCAATTATTTATCCATTCATCCCAAAGAGGTGGGGAATAATTTTAAAATCTGAGTTAACTAAATATAATATTTTTTTAATCAATTTCCTATTTGATAGGGATTTGGGGCACCTAGTTTTTCTAGTGTCCATAAATTTTTACTTGCTAATAAAGGCTTCTTGTATGTTGACCTTATCTTATCAATGATTAAAAATTGTTTTATTGAGTCAAATTTCAATTATTTATAGAAGTCTATTTTTATTTAACTTATTTGAGAAGTAAGGCCATAATTTAGCATCAACTTATCATAAAATTTACTTGTAATCGACTAATTTTATCCCTATTTACTAATAAAGAATGGTGCAATAATGTGGTACCATAATTATTATTGGAAAATATTTTTTGCATGTGTTTATCTCTAATTTTATTTTCATGTATTCAAAAAGGAAAACCAACAAGCTTATGTATTATAGTTTGAATTTAATTAATACATATTTTGTCATCAATCACACTTACAATAATATTATATTAACAACTAGTAATTTTGGGATAGATTGGATGATACATAGCTTCAATTTTAGAGTAAATTAAAGCTGATTTTCACCCCCTCCATACATCAAAACCTTAAATTTATCTATATAGTCATGTCTTTTGTATTATATAATTCTAGATCTATTATTAATGTGTTATGACACACATTTTCCATGACTACACATACAAGATAGTGGAAGACTATGTGAATGATTATTTGATAAATATAAACAATGAAAAAATCATGTCATAAATTTACAATAATTTTTTGAGCACCTATGCAAATGTAATGTACGTTTAAATCAAAATAAATGTGTTTTGGTGTCAATTCTGGGAAGTTATTAGGATACATTATATCTTGTTGATGTATTGACGTGGATCCAAAAAAGGTAAAATCCATTTCAGACATGCCTCCACCAAAAGGGTTAATGCGATCATGACCTTTAAAATGGAAATTTAGGCAATCAGACATTTTATGGCTCAACTTGCAGATAAAACACAATATTTTACATGACTATTAAAAAGGACACAAAATTTAAATGGGATGACAAATGTCAAAAAATATATGATGCTATAAATAATATTTACTTCAACCACCTATTCTCATGTCACCTATTCCTAATAGATTCTTATTATTTTACATCTCTACTATAGATCATGCCTTGGGGATTTATTGACATAATATGATGATGATCATATAGATTGTGTAGTATATTATGTCAGTCACACTTTGGTTTCCTATAAAAAAATTATAGTATTATGGAAAAAATATGTCTTGCATTGGTTTTTATGGCACAAACATTATGACATTACATGCTGAATAATGAGACATAAGTTATCACAAAAGTGAAACACTCAAATTTCCTATGTCCAAATCATATCTATCAGGAGATATTTCTAAATGGGTCATGTTACTCATAGAATTTGATTTAACTTTTTCTCATAAATCACTAAAAGGACAAGTTATCATAGACCAACTAGTGGTAGCTCCATTGATAGATATACTACCGATTAACAATGATTTCAGAGATGACTTCACTTTATATCACACTGATGATGACATTTGAACCATGTATGTCAATAGATTTAAATGTGACATAGGTGTTGGTGCCAGTATTTTTTTATTACACCTCAATGCCAACTGATGCAGGAACATCCATGTTGGATAGGATATATTGCATCACCCAAAACAAAGTGATGCATGTTTTTATTTTTTTATTTATTATTTCATATTATAGCGGTTGTTTAGAGCTAGAATTTTTAATTTTTTTATTTTCTTCCAATTTTTGCACTGGTGGATAGATCAATTTGTTAAAATCAAAATTTGATACTAACACTTCACAAGAAAAGTTGATTTAGTTTCTCAAAACTCAATTTAAAAGAAACCCCAATTAGGTCTTGGGGTGTTTATTTGCTAATTAGGCTCAAAACCCTAGTTAGAACTGATTAAGTGTTTTTCAGAGTTTGTAATGCAAATTAGACCAAAAACCTAGATTGGGTATGCAAACATCTCTTCAAAATTTTCATTATTAAACAAATCCCTAAGCATGATTAAGTCTTGGAGAAATAGAATGAAGTTTTTAGTATTAATTGGATCCTAAAGCTTGATTAAATATTAGAGAAATAAAATGAAGCTTGAAATAGTAACTAGAGCCTTAAGCCTACTTAGTTCTTGGATAAATCGAATGAAGTTTTTAGCTATAATTGGAGCCTAAATATCAGTTAGGTCTTAGAGAACTTGAGAAAATATGGTAGTTATAATTGGGGTCCAAATCCTAATTAGGTCAGGAAAGGCATGGATTTTTTCTTATAGTTTTGGTTAGAGTTCAAAGCTTGACTAGGTCTACAAAGAACCCAATAAATATTTAGAGTTATAGTTGGACCCAAAAGTTGATAGGGTCTATAAATAAATTTTAAAGTGCCAAACTATTTTATTATCCTGATGGAGTCTATTCTGGAAGCTAAAATGTGAAAGGTCTCTTAGAATGTGAAGGGTTAGATAATTACCTCATTATATAGAAAAAATGGTGATTATTCTTAGGGAGGGTGTTGAGAATTGAATAAGTATTATGCTTATGTTATGTGCACAAAAGTATATGATTGAATCTACAATTGTTGAACTATATTATTTTTTTATTTTCCTTAATATTGAGTAAAGAGAATGTATTCTTATGTTGAAGACCTATAATTGTATTTGTAAGCTGGTCTTTTATGTGTGTGTGTGTGTTCCCAAACTAAAAATCATAGAATTAGAGGTTATCCTTGAGTGGATTTCTTATATGTGCTTGCACCAATTGGTACCAGAGCCAATTTTGTCTTCCTTTGTAAGGAGAGTGTGTATGAGATAAAAATATAGCTAATTCGATTAATAAGCTATGAAAGAGAGGTTTGCATTATGAGAATTGATGGCACATAGAGGTAACATTATTTGGATATTGAAAAGACCAAGAGGATATTAAGTTATAGCTTGGTGGAAATAATGCAAACAAGATAGTCTCTAGTGGAAACAACACAAAGAAGAGGATTCATGATGGAGACATGAGTGAGGATGAAGAATAAGGATCTCAAGAGTTTAGACTGACAGACATGGAAATTAGAATTGAGATGAGATTTCTTAGAGCTATGGCAAGGCTTGGTAGTAAACCAAAGCTTGAGACACCCTACTACAATGGAAATTTGAATCCTAAAGAGCTTGTGGATTAGATAGTAGAGATGGATAAATATTTTAACTATGATTCTATGTAGGAATGTAACAAGGTAAAATTTTCTTTCATGAATTTGAAGATCCATGCCTATTTATGGCAGGAACATGTATAGGTCAAGAGATGTAGGAAAAATAAGGAGAAAATAACTTGTTGGGACATAATGGTGGCTAAGTTGAAGACAAAATTCTTACCTTATTAATATCAATTGAGCTTATTTAGGAAGCTATATAATTTGAGACAAAAGGAGAAGAATATCGAGTACTACATTGAGGATTTTTAAAAACTCACTATAAGCACTGAACATGCTGAGGAGGATATATAGATGATTACAAGGTATTTAAATGGAATGTGTTTTTTTCATGCAATATGAAATCAATTTGTTGAACCTAAGAACCATGGAAGAATCCTATCAATGTGCATTGAAGGCAAAAGAGACTTTTTTGATAAAACAAGTGAATTCTAGAGGTAGAGGAAGATATTTGAGAGGATGAGGACCAAGAAATAGTGGAAGAGGATAACCAAATCATGGTGGAGAGGTAAACTATTCCTAGAATCAAAATTTTGGCACAAGAGGAGGCTACTTTTCTAAGGGTAGAGGATCCTTTGGAAGAGGTAGAGTCAGAGGCTTTTGAGGGGAATGTTTTAAATGAAATGGGTATGCTTGACATAAAGAGGATGAGTGTCCAAAAAACCCCCATATTAGTATCAAGAGAGTTGAAAGAACAAACCATATAACCTTTGATAATGAAGAGAGTGTTGGGTCTCTAGTACATACTAAAGATTTAGAGAAAGGAGAGGATATATTGATGAATAGAGTATTATTGAAACTAGACAAGGAGATGAATGAATTGTCACAAAGAAAGAGTTTATTCCTAACCATTTAAAAATCTAAAGGTAAGTGTTGTAGAGTTGTGATTGATATCAATAGCATAGATAATTTGGTTTCTGAAGAGATGGTAGAAAAAAATGGGTTGAAGTGGTTGGTAAATCTTACACCATACAAGGTATCATGGTTGCTTAAATGGCATCAAGTGCTAGTGAATGACAAATGTGTGGTGAATTTCTAGATTAGTTCATACAAGGAAAAAGCTATTGTGATATTATGGTAGTGTGTCATGTCTTGTTGGGAAGGCCATGAAATTTTGATAGGAGGTTCATGCATGATAAAAGAGCAAACACATACACCATAAATAAGGATGACAAGAGATTCACATTTAGTCCATTGAATAATATAATATATGAGGTGGAAAACATTTCTAAAATGATTTTGATATCTGGTAAAGATTTTTTGAAGGTGGAAAAAGATGAAGATACATGATTTGATCTAGTTTGTAAGCCTATGAAAGTTGTAATAGCCATTAAGGTAAGGATCTTCCTATGGGAATATAAAATATGCTGAAAGATTATGTTGATATTGTGTCAAGTTAATTTATAGAGGGACTTCCATCTTTAAGGAGTGTTATTCATCATATGCATCTAGAGCTAGAAGCAAATTTTCTTAACAAATTAACTTATAGGTTGACTCTAATGGATAATTAATATATCAAGAAATAGTTGTAGGAATAATTGAGGAATGGTTTAATTTGAGAGAGTCTAAGCCCATGTGAAGTTCCAGCTATGTTAGCACCTAATAAAGGTGGAGAGTGGAGAATGTGTTGGGATTAAATTTAAATCAATAAGATCATCATTAAGTACAAATTTCATTACCAAAAATGGATGACTTAATGGAATTCTTGACTAGAGCTAAGTACTTTACTAAGATATATTTGAGGAGAGGGTATCATCAAATCTACATAAAAGAAGGTGACTAATGGAAGGAAGTATTCAAGATGAATGACGAGTTGTATGAGTGGTGGGTCATGCCATACAGTTTATCAAATGCCCCAAGTACATTCATGAGACTCATGAATGAAGTGTTGAAGTGCTACGCCCTTAAGCTTTGGCATGTTTAGGGATATGTGTGGCTGATTTATGGCTTACATACCTTTTTTATATTCTTGTTACATTTATCTATGTTCTTAGTTAGGTTAGCCTATAGAATAACCATGGATAATTAGATTATATATAGGACGTAGTGGTTAGTATTTGATCATCATATTAAGTATTATGCTCATATTGAATTATTGTTGAGGTTTCCCCCTTAAAGTGGATCTACTATATTATCTAGTATTCTACTTTGCTATTAATTATTATTGTGTGATCTCTTATCTTTGCTTATTCTATATGATATATAATTGTTTTGTGTGAATATCTAAGTAATTTCATTATAATTGGTATAAAAGCTTTGATTGGGAAATTTTATTGTGGAATTTTTTTTGGATCTGGTGAGGCATGACTTTTGTGAGCGTAAAAAGTGAAAAAACATAACTTGTAATCCAGGAAAAATTAATTTTTTTTGTCAGTGTAATATTTTTTGAAAAAAAATATTTAAAAGTCTAATTTTTTTCCCTTTGCACATTTTTAGTTGTTGGATTCATCTTGGTGAGATGATTGTAATGGTATATTCTACTGGTACACTTTTTTGGTGTTGATTTTTTTCACCCTAGTGCACCAAAGCAGTCATTGGATTCAGCTTCGTGAGGTGATCAAAATGGTACCATCTCCTAGTAAAATTTTTTTAAGAAAAAAATCCTCCTAAGGTTTATGCATGGTGGCTCCTAATACTAAAAAAAATGGGGAACAAGAAACTCCTAAGACTCCTAGGGATGATATAGAATTTAAAACTTTAGATTCATCAATTTCTCAACTTTAGGGTGACATAAAGAGCTTGGTATGGAAAAATGACTTTATTTTAGTTCAAACTAATGTTTTAGATATGTGTGGAGAGATTAATGAGGTGAACACTCAATTACATTATATCACTATGCATTTGGATTCCATTTCATCTTAGTTACAACCAAACAACCCTCCTCTTCATCATTTGGGTCCTCCTCTCAACACTAACAACTCCAATCTTGGTGTGAAATAAATGTTGCCAAAAGTGGAAATGCATAAGTTTGATGGTAAGCATACTCTCACTTAGATTAACCAAATTGATAATTTATTTTATCTGCACCAAAATCCTAGTTATCAAAGGGTGATAGTGGCATCTCTATATCTGGACCCTGAGTAGTTCATTTGGTATCACTAGTTGTGTACTCAAAAGAAAAAAATGGTGCTCCTGTTACATGGTTTATTTTCATTGATGAGTTATTAGCTCATCATTGAAATAATGTCTCTAATAAATACTTTAGCTAGTTAACCAAACTACATCAAATAGGAACTGTGAAAGATTATATTCATCAATTTCATAATGTATCCTTACAGGTGGAAGACATCATTGAGGAAAATTTGACTGATCATTTTTTAGGTGGACTCAAAAATAGCATCCAATTAGAGGTTTAGATGTTTAACCCATCATATGTATCAGAAGATATCTCAAGGGAACATTTGGAAAAATAAAAAGAGATAGTCAAATGGAAAAATTTTACTATTGATCATGATCACACCTTTACAACACCATCATTTACTCAACCCACTAGATTGACACCTTAGTAAACTAAGGAGAAGAGAGACAAAGGGTTGTGTTATGGTTGTGACAAAAAATGGAGCAAAGGGCATCACTATGCTGAAAAGAAGTTATTTTACATTGAAGGTGCCAATGACGATGAAGATGATGAGGAAGCAATTGGTGAGGATGCAAAAGGACCTAAGGAGGAATCTAAAGACTCTCAACCTACTATTTCCTATCATGCCCTTTCAAGTATTAGTACTTCCCAAACTCTTAAGGTGGTGGGTTTCCTTAAGAAACATAAGTTTATTATATTAATTGATTCTGGGAGCAAACTCAAATTTATGAATAGTAAGTTGGTTGCTTGTTTGAACTATTTCATTTATCCCACTTTAGAATTTTAGATCATGATTATAGATGGTGGTACTATCAGTTGTTTAGGAAAATACCATAGTATTAAGGTGGCCATGGGAGACTACATGTTAGATTCTCCTATGTTTTCTATTCCCATGGGTGGAGATGACATTGTTCTAAGAGTACAATGGCTCACCACTTTGGGCACTATTGATATGAATTTACAAGAATTATTCATGCACTTTAATTCTGAGGGAAGGACATTTGAGCTAAGGGGATTAAGGGATAAATTTCCATAACTTGTTAGCTACCATAAAATGAACAAAATTATTTGAAAGGGTGATAAAGGATTTGTATCTTGCTTATTTTCCATTGAATTCCATCCAAATCATCCATCTACACCTCCTAATTTGTAATAAGTTACTTATTCCAATTTTATTATTTTTGGTGACATACCAAAATCACTTCCACCCAACCAAATGCATGATCATGCCATCAAAATTATTTCTAGTAGTACACCACCTAACATTAGGCCATGTAGGTATCCCTATGCCCAAAAAATTATAATTAAAAAGATGGTATAGGAGATGTTGGATGTAGGAATCATTCACCACATCCAAAGTGAATATTCTTCACCAGTTGTCATGGTGAGAAATAAAGATGAAACCTGGAGGATGTGCCCTGACTATAGAAAGCTCAATAAGTACACTATCAAATATAAGTTTCCTATTCCCATCATTGATGATTTTCTATATGAATTGAATGATGATCTTTATTTTACCAAGTTAGATCTATGTTTTGGGTATCATCAAATATGGATCCGTGATGAAGACATGCTCAAAATGACTTTCAAAAGTCATGAGGGCCATTATGAGTTCATGGTTATGCATTTTGGTTTAATAAATGCACCATTCACCTTTTAGAGTTTGATGAATACTATTTTTAGGCCATTTTTGAGAAAATTTGTTGTAGTGTTTTTTGATAATATCTTCATTTATAGTAAAAATTGGGAAGACCATTTACAACATGTGAAATAGGAACTCTCAATTTTGGAACAACATTAGTTGTATACCAAACCTTCTAAATTTAATTTTAGATCTCATGAGGTTGAGTATTTGTGTCATATGGTTTCACATGAAGGAGTGAAAGTGGATCCTAAAAAAATCCAAGTAATGGTGGATTGGCTAGTTCCTAAGACACTCAAGTAACTTAGGGGATTTTTGGGGATAATTGGTTACTATCACAGGTTTGTCAAAATTTATGGTAGAATTGTAGCCGTAATCACCTCTTTGTTGAATAAATACTCCTTCTATTAGACTGATATAGCTACTAAGGCATTTGAATAATTGAAACTGGTTATGTGCACTACTCCAATGTTAGCCACTCCAATTTTTTCTAAGACTTTTGTGGTTAAATGTGATACATCTAGATATGGTATGGGTGTTATGCTCATGAAATAAGGTAGACCAATTCAATTTGAAATTCACCAACTAAATGTTAAAAATAGGCTCAAGTCCATCTATGAGAAGGAAATGATGGCCATTCTCTATGCAGTCAAACAATGAAGACCTTATTTGATGGGTTGACACTTTCAAGTAAAGACTAATCATGATAGTCTCAAATATTTTTTGAAACAATTATTGTCATCATAAGAATGACATAAATGGGTAACTAAGATGTTAGGATATGATTTTGAAATAGTCTACAAGAAATGCAATAAAACTTTGGTGGCAAATGTACTATCCAGGAAGGATGAATTAGTCAAGGCATTGATATGTGCCATGACCATTTGGCATGAAAATTATCTAGAGGAAGCAAGATTAAAATGAGAAAATGATAGTGCTATCAATGATTTGATTTATAATCTTCAGTAAGGTTTGGGTGGATTTGAAAAATTCACATGGAAGGGTAATGCATTATGGTATAAAGACAAATTATACATATGTAATAATTATCTTCTCAAACAAAAAATCCTTTAGGAACTTCATGTAACTCCACTTAGGGGTCATTTAAGATTTTTGAAAACCTATCATAGAATCAAGCAGGATTTTTTTGGAAGGAATCAAGGGGGATATCCAAAAATATGTGGCTAAATGTATGATCTTTCAATAAAATAAAGGTGAAACCAGCAAAAACCTAGGTATTTTATAGCCTTTATCCATCCCTAGCTAGCATTATCAAGATCTGATGCTCAAAAATGTTATCATGGTTGTTGTGTATTATCTCAGTAAGTATTCTCATTTTTTTTCTTTATCACAGCCATTTTTTGCTAGTACAATAGCTTCTGCTTTTCTTAATATAGTTCAAAAACTGCATGGTACTCCTAAGATCATTGTCAGTGATAGAGATCCCATTTTCACTAGTAATTTTTAGACTGAATTATTTGCATCTTTAGGCACCAAGTTGGCCCATAGTTCATCCTATCATCCTCAATCAGATGGACAAACTAAGGTGGGCAATAAATGTTGAGAAGAATATCTCCATTATTTTGTTTCTGATAAATAGGATAAATGGGTTCATTGGTTACCACTTACTAAATGGTGGTATGATACTTCTATTCATAGTTCTTCCAAAATGTCTCCCTTTGTGTCCTTGTGTGGATACCACCCTCCATCCATCACTTCAATCTTGAAGGTCCATCATAAAGTTAGTGTAGTTCAAAAACATATTCATTGTCAATAGGAGGTCCTTCCAAGTTTTCATGAAAAATTAACTATGGCCCACAATCACATGAAGCAACAAGCAGATCAACATAGGATTGAGAGGCATTTTGAAATTGGTGATTGGGTATTTATTCACTTTCAAAAATATAAGAAAATGTTCTTGAAGCAACAAAAAAGGATAACAAGTTTTCCCCTAAGTATTATGGGATTTATCATATCTTGCAAAAAATTGGTAGTATGGCTTACAAGTTAGAGTTTCCTTCATCCACTTATATACATCTAGTATTTCATGTATCATTCATGAAGAAATTCATTGGACATAGAGTTGATACTTAAACTAAGTTACCAGAATTGGATGAAGAAGGGAGAGTTATTCTTGATCTTGAGGTGATCCTTCAAATATGCATTAAGCATCTATGATCTAGAGTGATTAAGGAGTCCCTGATCAAATGGAAAAATCTACCATGTGAGGATGCCACCTAGGAGGATGAATCCTTTATGCAACAACATATAGATTTGATTCAACATTGAGGATACTTTTTTTTTGAAGGTGAGGGTCATGCTACACCTTTAACCTTTGACATGTATAGGGATATGTGTGGCTAACTTATGAATTATATATGTCTTTTATATTCTTGTTACATTTCTCTATGTTATTAGTTAGGTCAACCTATGGAATAACCATGGCTAAGTAGACTATATATAGGAGGCATTGGTTAGTATTTGATCACCATATTAAGTATTTTTCTATTATTTCATTATTGTGGAGGTTTCCCCTCAAAGTGACTCTATTATATTATCTAGTATTTTGCTTTGTTTTTAATTATTACTGGGTGATCTCTTATATTTACTTATTTTGTGTGATATATAATTATTTTGTGTGAACATCTAAGTAATTTCATTAAATGAAGCCTTTCATGGTAAGTTTGTGATAATTTATTTAGATGACATTCTAATTTTTTAGTCATTCTAAAGAGGAACATTTGAATCATTTAAATTTGGTTCTAGATAAGTTGAAAGAAGAGAAATTGCTAGTGAACTTGAAATTTTTTAGCTTCATGAAATAGGAGATAATATATTTGGGATTTTTAATCTCAATGGAAGGGTTTAAGATGGACCCCAATAAGGTGAAGTAAATCATGGAGTGTCCCTAACCAAGGAGTATTTTTGAGGCAAGAAAATTTCGTGGGTTGGAAATTTTATAGAAGAAGTTCATCTAATACTTCAATGATATATGTGCATCCATCATAGAGAATATGAAGGGATAAAAGAAGAAATTTTAGTAGAATATTAAAAAAGAGAGTAGATTTTAGTTTTTTAAGAGAGAAGTGATGGAATAGCCAATGTTAACCTTATCATGTTTTGAAAAAGTGTTTCAACCCAGGTTGATTATGATGTAATCAGAATAGCCATAGGAGCAATTTTGAGTCAAAAAGGTAAGCCCATTACCTATTTTAGTGAGGAGTTGAATGATGTCAAGGAAAGTTAGTCAGTTTGTGACTAAGAGTTATATGTAAAGGTACAATCTCTTAACATGTGGATTCACTAGTTGTTGCCAAAAGAGTTCATTTTGTACATGGAAAATAATGATTTATAGTTAATTAATATCTAAGGTAAGCTCAATCAAATACACATGAAATAGGTAGAATTTATTCAAATCTATTATATTATTTTAAAACATATAAGTGGAAAGTCAAAAAGAGTTATAAATTCATTGAGTAGGTTATATGTTTTTGTGAATGAACTCAAGGTAGAGGTCATTGGGTTTAAATCAATGAAGGAATTGTATTAGGAAGACTTGGATTTTAGAGATGCATGGACATCATGATGAAATCCAATGAATAAAGATATAAATCTATGGTTGGAGTATATGATACATGATGGGTTTTTATTCAAAGGCAGGAGGTTTTGCATACCTCAACATTCCATTAGAGAGAACCTATTGAAATAAAAATATAATAGAGGTGTAGTTTATAATTTTGCATATGATAAGACCTTGGTGAATTTGAGTGACTAATAATATTAGCCAAATACAAGTGAAAATGTAAAGAATTTTGTGTAGAACTGTATAGTTTTCCAACATGATAAAGACAAAAGTTATAATGATGATTTGTATCAGCCATTTTCCATTCTGAATAGAGCATGGGATGTATTGAGTATGGATTTTTTTCTTGGATCACCATGAACTCAATGAGTTAATGATTCCATTTTTTTTTGTTATGGATATATTTTATAATATGGCTCACTTTATAGCATGCAAGAATACTAGTTATGCCACACATATTGTGAATTTATTCTTTCAAGAAATTGCAAGATTGCATGGGTCATCAAGAAGTATTTTTATGTATAGAGATATAAAGTTTGTTGAAAACTTTAGAAGATGCTATGGAAGAATTTGGGCACAAGATTAGACTTAAATTCAACCTATCATCCTAAAATATGGGAAAATGGAGGTTGTGAATCAGAGTTTTGGTAATCTGCTAAGATGTTTAGTTGGTGACAAGCCCATATAATGGTATTTTATGTTGGCACAAGATGAGTTTGATTAAGATGATTCAGTCAATAAAATTACAACTTTGAGTCCTATTAAAATAGTGTGTGTGAACAACCCTAGATGTTTATGTGAGTTAATGAGTAAAAATATGAGTAGGAGAACTATGGAAGGTAAATACTAAGTTCAATATATGGATGATGTGTATCAAGAATTTAGGAGAAGACTTGAAGAGAGTGTTGTAAAATATAATAAGCATGCATATATGTGAAGGAGAGAACTGAATTTTGAGGTTGGGGACTTGGGTTTGACACATTTTTGCAAAGAAATGTTTATAAAAGGTGAGTATAACAATCTCAAGTGGAAGAATATTTGTCCTTGAAATATTTTTAGGAATTTCTTAGCTAATACGTATGAAAATTAAGTTGATAGATGGAATAGGTATTTCACCTATCTTTAATGTAGCATATTCGTATCCATATATTGATGGAAAAATAATTAACAACATGAAATTTATAGTTGAGGATTGGATAGAGAATTTACCATGAGTAACTAAAGAGGAAATGTAATCCATTATATACATTCAAGTTGGTAGGATGACAAGAGGAAACAAGTACTATGAGTACTTGGGAAAGTGGAAGAATAAAGAAATTGAATATGTGACTTGGATGAATGCATCCAAAGTTACAAAACATGGTAAAAATATAGAATAGATCACAATGGGTTCATGAGTGGGAGCTTGTGGTCCTTTTCATTACCATGGGTGTTTGATGCAAGAACATCCATGGGAAACATGCTATCATGCATCACCCAAAAATTGTGTGATGTGTGTTTTTATTTGTTTGTTTGTTGTTTCATCTTGTTGTGGTTGTTTGGAGATATATTTTTGAGGTTTATTTTTTCTTCCAACTTTTACACACTTAGATGGATCAAGTTGTTGCGATCAATTTTTTCTAATAACACTTAATAGGAAAAAGTTGATTTAGTCACTCAAAACTCAAGTTGAAAGAAACCCCGATTAAGTCTTAGGGTGTTTCTTTGGTAATCATGCTCAAAATCCCAATTAGGTGTGTATAAGTGTTAATCAAAGTTTGTAATGTAAATCAAACAAAAAACCTTGATTGGGTCTATAGGCATCTCATTTAATTTTTTAGTATTAATTAGAGTCTAAAGTCTAATTAAGTCTTAGAGAAATAAAATGAAGTTTTTTGTAGTAATCAAAGCTCAGAGTATGATTAGGTCAAGGGGTAATCGAATTAATCTTGCATTAGTAATTGGAGCCTAAATACTTATTAGGTATTAGATAACTCGAATGAAGTTTATAGTTGTAATTGGATCCTGAAGCTTGATTAGGTCTTGGAGAACTTAAGCAAAGTTGGCAATTATAATTGGGCTTGAAACCTGACTAGGTCAATGAAGGCATGGATTTTTTTTTGTAATGTTGGTTGGAGTTCAAATCCTGACTAGGTCTAAAGATAACCCAACTAACATTTAGAGTGCTATTCATACATAAAAGTCAACAAGGTATATAATTTTTTAAGGTACCCAAATGTTCTAAAAGCTTGACAAAGTCTATTCTACAAGCTAAAATGCTAAAGGTCACTTGGAATGTGAATGGTCAGATCATTCCCTCCTTATATATGAAAATGGTGCTTGTTTTTAGGGAGGGTGTTGAGAATTGAATAAGTGTTAAGTTGTTTTTATGTGAGTAGAAGTCTGTACTTGAATCCACTATTTTTGACTTATATTATTTTTCTATGTTTCCTCCATATTAAATATATAGAATGTGTTCTTGTGCTAAATACATGAAATTTTATGTTTGAGTCAATATTTGGTGTGTGTGTGCATCAACACAAACTAATCATCACATGATTAGAGGCTATACTTAAGTGGATTCCATATTTGTGCTTGCACCACCAACCGATTCCATTTGCATACCATTAGGGGTTTTCCTACATAAATAACATTGCAAAATGTGAATCACTAATATTGGGTTTCTGTACAACACACACATTACAAATAAAATAAATATGGGTATATGGAGATTCTCAACTAGTGGTTAATCAAGTGTCAGACATATACCAAACAAAATAAGAAAAGCTAGTTCCATATAAAGAGATATTTTTAGTACTTTCTCATATAATACATCCATCAAAAAGACAATCAATAGATGAATTCCATGGATAGTGTTTCTTAATTAATCCATATTGACATCAATGATGATCATTCGATTTTTACTATACAACATATATAATATTCATATGAATCTATAACATAGATAAAGGATCTAGAAATATAGGTAGTTACTTGCATCATAATAAAATAAGAATGGTTTAGTGATATATATAACTTTTTATATAAGGAAACCATACTAGAGAATGATACATGTAATGAAAAATAAAAATTACAACACAAGGCTACATGTTATGCTCTTATCTAAGGATCTTTATTCAAATGATATTTTGAGGGAGAATTACTTTGATGTCTTAATCATGATGAAGATAAAATAACCTTACATGAATTACATGATAGTAAATATGGTGGCCATTTTATGGGGATAACAATGTCTTATAAAATATTAAAATAAGGATATTACTAGCCTACAATGGACATGAATGTCAAGAATACACAAAATTATTTTCTCAATGTTAAACACATAGTAAATTTAATTATACACCATCACAAGAATTGTAACCCATTGTGTCACCATGGCCATTCTCTCTTTTGGGATTTGATTTAGTTGGTAAAATTAATCTAGAATCATCAAAAGGTCATAAATTTATCATAACAACTATAAATTAATTCACTAAATAGGTAGAGGCTAAACCATTAGAGACAACTTTAGCTGAATATATTTGTAAATTTTTGATGTCACATATAATCTCACATTTTAAATTACCTTAGTTATTGTCATAAAAAATGGATCATAATTTAAGAATAAAATATTTAAAATAATTTTTGTGAAATACAAATTTTTTCACACATTTTATACACCATATTATCCAAAAGGAAATGGTCAAGCAGAAGCTAAAAATAAAGTACTTGGAAATTTTTTAAAGTAAAATAGTTTCAAAGCATAGTACAAATTGGCAAAATCAGATTATTTATGAAATTTTAGTATATCATACTATTGTTTGCACACTGAAAAAGGCCACATCTTATTCTCTTGTATATGGAATAGAGCTATATTTACATTAAAACTTAAAATACCATCTATGTGTGTTTCTTTAAAATATATCATCAAAGATAATGAATACCAAAAAAATACTTCATGAATTAGTAATGTTAGATGACATAAGAATATCACTATTGATCATCTACAGGTTTATAAAGAATTAATTAATAATACACATGGAAAAATGGTTTTGTAACTAATAGTTTCAAGTGAGGTATTTAGTATTAAAATAAAATCAAAAGAATACAAATGTGGATAAGGAAAATAAAGGTGAATTCAATCCCAATTGGTTAGGTCCATTTGTGATTATAGAAAAAATGGGTACATGAGCTTATTGGTTAGTTACATAAGAAGGAAAACCTATGAAAAACCCTATGAACATCATGCACTTGCACAAATACTATATTTAACATAATTACAAAATAAAAAAACTATTGTATATAGCTCCTCAATTGCTTATATTTTCTTTTCTTATAGTTTTTGTACATGTTGCTTGATTTGATCAATCTTATATCCCTTGGATCTTTGTTTATTTTTTCCTCTTAGATCTTATTTTTCACTTTCCTAATTTGAACAACCCAAAAGAGTGAGAATATTTTGTCACTTTATACCATTTCGAATGATGTTACACAGTCTAATAAATACTAGCTATATTTTATATCATAGTTAATATCAACCAGAAACATTTAATATCATATTTTTTTCCTATGCTAATCTTGAGATGACTTGTATATTTTTACACAATAAAATAAAAAAATTATAAAATAGAGCCTTAACACATCCATTTTTTTGATATTACAATCATTTTTAGTTTACACAACATTATTATTCATGTAAAATCTTTCCTCTGTGTACTATATTGCTCATACATGTGTATTACATGCCTTGAAAAGTGTACATTTGATGATAAAAGGATGTAGAAATATTTGTCCCCATACCTATTTTATAATCTATATGCCTTTCATTTACAATTCACATATACAATGGGGGCATCTTTCTCATATATGGCCATGCCATCATATTCAATGCATACTTTTACCTTGACACATGTTTTAGATTGTTGATATTCCTTTCCTTTTAATTTTAAACACATGTTTTATCTCCTAGTCAATATTTTTATTGTTTTAAATTCAAAAAACTACAAAAAATTTAAAATATGGAAAAAATAAAAAAACATTCAAAATACTCTAAAAGTCTAAAATCAAGACTTGATCATGATTAGATATCTGGTTTACATCATTGTCATATGTTATTTATATTGTGATTGGTAGATACCATAATCTTGTTTTTGTCACCCATCCATTTCACTAGTATTTATGAGTGTTATGTAGGACATACAAACTTGACATGGACTTAGATGTTGGACTTTCCTCTGCCCTGTGGCCATGCCTATGTTGGGGAATCTTATCCAAAGGATACAATATTTACATGTGTTACTTTTATGTAGCCCCTATACTTTGGTTGATCTATAAAATCTTTAAAAATGGCTTTATAACATCTCTATCTTAAATTTGTACATGTATATGTTATTTTGTATAATATGATCACATTACATATACATGTTTTAGACTATATTTCTAGTTCTATACTCAATTGATACTATTGATTATATATAGTAGATTAGACTTTGATTGCCTATTGTCCATTACCATTTCAATTTGTTTTTGATTGTTACATATTCATTCCCATTTAGTGAATGGCACTTGTCCCTTGTGTGTGGTTATGACATATTCTTATCTATTGTGTGTATGGACCTTGGCCTCATTGTGTGTGGCCTGTAGCCTTATTTTAGTGTGCAACATTCTTATGTCCTTTGCATGTTGGTACTTTTCCACTTGAGTGGCTTTGTGCTTTCTATTTTTATGTGTTTTTTGAGCTTGTTGAGTTAGATGAATGTCATAAACCATATCTTTCATTAACTATTGTGTAGGATTCTTCTCTTAAAATGACTGCTATGAAGATCATTGATAATTTATTTGGATTCAAAACTTTAGGCCTTGAATTATATGTTGCATAAATTATTTTAATGATACATATCTTACTATGATGACACACATTTTAAAATATTCTAAGATATTCAATGATTATATCTTGATACAATTAACTTTTCTTTTGAGAAGAGTGACTCTTAGGACACATCCCTCACCTCAAAAGTGGGGCATTTTAGTTGGATTTTTATATAAAAATAAGCCTCTACAAGAAGAAAATTAATTTTGGATACAAATTATAGTTCAAGGTAATTTAGAATGGTTCAAAATTTAGTTATTGGTACATATTATGGGGGCATATGCCATGCATATGCATTCACATTACATGTAAAAATTATAGGTTCATATATTCTATGTGCACATGCATGGGAATATGCACATAAGCTTCAAGCATAAATTACAAAGTTTAAATCTACACATATTTATAGATTTTAAATTTATCACATGGGGTCCATGAAACAAATTCATTCACTCTATACTATTTTTTAGATTCACAGGCATGTTAGCCAAAATTGGTCACCATGGGTGAGTAACATTAAAAACTTTGGTCATCATGTTCATAACCTTGTTGATATCCATCTAAAGGGATTTTTCATGGTCATTTTGGTCTCATAATGATAGGTTTTATATTGTTATTGGTAGTTTACAAAGTCTCTTAGAATGGTCTAGTTGGAGGTGGACTCAAAACACTTAGTCTTGTCATTAAGTCAGTTAATGTGGTCACTTAAAATGTGTTTCACATAGGTTAAGGTAACTTTGACAAGGTTAAGGTTTGAATGTGAATTCAAGGTCAATCTTGAATCATGGTCAAAGAAGAATAATGGTCAGCCTTAAAGGAGAAATGTGTCCCAAACTGAGCAAGTAGACCAAGGAGCAGAACAAGTAAGTTGATAACGTTTCAATTTTAAGCATTTTAGATAAGTTAAGGTATGTTTGGAAAGTTTAAGGTTTTCTTCATTATGTCTTGTATTTATTATTACAATGTTATAATATTACTCCTTTAGATAATATAAAACATGAAGGTATATATAATTATATAGGGGTAATTTGTGTAATTTGGCACTTATTAAATGTCATGGTACACATAATTTTTTGCACACCTTGTCCAAAGATGTCTTATAACTACTTTTCAAATGTTGGAACTCTTTTGTAACTACCCATTCATCTTTTCTAATGTTTAATTAAGGCATAATGATAAATTTTTAGGGGACGAGGGGTGATAAATGAATTTGAACATTGATATACCTTCATAAAGGTTAGTGAAAGCTCCATAATCACCTAGTTCATCAACTCCAACATATCAAGAAGGAAGACAAAATAGTTTCTTGAAGAGAATAAGCTTATGGAGGTCTATTTTTAAAGGTTTTATATTGAGGATTAGATTTTTAACTTATCCAAGGCTCTTACCATACCCCTCAGACCCAAATCCATGTAAATGAATAAGTTACAGATCCAATGGAGGCAAAAACCTATCCCATTTCTCCATCAGGTTTATAGGTCTACTTGCAAGCTCAAAAAGGGTTAATGGTTTGAGGTTTATTCATAGAGGAGAGAGAATATTAGGGCCAATGATATTATGGGAAGGAAGGCACCCATATTAAATTATAATTTATATTTTAATTTATGAAATCTAGGCCTCGAGCTTTATGAATCATCGCAAAGAAAATAAGTGCTCTAAAACCCTTGCAAAACCCCACAGGGTCAGTTTTATCATTATAAAACATTTTGGGGTTCAATGAAGGAATGTAAATGAATGTAAAGTATATTTTTATAAACATTTGATCTATTAAATAGTATATTTACTCAATGTTCTCAATTTTTCATGTTGAGATTGACACTAAGTAGTCTTGATTTGTTAAACTAGACATGATGATCATGGTTTGAGAGAGTTGTAAGGTGTTTTGTGCATGAAATGAGTTAAAGGAAGTATTTTTAAGATGATAAAAATTAATAAATTACAATAATTTTTTTTTAAATAATAAATAAGGTAATGAAATTTAATAAAAAGAGGTATTTATGCATGCATAGGTGGGTTGTGTGAACCTTGAGATGATCCTTGTCAAATATGGGTGTTTATTCATTGTCAGAGACCCTAAAATAAGTATTAATATATAAAAAATGTATCTAAAATAATATTAAAGGATATATTTCAAGTGGCAGACCCTAAGAGTCATTGGTTCCAGTGTTCTCCATCAAAGCTAAGCCAAACATAGGTTTTGTTAACCTATACGTCCGTAGGCCTGTAAGTAAAAATTTGTACCCAAAATATTTTAATGAAAGTATTTATAGTATAATTAAGACATTATTTTATGATTTAATTCATATTTAAAAACTTTTATAAGCTTTAGGGTCAAGTTTCTCAAGTCAATGATGAAGGGATGGAATGTTGTGAGTACCAAACATGCAAGGCAGTATATTTTTTGTGTTTCTACAAGAGAACACTCAGATCATCTTGGTGAAATTAAAATTCACTATATAAAGGATTTATAGGGTCATAAATAATTTTAAAACATATTTTAGATCTCAAAATTCAAACTTGCCTACCCTCATATAATGCATTTCATGGTTGCACACCTATACACAAAAAATGAGCCAGAAAAGGGCAAGTTATTGTATGAGATATGGGTTGTGAAAGTTAAAATGGAGTGATAGGAGCATGGAATTTTTTAAAATAAGGATTAATATAATTTTTCTTAATATGGATCATAAAACATCAGCATCTTTGATTGGATAAGTGTTTTAGGCTTGTTGAAGACCTAGGAGAGCAAGGGTGCTCTTGAGTTCATCTTGGAGAGACCAATATGGGATTGGTTTATTATCCATATAGATGATAAATAATGTATAATAAAATAAATTTGGCTCATACATTCATGTATTTATTTATTTAAATAAGGAAATTCTTGAAGTTATATGCAGTCAGTCATGTGAGAAATAAACACCTCGCAAATGGATTATGCAACATCAAAAACATGAACGTGACATGTTCAAGTGAGTATTAAAGGTTAATTGAGACCATTAATGAAATGGATAAATTCATGAATCATGAATATACATTTCATAAAATTTTACAATTTGGCCAAATAGATTCAAATATGCCCAAGCAAAGAAGAGGTAGTTTTAAGCCTAATAGACACCTATAGGCCTATTACAGGCAAATGGGAGAAAAGGGCATAATTATGATAGATATGAAGTGATAAGAGGTTTTTAAAGTTAATATATAGTATAATTAATGTCTCCATACTTACTAATGTCATTAATAAGTTCTAAACTAATTGAGGAAAACTCAATTTCAAGGGCATAACAACTAAGAAGCCTAATATGCACCTAAAGACCTGCTCATGAAAAATGAAGAATGTGTTAAAGTTTTTGGAAAATTTGAGGTATGAATGGATATTAGGATATAAAAAAAACATTTTTATATAATCCCACAAGTTTTGGATGTATTTAAATGAATAAAAAAGGCTAAATAGTGATCACGAGGGTCACTCTAATGGGACTATCCATAAACCCTAACAGTGGCCTAATACATGTTTCAAGAGGCTTGAGGAGTAAAGTAGTAAAAATATTTTAAAATGTCTTGGTAGGTTTGAAAAACATAAAAATTGTGTTTCAAACTAAAATCAAGAACATTTTCACCTTTTAGACCTAAACAGTCATCTCACAAGTTCACCAATAGGCGTGGTTGTTTGAGAAGCCCAATTCCATCACGTGGGAACTTGAAGGAGAAGTTGCACGAGTAAAATTGGATATTGGATATTTTATTGATTTATACATACTCCAATATAGTGACATTATTTTTGAGATCAAGGATATGTTCTTTATGAACAATCCTTAACAAATTAAGACCCTAAAACCTTGCTAAAACCCCTCTTAAAACCCGATGAACAAATCAAACTTTATAAGTGACCCAAAAAGATTGGGATAAATTTTAAACTACTTGGATAGTACCTATGTCTCTTATAGGCATATGATAGAGTATAATATTGGCATGTGTGGGTTGGAATGTATGGAAAATTAGCCTAAAAACTACCTTTTTGAGCTTGTTTGTAGGGTTTTGAGGTCAATAGGTCTTCTTAACCACTTGCATAGGATCATTAAGACAATAAAGATGTATTATGGTCATTAAAAATTAATTTAATAAGTATTCATAGTGATAGTATAGGTTGAAAGTTATTAATTAGGCCTCAATAAATGTGACCAATCTTGCATCAAGAAGGTAGAATTATAGACTTGCATCAAGACTTCATGGATCAAAGATATTTCAAAGTATCTTGGTAAAATTATAATGGAATATATGAAAGATTTTGTGAGTCATGAAATAGAAAAAAGAACTCTTCTTGGCCTCAAAGTCACTTGGACCTTCTAGGCATGAAGACCTCCTACCACTTTATTGTCAAATAAGTATGAATACCATAGCTATAAGTTGATCTCTAACACTTGAAAAAAGGCCTGATGACCTGATTAGTAACTATATGAAGTAAAAATACATGGTAGATATCTCCAATACATAAAACTAGACCTTATTTAGAAAATTAGACTTTGAGAGTAAAGGATATGGTATGAGAAGAATTATGAAGTTCAAGTCCAAATCTCACATAATGAAGAAGCATTGAAAGAGGTGAGGGTTGGAGTAGAAGGTTCTCAATTATGATAAGTGTCAAGTGAACAAATTGTAATTACCCCCAAAGAATCATTTATGTAACTTCATAGAAAAGGAGTTAGATTTAAGAAGCATCAATACTACCAAGATGGCCTTCCACGCCACTCTTCTTGAAGAATCTCATCAACACTTGACCTAAAAGGTTAAGAATCAGGATGACAACACATTTATATTAGGATTGGTGAAAATTTATTTCTATTTTGTAATTTATTTGATAATGAAAGATAGTTAATGAGTTCAATCCTTGTTCTATTTCTCTCTTCCTTCTCTTCATCTATAAATGAAGCCTTGAAAGGCATTTAATGTAACTTCTAAATGTGTATGGTGAATCCCTACCAAATTTGATACTTGTTATTTCCTCTAAAATAAAACTTAAGCTGGGTTACACTTATTTAGTCTTGTATTTAGTGAATTTGAGATGAATTATTGATGAATGTTAGTGATATTTATACTAATTCCTTAAATTTATCCTTTCCATTCATGCTTTAATGTGAGTTAGTTACCTTTCCATAGGTCATATAAAGTGTATCAAATGGTTTAATGAGTTAAAGTGTTGAAATGTCATTAGTGTCTTCTTTTAGGCCTTTTGATTAATCACCTTGGCTATTATACTAGCCATAACCTTCATAAAGAAACACTTGTGTTTGATGAGTTATCTCAAAGTTGTGAAATTAGGTTGTAATATTTTCATTTCATAGCGAAAGCATTGGAAAGTAGAGGGAACTACATTTGGTGCATCACCTCCATGTTATTTTTCTAGTTTTAATCTTCTTCTATCCATTTTCTTTGCAATTTTAGTAGGTTAGTTGTATTTTTAGGTGAATCATTGAGGGAGCTAGCTAAATCTAGAGATTCACTTCACCAATTAGGCCACCCACAACATAGAAGTGATTCCATGCTATCATCTGATAAGAATGATTGAATAAACTTCTTAGGGGTGAAAATTATATCTTTTTATTTGATAGGTAAAGATGGGTTGAAGGGACCTAGACCCAATACAAAAGAGAACAAATAGAAAAAATGAAAGATAACATCAAAGCCCAAAATGAGATAAGGGTGAACTCCCTGACAATCAACCTAACAACTGCTAAACTTAAACCAATAGTTAACTAGAAGATCAAAAGGGACCCAACCCAAAATGGGAGATAACAGAGTTATTATGACTTAGGTTGTAATATTTTCATTTCATAGTGAAAGCATTAGAAAGTAGAGGGAACTGCATTTGGTACATCACCTCCATGTTATTTTTCTAGTTTTATCTTCTTCTATCCATTTTCTTTGCAATTTTAGTAGGTTAGTTGTATTTTGAGGTGAATCATTGAGGGAGCTAGCTAAATCTAGAGATTCACTTCACCAATTAGGCCACCCACAACATAGAATTGATTCCATGCTATCATCTGATAGGAATGATTGAATAAACTTCTTAGGGGTGAAAATTATATCTTTTTATTTGATAGGTAAAGATGGGTTGAAGGGACCTAGACCCAATACAAAAGAGAACAAACAGAAAAAATGAAAGATAACATCAAAGCCCAAAATGAGATAAGGGTGAACTCCCTGACAATCAACCTAACAACTGCTAAACTTAAACCAATAGTTAGCTAGAAGATCAAAAGGGACCCAACCCAAAATGGGAGATAATAGAGTTATTATGACTTAGAGTAAGCAACTAATTTCTTGGTTACTGTATTATATTTTTTGTGACATTTGCCTCTAGTATGATTGCCAATAAATTTCTCCTCATTATCTAGATTATCTATTTTGAGGTCCACATGAGGGGATTATTTTAGAAATTCCTTATCAACCCAAGAATCCTCCTCCTCAATGTCCATCTATAAAGAGTCCTTGCCAGAGTTGTGGGTCTCGAGAGTCCTACCATCATGAACCATAAATTTGTTAAAACTAAGGATATTTTGGATTATGATTTTGGTATGGAGTTTTTGGAGAGAATATATGACACCCTTGTTTACATCATCCCCTAGATAAAATTTTACTTTAAAAGTGAAAGAGGGGCTTCCTATATCAAATTTATGGTTTTTTTGTGCACGGGCGCTAGAAGCCCCCAACTATTTTCCTTGATTCTCCTCTTCAGAAGCTAAGGATTGAGCACCCTCTACCTCCAACTCCTCCTTGTTGCTATTAATATCAATTACCTATAAAATTTTCTTGAACCAAATCAGTTTCCCCCTTTTAATCAGAAAAAAATGAGACCCTAGTGGATAATATCCATGGTAGGGTTCTTCTTGAAATTTAAAATAGAAACCTCTAAAGATTATAGTAGAAAGAAAGGGATGTTGATGAGATGGCCCTTGAAATGGTTTAAAATTAATAAATGATGTGAGTAGAGAATGATGTGTTTACCTTCCAAGGTGATATAATGCATTATTTGGAGACATACCTTCAGCCATTTCCTTGGTAGATCAACACGCATGTAACCTTTTTTGGACAAAGGTTTTGGCCTATATTTCTCCTTCTCTTTCTTGAAGAAAATATACATGAGTTCCTCCTTGTGAAACTTATCTTTGAATGAATTTAATTTATGGAATTCCATTCTTATTATCTCCTCAATTAGCTCCTCTATAATTTGAATCTTTAGCCCATGCATTCTCACCTCATGATTGTTCCAACTATGGGCAAAATCCCTTGACAGTGATGTGTCATGCCCTACCAGATGTTCCATGAATGGGGATAACCTTTGTTTAACCATTTTATACCAGATATGATCATTTTTATTAATGTCAAAATAGGAAATTGGTTCAAAATGATCTCTATCTCCACCCATATTCACCTTAACTTTGTTGTTTTCTTTACAGGTGTTCTGAAAAACACTTGGTGGTATTAGAGAATAAAATCATATAGAGCAATGATTAGTCATGAGATAGGTGTAAGGGAATGATGACTGGCCCTCATGCCACTCTTTAGAAAAGATGGCTTTGCACATGTGGAAATACATACACTTAACCCACAATCTAAGCTTAAAAGAATTTATCATCATGACTTTAAATGGCAAGTCCCTTTTCCTTCTCAACTATTCAAATGACATCATCCAAAAATTTGCCATCATGCTAGGTGATGCAATCACTTCTAAGGACCCTTATATTTTCAAGGCAATCGGCTCCCTTATTTCCTACTCTATATATATGATCAAATATGACACCTTTGAAATAGTTAAGGAGGGATTTAACATCACTGATGATTCCTAAAATGTTCCAAGAAGATGAGGATAGGCCCTTAAGACAATAAATGATATTCATTAAGTCCCCTTCTATATGAATAAATTGAGAACCTAGTTTTACCACCTCTTCCATACCCCACAAATTCATTGAAGCTTCCATAATGTGATTGGTTTGAATTCTAAGTGGCTCTGCATAAGCTGCATTGATGTTTCTTGAAGAATCACTGATCAAACCACCCACCCCAGTTGGCCCAAGATTTCCCTTTACTGTCCCATAAAAAATTAATTTGACCCACTAAGGAATGGGGGGAAACCATTTGATGAGAGATCTATCCACCCCTTTAATCTAGGCTTTACCTGGGATGACCAAATTAAGTTGTTTTAAAGTTGATGAAGAATGTGGGGATCTAGGCTAATCAAAGGTGCGGGTAGAGTTTGACAAATTTTCTTGTATGAAGGTTTTGATCCTATTGAAGGTAGAATCAAGATGAGGTTGAAGGCACTCAAATATGCAAGCATTCCTAGATTTCTAGATACCCTAACAGATATTGGGTAAAGCCAAATTCCACCAATGAGTTAACAACGATTCCTCCCAAGGGGATTTACATTAGGTAATTAAGTTTAAAATATATCATAGAAAAACAATGAAATGTTGGACTCACTAAAGAATCATTGAAAAATAGTCAACCCAAATGAGTAAAAAAGAAAGAGATGTTCCACTATTTCCGCTACCTTTTTGCAAAGAGAGCATCTGTTAGGGATAGTTAAACCTCTTTTAATTATATTTTCCATTGTTAAAATATTATTTTGAGCTACCAATCAGTAGAAGACATTGATTTTAGGAATGAATTTTTTTAATCCAGAGAGATTTATAATTAAAATCCTCCTCATCCAAATTCCACAGAGATAAGAATCTTGATTTCACTGAATAAATCCCATTGGGATTATGTTTCTAGACAAGTTTTTCTTCTCTAGGAGCTCAAATGATATAAATGTGTTGAATGTATTTGTTTAGAGTTTGGAGTAGATGGGTTTGATGCTGGTCCAATCCTAGTTTGGCTAAAATTTTCTAGCACTTTCACCCATTTTTAATTTCTCAATAATCCATTACTTTGAGTCCATAGTTATTCTTGAAGAAAGCTATCAGTTCAAGGTCTTAGAAAGTGGATTATAGAAGGGTTGAGATCCATGAATCACTCCATAAATCCACCATATTACCTCTTTGAACATTTTATTTGATCCATTTGTTAAGAAAGTTCTTGCCCACCTATAGCGTTTTCCAGAAAGTAGAGCCGTTAACAAGACCAAGCTTCACTAAAAAATGGAAAACTTCCCCTGAGGAGAGGTATTTGGCCACAATGCTTTTAGTCTATTGGTATTCTTATGTAACCACTCTCCAGACTTGCTTCGCCAGGAGGGCTTGGTTCATGGTTGAAACCGTTCTCAGTCCCAACCCTCATAGGGAAATTGGGTGATAGGGATGGTCCCAAAAAATGAGCAAAAATATGAATTTATCCTCCAAACCTCTCCAAAGGAAAGTTTTTTAAATACTATCCACCTTGTTAGCAATGGATTTTGGAATGATAAAAGTGGACATAAAATAAACTAGTATGCTCTAGAGGGAATTCTTAAGAAGTTGAACTTTATTGGCTTGAGCTAGGAGATTCCCTTTCCAGATGGCCAACTTCTAAATCCTGTCGATGAGGAGGATCCAAAAATAAGGTTTCAGTGAGCCCTCAAATAGAGGGATGCCAAGATAAGAATATGTTTAATTTCTAATGTTACATCCTAGAATCATAGCAACTTTAGATTGGAGAGCCAATAGATTATTGATGAAGAAAAGAGAGCTCTTGTTAAAATTCACACTTTGACCAGACACCCCTTTATACATCTCAAAGATCTTCTTGGAACATCTAGTTTCAAAAATTGAGGCTTATCCCATCTTAATTATGTCCTAATCTTAGGAGCACAAGTGATTCCCTTGATAATGTTAGAAGATCTGGCTACATAGATACGTCAGCTTAAGGCTTCTACCAAGATGATAAAAAGGTAAGGGGAGAGAGGATCCCCTACCTTAACCCTTTACCTATTAGGAATAAACCTCAAGGCACCTTTTTAACTATAATTGAGAATAAATGATTGTGAATACAAGAGACAATTAATTTTTTGACCTGAGAGTTGAACCTTATTTTACTTATAATGTTGTAAAGGAATGACCAAGAAACCCGATCATAGGATTTGTTTGTATCAAGATTAAGGAACATGCCTTATTGATCCAAATGAGAAAGTAAGTGGATGGTTTTAGGAACCTTAATGATCCCATTAAAAATTTATCTATAAAAAATGAAAGCACCATGCTACTCTACTATTATTTTGTTGAGGACAAGCTAAATTTTAAAGGCAATACCTTTGAAACAAATTATATATAAAGTGGAGCACAAGATAATGGGTCTAAAATCTAATGCCTTAGATGCATCTTGTTTCTTAGGGATTAGGACAATAAAAGTGTTGTTTAAGTCCTAAAGCATGGATCCTATTTTGAAAAATTTAGTAACTGCCAAATAGACATCATGACCAATAGTGTCCCAAAAAACCTAAAAAAGGAAAAGGAAGCCATCAAGCCTAGGGCCTTATCCCCTTCTAAAAATAATATAATAGCCTTGATCTATTCTTTCAAAGGGGGTTTGAGGATAGCATCATTATGTTCTTGCGAAAGAACCCTGCTAAATAGATTGACCATTTGATCCTCAAGGCTAGAATCCTGAAATGAATGGGAAAGTAGAGATTTAAAAAAATTTACCAAATATTGAGTCATTTTATCCTCCTTCCTAAATCAAGTTCCATCTTCACCTTGAACCTCTATAATGAGATTTCGTTATTTGTTTCTAGACATAGATGTGTGGAAAATTTTGGTGTTTTTATCTCCTTCTTTAAGCCACAACTTTTTATATCTTTGTCACCAATACATTTCTTCTTTGGCCTCCAAATTGTGAAATCTACTGAGGGGTTACTTTTCCTTCATGTGGAGTTCAATATAATAGCCTTCATTCAAAATTTCTAGTTCAACCTTATGAATTTATTCTTCAATAAACTTTTTTTGGATAAAGATATTCCCAAACACATTCTTGTTCCAAATTTTAATTATATTTTTAGCATGTCTGAATTTAATTACTAGGATGAACATGGCCAATCCTTCAATGGTGGTACTCCACCACTCCTTAATATGGTCTTCTAGAGTATTATTGGAAAGCCACATTCTTTCAAATCTAAAAGGAATGGCCTTTTTTTTAAAGACTCTATCACTTTAGAATATAAGGGGATTGTGGTCAGATCCAATCCTTGAGAGAGCTGAGAGAAGAGAGGAAAAAAAAGTATCCAGTTAATATGAATTAAGAATCTATCCATTCTTACTTAGATATGATTATCATCGAGCCTTCTATTTGCCCAAGTGAATTGGTTGCCTTTGAGTTCAACATCATGGAGATTAACACTAGAGATGAAATCATGCAAGTCAACCATACTTGCATGGTCAAAAAGGATCCCCCCTTTTTTTCCCCTAGGAATAAAGGTGAGTTGAAGTATCCTACAACCATCCAATCCAAGTTTTTGAATTATTTCTTAATATCAATCAAGTCATCCTATAACTTCTTCCTTTTAGTTTTAGAATTTTGATCATAGACATTAGTGATAATTTAAGAGATATTCTCCTGCACATTAGAAAAGAGGATCGAAATATGATTATCCTTGTTAAGAAGATGAACTCCCTTTAGGACAACAAGGTCTCAAAAAATTTCTAGGCCCCCCAAAGCTCCTCTAGCACTATTGTAGCTAAAAAATTCACTTTCCCAGACCTTTGAATTAATCTTATTGAGTTTCTCAGTAGACATCTTGGTTTCTTTCAATAAGAGGATATCTAGTTTATGTTTCAAAAATGAGGTTTCTAGCTAGTATCTATTTAATAGGGTTATTTAAACCCCTTATATTCAAGGAGAGAACTTTCATTTCTTACTATTTAGATAGTGATGAAGGGTCATCTATGTGCCCTTAGCCACCTGTCTATCTATCTCCTCTTAGCAAGAGTTCTAAGAGGTGGGTTTACCTTTAGATTTATGTTTGTTCCCAACTTTTAGTTTCTTCCTTCCCCTCTTATTGTGCACATTAGCCCATTTTTCCTTGTCATGGGAAGGGTTATCCCTTTCCCTCATGGAAACTGTGGAGCTTTGGACTTTTGAGAAATTAAGACATCTTGGTTCACAACTAGAAACCTAAGGAGAAGGAGGGATAGGGACCTCTTGAAGGACCAAATCATCACTAAGAAAAGGTGAAACATAGGGAAAGGGACAAGAGGAAATGGGGGAGGGATGAACTAGAGGGGAGTGGTGGGGTTGAGGGGAAACCACTAGAGAATCAAACATGGCCTTGAGAAAAATGTCCTATAAAGAGGGAACATGGTAGGGAAAAGAAAGGGGGAGAGAGGGAGGGGATGGAGACCAAGGAGTACAAGGAGGGATCTAGATCTTGAGCACATGGGAGCCTCACGATGACTTCCATTTGTTGGTGGGGGCTACAGATGGAGAAAAAGGAAAGGTTGAAGGAGTGGGGTGGATGGGAGGGGTAGGGAGGGGGAAGGGGGAGGAAGGGAAGAGGAAGGAGGACATAGAAGGGAGATGGGGGGGAGGTAAGAGGAAGGGGAGAAATTAGAAGGGGAGAAAGGAATGATGGATGGATTAGAGGAAGGGAAGGAGGAGGGAAGGGGGAGGAGACCCCAGATAGGGAAATCAAGGGGGGAAGAGGGAAGGTGAGGAAAAATGTGGGGGTTGAAGGAAGGGGAAGAAGGAGGATGAGGGGGGTTTCTTAACCTAGGTTAGGGAGGGAAGTAGTGGAGGTTTCTTGAGATAGGGACAAGCTTTGGAAGAGTGGCTGAGGACACCCCATATCAGATCATAGTGGCTAAAAACATTTCTAAGTACAAAGTCATGATAAGGGCAAGGATACCTTTCCCTTATTTTATGACCATTTTAAATTTCAAACTCTAATTAAAAGTATCACAAGAACTAAGGAACAAAATGACTATATATATATATATATGCCATTTACAGTGATTGATTTAGTTAAGACACAATGCATATTAGAGATTTAGTGACATTATAACCTATGAATCCATTATGGATCCCAATATAATTCCATATTGGCATTACAAATAACAACAACACAAATTGAGGTTATACATCCCTCAATGGGTTATATTTTATATACATGTTCACTTTAAATTAAGGCTTGATCACCTCTAATTCACCATGTTTCAATAAAGGAACAAATCCTTGCAAGTGCTTCCCATCAAGCGATTCATGGGAAGAACCATTTATCTAAGGAAGCAACATCTTCAAAAAAATTTACAAGATGAAAAAGGGTTTCACACATACATGTGCACTCATTCATTTTTCTTTAAACATGTTTTCAAATACAAGTTACATTTCAAATTTCAATTTCACATATGGACATTGACTACCTTCATCTCATTGAAAGATTTGATATGGGGTGTCCTAAAAGTTTGAAGATTCTTCCAAAATATAAAGTGTGTTTTACACCTTAGGTATATATTTCCTTTTACTCTATAAATTTAATTTCTATATTAAAGGTGGGGAAAATGTATATACTCAAATTTGGCCATGAGTGCTTGATAATGTCAGTTTTGACCCACATTTACCTTAGTTGACTTGAGTATTTAAATTGATCCCATTTTACCACCTCACTCTATCCTAACTACTTGTAAGGGCCTATCCATTATAAGTTATTATTTTAAACCTATTTAAATATTATTAATTGCTAAAAATCCCTCTAAGCATATATACAAACATTTCAAATTCTTAAGATCAAACATTACCTTTTCCAAGTCATAATTGACTCACATGGGTTGGGATCACTAGTCAATCATGACCTCTATGGGTCAGTCTTTCTCCTTTCCTATAAATGTGTGTTTTTTAAATTTAAATCCATATTTATAGGCTAGTTATCATTTTATAATAGGTAGCATGAGCTTTTACCGATTTTAATTTCTATAAAAGCACATCTAAGCCACTTATTATACTACTTGGAAATTTCACTATTCGAGCACACTTATACTATTGCACATTGAGCAAATATTCCATATTAGTTCCAAATTTGATTCCATTCACCTGAAGTAACACTTGGCCAAGTCAAAATCCTATTCTACCTGGGTCAAGTAAAGCATTATCAAGTATTCAATCCATATCTATATGGATACATGTATAAAAATAACACTATTTCACTAATCACTCTATGTGGGAGGACTACATGAGGCTCGATTTCCTCTTTAGAGTAATCTGGATATATAGGAAGTGTTCAATCATCATAGGGGTGATTGGGGTCAGCTCAACCCATTACACTTCCCCTTTATTTTTATAGGTTTATAGATATCACAAGTTGTAATGGGGTTTTAACCTTAAAAATGTCATTTGTAGGTCATTCACGCATAACTAAAGGTCCAAATTCTAAATACGATTTTATTTTAAGAAGGCACATGTGATTGTACCATAATTTGTTTCTAGCATAGGTCAAGATAAACCTATATGTATCAAGATTGAAAATCGATCCTAATTATTTCTAGTCAATTTTAACCCATATCAATGACAATTGTTATTTTAGTTGCATGTGTATATTCACATCTGAGTTGATCATTTCTAGTCATATTTCAATCACACACATCCAACCTAACATACACTAGTCAACTAAGTATTATTGTTGTCTTTGTGATTTTCACAGTTAACTTTTTCCATTCATTATAGCTATGTCCATTTCATTACCTTACTTTCATTTTGTTAGTTTCATGTAATTTTTATCATTTGCTACCCTTGAATTCATTTTATATTAATCAGAATTAATATTAATTAGAGTTAATATTCCAATTAATTATAAAATTAGATCAAACATGAACCATGGTGTCCATATAGTGGATTAAAAACTATCCTAATGGATAACCAAGCCTCTTGCCATTGCATGTGAGTTTCTTTGTTATAATGTTCTAGTAGCTACTCATCTCTACAATTATTTTTGTTGGGATACCTCTAAAGCTGCCTATATAAAAATTGAAAAGTTGTCAAAATTATTTTCAATAAAACTTTGAAAGAAAAAAAAGGTTTTTATAGAATAGTCTAGGATATATATTATAGATTTAGAGAGGCTGGAGAACTAGGGATTTTTGATATAGCTAACACGGA
This sequence comes from Torreya grandis, assembly GCA_037957365.1. NCBI lineage: Eukaryota > Viridiplantae > Streptophyta > Pinopsida > Cupressales > Taxaceae > Torreya > Torreya grandis. Next base: position 726,720 of record JARHVA010006286.1, read on the forward strand.
GTTTTATTTTGTGCCAAGTGCATTCCTAGGGCCATTGAAGGTAAATAAACTTGGAAAATTCTTCTCATGCATTAAATTTCCTCTAGAATTCCTTATAGAAGACTGGCCTAGAATAAATTTATCTTTCAAATGTTACTTATTGATATTATTATATCAAATTTACAGTTATGTTTATGGCTAATAATATTTAGAATAGCTAGGAAATAATTGAGCCATGTCTTGTTTAGAAGGGGGACAATTTCAAATCAATGTTATCTATCAACTCTAACTCCTTATGGTGGTTTATAATCATATCTATTAATGGTAAGCCTTTGTAATAATTTACTTTGTAATTTTGGGCTACCTGACACACCCTAAAAAATAAGTTTAATCTTAATAATTAAGATCTTGAATCAATTGCTGAGATTTAGATGGAGGTACAAAACTATGCCTTAAAAAATGGGATTAGACCCCTAATTAAATGGTGGAAAGATTATAATTAGAGTGTGTCTACTCCTATGATTTGATACAAACCCTAGTTTGGTTATCAATGGTTAACTCCCAACAATGTACCCTGGTGATGCTAAAAAAATGGTCGAATATTAACAATTATCCCTTAATTTGGAGAAAAAGATCCCAAACTATTTGGTCTACTACCGTGGAGCCTAAAAAATATCTTTTTACATGGTAAATTCTATACCAAGGGTTACTAATGGGTGATATATTATTTCATATAGGGATCCCAACACACAAATTACTTATTTATGGACAAATTGAGCTCTTAAATGCATTTTTTTATTGTGTAAGAGATTGCCAGGCCTAGAAGTAGATACACACCTCCTTTCATCTCTTTAGAAAAATACCCTTCTCTTGCAACATGGTTTAAATAAAGGATCATGTTATGCTTCTTGTAAAAAATCTAATGAAATTGACATATTTTTTGAATTGGGATTCTCTTTCAACTTTAGAAAGATACAAATTTTTCTATATTTAATAAAGAGTATCTAGATAAGGATTTACCTACTAAAACACTTTCTAATGTATGCTACAGATCCAAATTAACATGGAAAAAGTGGTATTGGAGGTAGAGTAAATATACACCCTCATCAGCCATTGGGGAAATTATATATGTACTATTATCATGATGCATCAACATTACCCTCATCACGACCCTCTTAGACATGACCATGAATATAGGGATAGAAGTATGGGTCAACACAGATCATGTAGTTTCTATATGTTCTTCACCCCTCCTCCTTCCCATTGAAGTGTCTCAGTATTAGGGGGCTATAGAGGGTGGCCTTCTCCTCAAGCTTATAATGGGACTTCAAGTTTTGTTCCCATTGGTTTGGATGGGTAAAGAGAAATGTCTAGATTATCTCTAGCTATTTCATCCCCTTATCGACATATAAAGGAAGTTACTAAATAAAATGTAAATTAAGATGGTTGGGGGTCCATAACTAATACTTCACACCCCCATAGGGGTGGTTGTGAGATAATCCAAATAGTTTGTCACCTCTTCCTCCTTATATGGGGCTAGATACATTGGTGGCATAGTATTTTGTTCTTTGATTTTTATTTATGGAAGTTGGTTATTACTGCTAACATATTCCATGTAAATTTATAATGATGTTGTTTTGGGCTTAAGTCCATATTCTACTTTATTCTTGTTGTTAGCATCTATGTGACTCTTGTATGTTTTTCAAGGTGTGATCTCATGCCACCCACCTTTTTGATCATGTATGCAATATTTTTTATATTTATAAATATAATTCATGGTTTCAATCAAAAAAGAAGTTGACTCTATAAACAAAATAAAAATTAGACATAAAAAATATGATTATTTTTTAATTTTTCACTAGTTAAATGAATGTTTTAAATATTAGTCACGTGCTAAGGCTAGTAAGCCATATCATGGAAATTTAATTAGGTGGGTGTTGCACAATGTTTGTTGTGGGGTGTCCAATGTTTATGTGGCCATAAAATGTGATATTGACAAGGATTAACCCACCCCACAGGGACCTTTTAAAGTCATACCATTAGTAAAAATATTTTAAATTTTAATTTTTAATTACTTTTATATATCTTTTTTATTCTGAATTCCATTATTTAATAGTTATCAACACAACTATGGGTATTGATAACATAAAAGATATTAGGATGAGTCAACATCCATCTTTTGTTATTGAGGACCCAATGTGAAGGTATAATTTTCAATTTAGTTTTTTTAAATTGAAATATTTCAATTAATTATAATATCATTTTCTTTTTGTGGGTTTTTAAATATGTCTACTAGTTATATGGACCCAACGGAGGATGAGGTTGGGATGGTTTAATGTCATTCATCTACTACTGGGTATAATTTAATATTATATTTTTTAAATTGAATGATTTTAATTAATTTTAGTATTATTTTATTTTTGAGTTTTGATAATAGGTCCCCTAGTTATATATATCCTCAAGAGGATGAGGCTAGAATGAGTCAACATCCTTCCTCTATTACTAATGACCCAATGCAAAGGTATAATTTTCAAATTTATTTTTAAAATTAAAGTGTCTATATATATATATATATATATCTTTTTCCTTACATTTATTATCATTTTTAGGTAATGTTTGTCAACCCAATCAAAAACTCAATAAATCCTTCACTGATAACTCCTTGTGATATGATTGTATTAGAAATGCATAACACAATTGTGGTGGTGTGATTCTAGATAACTCAATAGACATAATACATGGGTGATAGGAAAATGGCACAAATAATTTACACAATAATTAAATTTAACAAATAATTGTATTTTTAGATTTATGTGTGTACAATCTTACCCAAAAGGTGAATCTGGGTTCCACCAAGTGTTACCACTTCCATATGGACTTCACTCACTAGCCCTTTCAATAGCCTTTTTATGGGAAACTTCATGTTTACAAAAACAAATAGCTTCATTGAAAATATAACTCTAAGACTCTAGGATTATCCTTCTTATTTTCTTCCATATTTCTTCCTTATTGCCTCAATTTGTGTGCCTTATTCTTGTGTCCATGTTTGTGTCTGAGGGAGAGGGTATGCATCCTTTTATAGAATCTCAAGGCCTTCCACCTTTTCCTAAGATAAGACAAGAAATTATCCATAACAAATCTTAGGTAGGATTGTTTTTGACATAGCATAACCTACCAAATAGAATCCCTACCTAATCCCCTAATAATATACCAAATATTTCGTAGATTTTACCTAGTATTTCCTAGACTTTTCTTAATAATAGACCAAATATTACAAAACATCTATGATATCACTCTTTTAAAATAATTATTAAAAAAAATATTTATTTGAGACCACCTTAACCCTATTGGCCTGCTTACATGATAGTGATATTTTGACATTACCATGACCATTTATGACAAATATTTACTTTTTTACTATAAATAATATTCCATAAACTACTTTCACCATTACCATGGAATATTTACTATTTACTTTATGACATTTAGATATGGTGTGTGTTGTTATTCCTTGGTGGGCACTAATAACTAATAATCACACTTTACATCAAATTATTTCCAAGATTTTAGCTAATTAGAATTAAATTTTGGAGAAATTTTTTTGGTGCTGACATATCACCCTAAGGCAGCCTCTACCTATATAATGACATCTCATAACATTAATCCAGATATTGAAACTATGACTATGGATTGTGAACCTATTAATAATGGTGCCCACATCTAAGAAACCTCAAAATTTTATCTTGAATGTCTTCCATGAGATGATGACTCTTCACCTAAAATAATTTTGCCCACAACCAAGAGATGATAAATGGTCATGGTAATGTCAAAATATCACTATCATGTAAGTACGCCACTAGGGTTAAGGTGGCCCAATTTTTTTTTTTTAAATAATTATTTTAAAAGAGTGTTATCATAAATGTTTTTTAATATTTGATCTATTATTAAGAAAAGACTAGGAAATATTATGTAAAATCTAAGAAATATTTGGTATATTATTAGGGGATTAGGTAGGGATTCTATTTGGTAGGTTATGCTATGTAAAAAACAATCCTACCTAAGATGTGTTATGGATAATTTCTTGTATTATCTTAGGAAAAGGTGGAAGGCCTTGATATTCAATAAAAGGATGCATACCCTCCCCCTCAGACACAAATATGGACACAAGAATAAGGCACATAGATTGAGGCAATAAGAAAGACATATAGAATAAAATAAGAAGGATAATTCTAGAGTCTTAGAGTTATATTTTAAATAAAGCTATTGGTTTGTGTAAACATGAAGTTTCTCATAGAAAGGCTATTGAAAAGCATAGTGAGTGAACTCCATATGGAGGTGGTAACACTTGGTGGAAACCAAATTCACCTTTTGGGTAAGATTGTACACACATAATTCTTAGAATATAATTATTTATTAAATTTAATTATTGTGTACCATTTTCCTATCACACATGTATTATTTTTGTTGAGTTATTTAGAATCATACCACCACAACTGTGCTATGCATTGCTAATACAATCATATCACAAGGAGTTATCAGTGAAGGATTTATTGAGTTTTTGATTGGGTTGACAAATATTACCTAAAAATGATAATAACTGCAAGGAAAAAAGATATAGATATATATAAATAATGAAAAAATTGAATTTCATAAAAAGTTTATATATATATATATATGTATATATATATATATATATATATATATATATATATATATATATATATATGTATATATATGTATATATGTATATATGTATATCTATGTGTGTGTGTGTGTGTGTGTGTGTGTGTGTTTATATATGTATAATTGAATTTCATAAAAAGTGCTCTATAGTGTTTAATGCCCACTATCATTGAATATTTTTTCCATACACCTATGTATATATATATATATATATATATATATGTATGTATATATATATATATATATATGTATATATATATATATGTATATATATATATGTATATATATATGTATATATATATATATATATATATATGTATATATGTATATATATATATATATATATATGATAACTTTATATATATAAAGTAATATAAATGCAAGTATATGCAAAAAATATTCAATGATACTGGGCATTAAACCCTATAGAGAAATTTTTATGAAATTCAAATTTTTCATAATATAATCATTGATAAAAACTTAAGTAAATTATCTATAAGACATATTACACCTCATTTTATAAGAGACATTTTACCTTGGGAACATCACTATGAGTGCAGGGCCACCAAGGAAGTGAGAAAATAGTTCAAAGATCTTGGATGTGACAAATAATATTTTAACATGTGGGCCTCGGCTATGGGCAATGTGTTGGGAAAAAAATTACCATTTGATTAGATGAGAAATATTAAATTAGTTTTCCAAATATATTTTTAAGTTCTAACTAACTATGTAAATTATAAACTCAAACACTTATATAATAATTAAATTATGTCTAACTTACATGTGTATAAACATTTTTTCCTAGTTTATGGTCTTGGTATTATTGAGGATATGAGGATAATGAAGGGGATCTTACTTACATTGAGTACATCAATGACAATATTGAGTTATAGAATTAATTTTTATACACATATAACATCTCTAATGATTATATCAAAGATGAGGATGAGGATGATGAGGATTTAGGATGGATCAACTATATTTTTTAATTTGGAGCTAAGATTAATATTTTAATATAATTTGGATTAATGAGTGAGATTAATCTAATAAATATATAACTTTTAAATGTAGTTTAGATCAATAAATATGTCATTAAAGCATACATCTAAATGTAAAATATTTATATTGATTCTTATAATTTAACAAGTGGTAAATGATAAATAAATAAATTACTAAGGAGATCAAGAAACTTAGTTTTTTTGGTTGACTATCTGCCTGTATTCTAAAAGTGAAAATTAGGGATAATTAGTCCTATGGTTCATTTGGTTCTATAATTAATTCACTATAAATTTTAAGTTGGTTCTAAAATATTAGGTTAGTACCTCTAGTCGATCTCATTATGCTGGTTTGTATTGACCTATATAAAATTAAGAGAAAGTGATTGCATGGTCACCTATAACTATATTTTTTTACTCGATGTTTGTGATCTCAAACCTTGATAATATGGGCACCTCCATAGATTAGTTTCCTTTGTCTTGAAACCCTAGGTGTGCTTTTGAGGGATAGAAAACCAAAAAAAATGAAGTATAATGGCTTGAGCTAACCTCAATCACCCTTTTTAGATGATCGGTTGCTACCTATGTATCCAATACTCCAAGGAGGGAAATCAAGCCACATGTAGTTCTCCCACCTAGTGTGATTGTGTAATTTTACTCCTTCACTATATGTATGTAGCTAATGATGTAGATTTTATACTTTAAAATAATTTTTTTGACTTGGATTTAGAGTTATTACTATTTAGCTTATGACTGCTACTAGTAATAGTTTGTAAATCAGGAAGAAAATAATATATTTTCTCAATATACAATAGTGTATAGATGTATATGAGATAAGTGCATAATCATTTTTGAATGAGACCTTGAATTATTTATGAAGGTTTGAATGTATAGAGGGAATTAAAATAATCTTTGATTTAATCAATAATTAAATCTATGTATCAATTAATCTATCCCAAAATTTTTAGTTGTTAATCTACTTGTGTTGTAAGTGAGATTGTTGACCAAAACTTGTACTAAGTAACTTCAAAAATTAAAAACATATTCTTGTTGATTTTCCTTCATGAATAATTACAATAAAATCAGAGCTAAACACTATGCAACACTAATTTCCAAAAGGAATTATTATAACACACTTGTGTATAATATTTTATTAATAATAAAGGCTAAAACTATCCAATTATAAGAAACTTGCATGAAACATTAATGTTAGATTAATAAATTTACTTAACAACTAAGAAAACTAAAAATATACTCTTATATAAAATTTGAATTCACTGATAATATATGGACATCATGCAAGAAGCCTCTTCATTAGTTAAACAAACATGCACACTCATATACACACTAGACAAGTGAAAGTCTAAAAATAAAACTCTATAAATAGAAATCTAAAAATATAACTCTAAAAATAGAGGGTTGACTAAAATACATTAAAATTCAGTTAATTAAACATTCAATGAATTGAATGTTAACTGACACTTCTATCTATTTTTTAGGAAGTTCCTGAAAAGTGTTCAAATTTGACCAAACAATAAATTTAGGACATAACTGAATTGATTAAACTTAAAAAACTAATAAAAATCTAAATAAAATAAATCTAACATCAACTACCAAGTGCCAAAATTTGCATCATATTCAACATTATACCCTTTGATGCAAAAAGGAGAATACGTATTATCTCCTTAAGTCTTCCATGAATCTATTTATGCAATCCCTTGGTGAGAATATTAGCAAATTGATCTTTACTGCTCACATACATAATAAAAATTTAGTATAATTGACCAAGTCTCTAAAAAAATGAATTTTAAGTTCAATATTCTTGGTTATAACATGGACTAGTGGATCCTTGGACAATCGTATTGCCCCATTGTTATCACAAAAAATCTGTGTTAGCTCATGTTGAGCCTATCTAAAATTAGATAAGACTCTTCTTAGCCATAATACTTGTGTGAAAGTTGATGTAAGGGTTGTATATTTAACTTTAGTAGAGGAAAATGTAATTGTATCTTATTTATTTGAAGACCAAGAAACCAACCTACTTCTCAATGTGAAGCAATAAACTAAAGTTGATTTCCTATCATCAAGAGTTCCTCCCTAATCTGAATCTATTTATCTAATTAGACATTATTAACTTCTTGGTCTAAAATGAATACCATTATTATAAGTATCTATTACATATATGAAATTATCTTCACTACTTGTTAATGCTTGAGTAATTATTTTCCCATAAATCTAAAAACTAATGAAATCCCATAACTGATATGAGGTCTCATCATAGTGAGATACATCAAACCTTTCACCATGCTTCTAAAATTATTTTCATTCGCTGAAGTATTTCCATTCTTTCTCATAAGTTTTTATTCACTTATAATTTGAGTGTATGTGGTCTATGAATCTTGAAGTTTATACTTATTTAACATGTCTTGGGCATGTTGGTATAGCTTAGGTAAGCTTATTTAGGGATTAATTAAGTGTGCACATAGGATTAATGCCTCTATGGGCCACCAACCATGGTGGACATGTTATTAGCCTTTTTACTAGATCTAGTGGACTCTCCACAAGTCTAGTGAAGGATAGTGATATGGATACTTATAATTTAATAATCCACTTACCTATCCTATCTAATGGACACTCATATAGTGCATTGGGCAAGGAGATGTGGAGACACACATGTGAGAGACTCTGTATATTATTCCATGTAATAATATTTTAGTTTGTTATGTTGATGCATTAATGGATTATACTACTATAATTGCATGTTGGAGAGACCTTTGGTGAGTTTTTATTACTCTATTATGGTAGTAGAGCTCTTCCAACAACCATTTCTTAGTGACTTATCTATTTGTATGTAGGGCATGTATAAAAATTTGTGGGATGTACATCACTCTATCAATTTACCATCTATGTCATATTGGGTTTTATGTTTGTCTGTTTCTTATATTTTTTTTGTCTTTGAGTAGGCCATATAAGCCATAAGGTTAAAGCACATAAATGAGTCCCACTTGGCGGCCAAGTCCATCCAAATTTAAAAACAAATGGGGTTCAAACAAACCCCCTTCATTCTAACCTCCATGTGTACTTTTTGAATGGGATTAGAATAAAGGGGGTTAGAATGAAGGGGGTTAAAACAAAGGGGGTTAGAACAAAGGGTTTCAAATGTTTATTTTATGAATTTAATTAATTAAAATAATGTGGCCAATGAAATAAATTATTTTGAGGGGCTTAGAACAAAGAGGTTCATTCGAACCCCATTTTTTCTAATCCCATTCATTATAACCCCCTTCATTATAACCCCATGTGGCATCAAATCCTCACCCATTAAAGTGGAAAGCTACTATTGGATTAAAATTGCCACTTTGGATGCCACCTATTAGGATAAAAAAATAAAATAAAAATATGTGGATCTACATATAAATAGGTCTTTTTATAAGCTTTCTAATAATATGATTTTTTTCTAAATTTTAATAATATTTAATATTTATTTTCATTTATTTAGTAAAATATACTTATTTATAAAATGAAGTACCATATCTTTGAGGCACTAGAAAAACTAGGAGACTGGCCAATTTTTTTGAAAAATATCACTACACTCGACTTTAATGTCCTTGTTCCAAAGGCAAAAAAATTAGTCTATTTTGACACACACACACACACACACACACACACACACACACACACACACACACACACACACACACACACACACACACACACACACACGAGGAAAAGTCATAAACATTGATACTACATGCCTTGATCATTAAAAAATTAATAAAAAATTAATTTTTTGTCAAAAAATTATAAAAAACTAATCTTGCACTATGTCCATGTTTCTAAGACTTCTTTACAATAAATATTGAGAAAATATTATGTTTGGAGAAAATCACGAGGAGAAATCAAGTACCCAATAAAACGTTTTGTACACAAAACACACACATTATGTATTTAGGTATTAAAAAATATATTTTTATTTTTTCAAAAAATAATAAATATAATATACACTTAAAATTCAACATTTAATTAGTTTACACTATTTTCACATTTTCTACATTTAAGTCCCTATTGTCTATACAAATTGAAAAATGTTCACATTTTCATTTTTTATTGTCCCCTTTGTACCAAAAAGTGGGACACAGTATTACGCTTTAACCCCATATCATATGGTTTTTGTGATGGATATCACATTTTAAAATGAGAAGGCCTTACTATATTATTTTTTTCACTAATATATCTATTTAATTGGTGGGGTATGCATTGCAACCTTGGGAACATGCAATTATCCTACATCATGCATTGATCTAAGCCTCGATGATGCAAGAAAGAACACATTATTTCTCATGATGAAAGATGAGAGGTTGGTCCAATATCAACCTATTAAGTATCCTACATTTGAGGAATAGATTATTGGAAAGATCAAGTTTAAGAATTTCAGTCTTTATGGTCATCAAATTGCCCGTAGGGTCTGGAATAGACTACTATGCAAAGGTCAATGTTGTTTCTTACTTGGTTGATTTTGTTGATAAAGAAAGGCTTGTAGATTAAAAAAGGAGGTTGATGCTTTATTTTTAGATGATTATCTAAAAAATGTGCCTTTCTTGATTTTGGGGATTAATATTGACATACCATATGCATCTTCTGAATAACATCTTCGCTATTACCCTTGGGTTGGAAAATTATATTATCGATAATGGTAAGATGAATTTGGTGGACACTAATGTTTATCCAATTGAGATATTCATGTGTAGTATCATTAGAAAGATGGGGTCAGTTTGGTTTTTTTTTGGGACCATTTTAGAATAAATCCCACCTAGGTTTTGTTCAACATGGATTTTAGATCTATCTATGAGCTCTAGATCTTTACCATGACTCCCTGCCTCACACCTTGTTCAACTCATGGGTTCAAATCTAGATCAAAGTGCTTGGTTTTCATCATAGTGAAAATCATCCCTTTAAACATTATTTTTCTTTGCAAACTACTCCACATTCCTTGACCTTGACTTGTTCAAGCCAACAAAAACCAATCAATATTCTCTTCTCTCATTTGACTGGTTTTACATGGATTTGAATGATTATATTTAAAGTGTTGGATCTGCACATGTGATATCCACTTGGCCACCATCCACCAAAGGACCACCATTATTCCATTTTAGATTATTATTCAACCAATATACCTATTTGAAGCCCATGAATACACCGTATCTTGCCTTTACCTGTGGATTATTTTCAAATCCATGTGCATTGTATTATGTGGTACAAACAACTATCCATTATTCTTGGCTAGTGTACTATCCCTACCACTTTGCCAACTATCTTTCAAATAGATGTCTATCACTCCCATCTCTTCCATTTTTCTCCATGCCAAATATTTCCAATTTAATACTTAGCCTTGGATTAACATTAAAGGTTTGAGACTCTCCAACAAGAACAAAAAAATAAAGTTGTGCATTAAAGTGGTGATAATTTTAAAGTGAAGGACCTTTAATAGAAGTATGTTTTTTAATTAGTGACAAACATATTTTATTGGGGAGAATTTTATTGAATGAGGCATTAGATAATATAAGTGGGTTTTTTAAAAATTAACGAGCCATATTACTTTGTAAGTGATGGTTATTACAATAGGGAATAATTTTTTGTGTAAAAAAAATGCTATTTTTTAAAAAGGGGGGATTTAAAAAAAAGAAAAACTAGTTATTCTTTGGCCAATTTAAGGGCAATGCAAGCTTCAAATGATGTTTAACTTAAGCATGCCTGGACTCTACCCCTTGAACCTGTTGGGGGCTATCATCACTAGACCTCTAAAACATGACCCCTTGTTCAGTTATTTTGAGTGTCAAAGATAGTAGGGTGAGGTTTGATCTGGTAGGAGGTCAGATCCCCTTGTAAAAACACTTTTTTCACTCATTTTTAGTGTATTTATATACTTGTAGACACATTTTCATTAGAATCTAACTTCTTGCATTTTTTGACTACATTTTTTAGCCATTTGTGTTTTTTGACAGTCCATTATACCTCTCAGGCCCAAATTTTATTCTGAGAATGATTTTTTTGGTAGAGTCTAACTTTTTTAAATCTATCAATTTATTGGGTGTGTTTTGCATTAATAATGTCTCTTTGTGCCATTTTCCACATTCTTAAATCAAAAAAGACAAGATCTATTTTAAATCAACCCATTACTAATGTTTCTCCTATTGTTGTAACTCATGCTTATGTGCCTACTACCATTGCACATTCTAGTCATCCCACTTCAATTCCACCTGCATATATGCTTGCCTCTTTTGTGAAGCATACCAGCGATTTTGAATCTTACATGCTTCATTCCATGGGTCACACTACTAGACTTGTGGGCATTGGTAGACATTTATAGGGTATTGCTACCCCTATCTATTCTATTATGTGGATTATTTGACATGGAATTGATTATAACATAGGTGTTACATTTTCTTTAGGAACATTTTATAGAAACTCCACACTAATTTTTGTTCACTTTACACTTATAAAGTACATTGAGTGACATGGTACTATTACATTTGGTATTCATTTGATATTATACTCAGGCATGAGAGTCTTGAGTCATCTTTCCTTTCACTTAGGCATGACAAACTTCCATGTTCTTTTATTAGGCATGATAATCCTAACACCTTATCAGACTCACTTAATTATGAGCATACTAAATCTTATATAGACATTTCCTTGCATTCATCATTGTGACCATGGTACCAAACCACTTGTAGGCATCTTATTCCACCATCTATATTTCTTTGGCATTGATTACTGATGATTTATGGCAACATCACAATCACTCTTTGTGTGGACTCTATCAACATGGTTCTTCCACTTCTCAGCTACATATTCCACACACTATTCATACTACCTAGCAGTGCTCTTTCTTAGAGAAAATTTTATGTCTTGTGATGTCTTATTTGATAGATCATGTGCTTCTTATGGTGAGATATTTTTGATGTTTCCATTATCTATTTGATTGTTTATTTTTTTAGGTTACATTATACTTGAACTAAGTTTTAAAGTGCTATGAGGGGTTTGATTTTTATAGCTTAGACTAACTTCATGCTTGTATGCCTTATTTTCTACACCCTTTACCATTTCAACTGCTTGTCTCTCCATCACCACTTGGTCCATCCCTCTTTGAGATACCATTATATATTTTTGACACCTTGATAGTCAATCTATCTCTTTTTCATGAGTGTTTTCTAGCATTCCCTGCTACTATCATTATTTGGTGTTTGAGTAGTGCATTCAGATGACTCATACATATTTTTTTCATCCACCATTCAACATTATGGTGTGTGTGTGTGTGTGTGTGTGTGTGTAAAAATACTACTTCTTTGGGTGTTGAGTATCCCTTGCACCATCCCTAGGCTATTAGTGTTTTATTTAAGTGAGCCTTGTACAAAGTACTAGTTCTTATATGACTTGGAATTTATAATGACTCAACATCCATGTATTCCAGTAAGATGGATTAGTTACCATAGGGACACTTAGCATTTCATTGTGATTATGTATATGAGTACCTCATTAGGCCTTGTAGCCAAGATCCATTTTCATTATGTCTTATCTCCCTAACCATCACTTAAAGGAGGGTGTTGGTGTAGCTTAGGTAAGCTTATTTATGGATTAGTTAAGTGTGCACATATGTTTAATGTCTTTATGGGCCACCAACCATGGTGGACCTATTACTGGCCTTTTGACTAGCTCTAGTGGAGGATAGTGGGATGGCCACTTATCATTTAATAATCCACTTACCTATCATATTTAATGGGAACTCATATAGTGAATTGGACAAGGAGATGTGGAGACACACATGTAAGAGACTCTATTTATTATTCCATGTAATAATATTTCAGTTTGCTATGTTGATGCATTAATGGAATCTACTATGGTGATTCCATGTTGAAGAGACATTGGGTAAGTGTTCATCACTCTGGTAGGACACAATTGACTTACAAATGAATACTTCATATTCATTCTGATGGAATTACATGCCAATAAAGTACTTCATAATTCCAATATTAGTCATCTCAAAATATGATTTCATATCTTCCTTGAAGCTATTCAACATCTCGATAGAGCTACTTGTAAATATCAAGTCATCTACATAGATAAAAACATATAACACATTAGAACCCAATGCTTGTATTTAAAGATTTGGTTAATTTTTAATTCTTACAAAGGTTTGATCCAATAAACAACTATAAATTCTTGAGTACCAAACTATTAGATCTTGTTTCAACCCATAAAGAGCCTTCTTTAACTTATATACCCAAAATTATTTACCCTTTACCTCAAAACCTTGTGGCTACCCCACATATACTCCTTCAATCACTCTATTTAATAATGCACTTTTGACATCCATTTCATGGATTTTACATCATTTATGAGTAGTTACAACAAGTATTTTTCTTATAGTATCTTGACATGTCACACTACATATTGGAGTGGTCGTGTTCACACTAGCTAATGGTTTGAGTCATTTCCAAAATAGTTTTGTTTTTATCCATGTTTATACCCACTCATGTAGTTAAGTTTTGTTTGGAGTTTGTTTTATTTGTTAAATTGTTGTGTGCATGAATAATATTTCTTGTGCACCAACTTTGTCAATCCACACTATTTTTAGTGGATCAAAAAAACCAAGTGGTTGTTATGAAACCAAATCACAAGACTATTTATTAGGCTCTCTTTATGCTTCTCCTCGACAAATTGTAGAGAGAGGAATGTGTGGATTGTATATTTAATATTTTGAGATAATAATATGGATAATATATTGTGCATAATTATTTTTTAAACTTTCTTTGTGCATAATGTTTGAGAACTTGAAACTATGGTAATGATGTGCATAAATGCATATACCACTCCATCATGGTACTAGAACAAATCATGCAACTATTTCCCAATTATTTTTCTTATCAAAGGTTTGCTTAAGCTCATGTTTGGAAATTACGAGATTTTACCATACACCTCCTTTTTTATGACTTCTAGTCTTGGAGTTAGTTGAAGATCCTCTTCCATATTTTTAAAACATATTTCAGATCCTAACATAGAAAAAACATTATTTTATAGTTATGTTCTATTTTTTTAATTCTCTCACAAGTTATCTCTTGTTTGGAAGTTTTTTTGGTAAATTTTAAACTATTTTTGAATATTTTAAGTTGTACTTGTTATAAAAATGGAATTAAAAAATATAGGTGCATAGGAAATTGAGTCAGTTGTCATTTGGAATTTGGAGGGACTATCTTGTAACATGTTTCTAAAATAAAACATGTTGTTTGGTTATTATAGTGTATACCCATCATAGTACGGTTTTTCCTCATTTTAGGTCATACAAATCAAACTTTTTAAATATGAAAAATTAGGGGGTTAGATAAGTATTCCATGTTTCATCTCAAACTTGGTTGTACTACTTTTGATTAGGTTGTACAATGTTTTCACTATTTGAAGAACAAATTAACAGGTAGTCTTTAGTCTTCTATTGGCCCATGTGGTTTTCTTCTATTTGGAAGACGTACATGCTAAAAAATGAAATATGATTATATGGGAGCATAAAAAATTGAGTCTTATTTCATAATGAACTAGGTTGTACAAATGTTCATGTTGTCATACAGTCTTTTGGTTGTTGGTTTAGGGCTTGGTCAAGTTAGTTTTATTCTTGCACAGATTCCAACAAGCATTTTTGAGGTTGTACAAGCACTGACATTCAGGTTTTAGCCACATACAAGAAAATTAAATAAATAAAATCATGTTTTTTCCTAGGTCTTACCACTTTGGATCTAACCATACAAACTAGGGACCTACAAAATAATCAATAGTTGCATTCTGGAGGAGTCTTGCTAGAAGTAAATTTTAATATTTTTTAGCACCCTACAACCTAGATCCTACTAAAAAAAGGTTATGGAATATTTTTTGATATTTTGACCAATATATTGTGCCTTCCTTCACACATTTGAGTATTTGTGGGTTATTTTTAGTTTTTTTACCTTCAAAAGTGGTTTTAAAGGCAAATTTTGATAATATTGTTTCAAAATTGACATTGGTGGATGTGGTAATTTATATTTTGATAAGACTTTATCAGGTGGGAGGTCTTGGTATCAAATTACACTACCATTTTTAAATTTAAAAAATCACCTTTTTATGATTTTAAGGCAAAAATTATATTTATTAAAGATAAAGCATTCATTTTTGCGTTGTAAAATGCAAATTTATGTTAATTCCCTTCTTGAAAGTGATAGTTTTGTATTAAGGGGGAGTCTTTTTTGACTCACAATTATAATTTTGGGGAAACTTAGCCACTTAATTAAATTTTAGTGGCAACATTCAAAGGTACATTTATTATTTTTGGTTCACATCTTCCATATCGATTGTCAAAGATGGAGGGTGAAGTCCGGTCTAGTAGTAGGTCAAATCCCCTCACAAAAACCTTTTGTTTATTTATTAGTTTATACACAAATGCAATTTAGGTAGATTATGATGTCCCATTTTGACTGTGCATTATATTTTTATGCCAAATTTTATACTCATGATCATATTTTTAATGATAACTAATGTCTATTTAGGGGCTCAATTTTGATCTCATTTGGCTATTTTTTCCATTTCATGTCTCCAAGTATGGATTATTATATGATTGAAGCCCTTAACTATTCCAAATACACCACATGGAAAACTAAAATGTAGATGCACTTGAAGATAAAAGGATCATGGAGAGTTGTACTTGGTGACTTTCCAAACTTTACAGATGAGGACGATATTATGTGGCTTGTATCCTTGAAAAATTAGGCACTTTATTTCACTCACCTCCATGTTTTGGATAGTTTGCAGTCTCACATTATACATGCCATGTCACCTAAGGAAAATTGAGACATTATTTTATATTTTTTTGATGAGGTCAGTTCACCTCCCTTTGTTCCTCTTTCTTCTCTTCCCTCTTGTCGTGAGGATTTTCTTGGTGACATTATTGATGTTTCTCCACCGTATTATCCCATCTGTGAGGGGCTAATTTTTTATGGTGATATGCATGAGGAATATTTTGCATTTAATCTTTTTTTTTGTTCTTTTCCTCCATTTATTATTGAGGACTCATTTATTGAGGATAAGACACTTTTACCACCTCTTTTGATTATGTATATTTGTTTATTAGTGGTCACTTGGATAAGGTATCTACACCTCCTCCACATACTAATGCACATTCTGATTCTGCAATTGTTTTTCCTATTCTTGATTCTAGTTTTATTTTTGATAGTACCATGTGAAACCCATTGATCCTATGGCCTATTTATATGCACTTTAAGAATAACATAGGAAACTAATAAAATATAATTCATTTTCACACTCCCTGATTCACAAATTTTTTTCCATCATTTGCTCTTTATAGAAGAAACTAGTTAGTATGCAACATGATATGTTGGACTCTCATGCCCATGTTCCTAGTCTATCATGTATTATTAAATATAATATGCATCTACTTGATGCACTTTTATAGTGTGATCTACCATATTATGAGCAACCTATTGTTCAAGTTTCTCCTCTTATTTCAGATGATACTTTTGGACCTACTATTATTGCATACTTTACACATCCAATTTTAATTACACTTACATATATTCCTTCTTATTTTTAAAATAATACCACTATATTTGGATTTTGCATGCTTTGTTCCATGGGTCACACTACCAGACTTGTGGGCATTGGGAAGCATCTACAACGTATTGATCACCATATAATATGTGGATTGTTTACCATATATTATGTGGCCTGTATCCTTGAAATATGGTGATATAATATGTGGCTTTGGAATCCATGTTAGGAGTTAAACATATCAGCTAAAATCATTCAGGACCTACAAATAGTCAAGAAACTCCTTTTCTATGCATAGAAAATTACCCCTTATGATTGGTCTTACAAAACTACCCAAAATCTAAACTTGATCAAGTTTGATAATGAATCTAAGTAGGGGGGGTTACTAAGAGTCCCTCACATGAATTGGATTGGTCTCTGACCATCCCTATTCTTGTGGACATGTAAAATCATCACTGGTAGTTTCCAAAAGGTTCTTTTCCATGCACCTTATCCACTTGGCATTCAAAAGTCCTCAATGTTCATAAATTATCCATGAAAAATAGGGAATGATAATTTTCAAAGGATAGCATACCATTATTTTCAATAAAAAACCTTTAAAAGGTCTCCCAAATTGCTTTTCACCACTTTCCCAAATGTTCACTAGTCTGGCTCACTGGACTGGCTGAAAGTCAAGGTCTATGTGGGAAACTTGGATAATATTTCATGAGATGAGGTGAATTTTTGGAGTTATATAAAGTGTAAATATTCATCCCAAAGTTTTTTTCGTCTTCTAACTCCTCTTGTAGCTTACACACCACTCAAAATGGCCAAAACAAGCTTGGGTTTCCCCTATTCCATATAATTCTATACAAAAAAAGTACATGTGTGAGATATTATAAGAGTCCTCTAAAACTTCTATGTTGTTTCATGGCCATCCCCTTGTATTTAGATGATAAAAATGCTTTATCTCTCCAATTCAGTCCTTGTGAGGGGTTTACAAGGGTTTTGAGTGACCTAGACTCTTAACCTTTGTTCATAAAGGTCAGACATTGAAACCCTTAAAAAATTCCAATAATATCTCCTTAAGGCCCCCTAACATGTCCAATTGGCTCAGGGTCCCATATAATTTTTTGTGAGAGATATGAGTGTCCAAATTTAACCTTTGAGTGACTTTCATGCTTCTCATGAGGGTCTGAGTGTGTCTGGAGTTGGGTTTCAATGAAGTTTTTTAGCCAACTAAAATATTTTTCACCTCTAAGTATGACCTATCAATATTTTCCTATCCTTTTAAAGTCTCAACAAGGTGTCTAAATGGAAGTCACCCCTATTTTGGAACAAGAATCATGCCTTGCTAATAGGCTTGTTTGTAATTTATGGACCAAAAAGTGAAAATATTAACCATAAATACATTAAAATAGCATTAAAACATCAAATTTACCCTTAAAACATCACATAAAACATTAGGGTACCTAGATAAGACCAAAAATTGAAGTGACATCTCATTAGGGGTTGGGTTTTCATGTTTTCCACTAGGTCTACCTACAAACCTCCTTATCCAGACTATATAATTGGAATTACAACATCCTAATCTGGTTTATCATGTTTTACCATATGTCTCCCAACTTTAAAACCTTCTTGACTGGTCAAACTGAGCACAAGCCCTCAATTCTTCACTTTTTCCAAAAACTACCATTTTCTTGCATGAGAGGACTGGCCTACCTCTGAGACAAAACAAAGGGTATTAATCCTGAATTAATGGGAAAAGTGAATATATAATAATCTAAAAAAGTTCCTAATGATTTATTTTACCAAAGGTTTTGGTTATATTCTTTGTCTAAGGGGACTAACCGACTCAAATTTGTCAAAAAGGGGTCTAAAACCCTATTTCCTGCATGCTTTCACCCAAACCTCCTTGTGATTGTCCCTTACAACCTTAATTTATTCCTAAAAGTTGTTTATAAATATTATTCACCATAAATTAAATCTATTTAAGCTTTTGAGACCTTCTAAAACTTGTTTTCCATTGAGAATCAACACCTACCCCTTGAAACCATGGTTTAACTAGCCTAACTGTATGAACTATGTCAACCTTATGAGAAAAGAATTTTTTATAACTATTTTAATGTTATTTGGAGTGTAATTACATTAAATTTATGTTACTTTACCATCCTAACATGTTTTAGACCTTCCCTTCCTCTTAGGGTAGTCAAACCTACACCTTGCTCGAACTCTAAATAGGACCCTACCTGACTGTAGGTGCATTCCCTACTTTGCTTGTAGGTTCCCAAGGGTCATGGTATTGAAGGTAAAACTGTTATATAATGGTATTATATGGGGGATTTTACCTTACATTAAAATCTCATGCTTTTTCATATCCTTGAACAAAGACTGTGATCACATTCTTTACAGGATTGGGACATAAATCTATAAGCCTATAGGTCTCTAAAGTATGTTTTTGAACCTAAAAAGTATTCCATCCAATTTTTTTTCATATTATAACTCCATAATCATCATTATATTTTCTTACATTCTTGATATGATCTCTAAGGACCCTCACCTTACCCCCAACTAAGACAACTTCCAAATACCAAGTTGTAGGTGGAGATTTTCTATGGTTGTAGGTGTTCAAAGTAAGGCATTCAAGCCTCAAAAGTATGTACAAGGTTTTTTGTGATATATATAATCATATTTTATTAACATAACTCATATAAATTCCTCATTTAATCTC
The DNA here is from genome assembly GCA_037957365.1 of Torreya grandis. NCBI lineage: Eukaryota > Viridiplantae > Streptophyta > Pinopsida > Cupressales > Taxaceae > Torreya > Torreya grandis. The sequence continues at coordinate 746,673 of JARHVA010006286.1, forward strand.
AAAAGACCGCTTATCACCTTGACTGAGACCAATTCTTCATTCTAGGCTGGCTGTAGGTGGATGTTCATAAGCCTGTAGGTTGTCTGTTGATAGGTATTTAGCTTTAAGAAGGAGATATGAAACGTTTATATGATGATATTTTAACCATATTAATCTATTATAACATCTAAAAACCTCATGTTTAGCACAAAGGATTCCTTCCACCTTGAGTAGATGTCTTCCACTGTCCTTGGTTGTAGGTACCTATTCCTAGCCCTGTAGGTTGTATTTATAGCATTTGAAACATGTCTAGGAGTGTATAATGCTTGTGGATAATACATTTAGTCTTTTAAAACTCATACTTATACTTTATTCCTCTTTTATGAGTCCATATATCATCATTTTGTGCTAACCATTAAACACTACTATCATTACCCTGTGTACAGACAGGGGATGGTCCAAAAGGCCACTTGGCACAACCACCTCTTATCCCATGACCTAAGTTCCTATAGTTTATTGTTATAAACTTTGGAGTTTATTATAATTTACATAAAATACTATATATTCCTCTTATGGTGTAAACATAAAGCCTTCTTTGGAAATCCTATAGACATCACTGTCTAGTTTTAGTGTTTTTTTGGCATTTTGAGAGGCTTCAAAACATATATGGATCTTGTCATTTAAATCTCAAAATTGGAATGTTATTTAATAATTGATAGGAATATAAGGTTATAATAATAATATTTCTCAAAACCAATTACATACTAACTTTATGGAAATCACAAAGACCCCTGGGAGCTCTGTTTAGCCATTTTTGGGACTGAGGACTCAAAATAGTCAATTCTCTCTTTTTGAGTGAACAATCCACTTGTTGAAGATATTAAAACTTCATATAATGGAAATTAATCAATATTAGAGTATGATAAATCTCAAAAAGGTCTCCACCATGTTCTTACAACTTTCTCACACCGTAGAACCTCCATGAAACAAGCATAAATTGACTGTGAGTAGACTAGACAGTGAACAAGGAGAATAAGTAGTTTTGACTTTGGAGGAGTGTTATTTGGACCTACCACAAGATTTTTTCATCAAATAAATCTCCATACATGAATTTAAATCACATTTTAACCACCATGGAGCTCTCTAGACATTGGAAAACTCAGGACCTACACCTAACTCTGCAAACTTCATGAAACTAGCACTATTTGAAAACTCCTTCAAAGATAATGGAACATGAAGTGTTAGGTGTTTAAAATATCATGTAAAGAGATTGATTATATTTTAAAAATATCCCATCAAGACCACACATCCCAAAAGATATCTAAAAATTAGAAATATATGCATAAGTATACCTGTCTTTGATGCAATTCTACAAAAAGTTGTTTAGATTGTTAGCAATGGTTCATAAAGGAGGAGGCACAAAAAAAAAATCATATTATTAAAATTAATTAAATTTAGATTAAAATCCACCTATATAATAAATCCTCCCAATTCTACCTGTACCTTCTGTACCAAGTGCTTGAAGTTGACCTTCCTTTACATGCCAAGAGGAAAAGGAAGGAAAATGAGTTTCTAAAGCATATTTTTGAATTATCCTTGAATTTAAAATCTGGAAATGGATTTTTGGAGGTGAATAGACACCCCACCCACGTTTTTATCTAGAGATCAGATTATGGAGGCTATACAAGTGTCCAAAGCTCCCTAAAAATAAGGAGAAACTACCTCTCCCACATCGAAACTAATCTTGGTGACATATTTATCCTTTTATAATTTTGTACAAGCTCATTAATGGTCTAGAAAATGGCCAAAAGACCCCATTTTTTCAAATGGAACATAACTAATGACTAATTCATGAATTTTAAACCACATAAAGCATGTTAAATACCATGATAGGAAAAATTGACACAAAATAGACATTTGACCAAATTTAACCAAGGTGACTTTAGTTGGCTAGGCCATTTTAATGAGGGTGAGATTAGACCAAGACTAAGATAAGGTTAATTAAGATAATAGACCAATAATGACATCCCATAGGACCTATAGAACTTTATCCAAAAGTTTTAAACATTAGGGGTTAACCTCATTTGAATAGAAGTCAAATTTGGTCAACAATTTAGCAACTCTTAGGGTTAACATGCTTGTCTATGTTAAGGACTAGTAGCCTTATCCTATCCATTGGGCAAGGGAGTTAGCATAACACCTATAAATAGTAGGATCAAACCTTGAAAAGACCAAAAAGATAGTAATTTTACCTCAAAAAAAACAAAGGAAACGACAAAACACACAAAGACCAAACAAAACACAAAACAAGGACACAATTGTGCTACTAAGCACTTAGGGAAAATAAAACACAACAAAAGGGAAAAAAATATGTACTTTAACCTTGATTATACCTCCCTTATTAGATCAAAAGGGAAGTAGCTTAGGTCTCCCTCCTCACTAGATGAGTGAGGATGCCAAGCTTGAGTAATAGATGACTCTTGCCTTCCTTTTATTCCTTGTCTTTGTACATCATCCAATGGAGTCATCTTCCATAGGTTTCCAAAATAGATAAGGTCCTCTTGAACCTTGAAACAAACCTCATACTACTATCTTCCTAGCTCTTCATGACAAATTGGCATACTTATACATGGGACAACTTTTGAATCAATCTCTCTTTGAAGGATCCCATCATCCTTCTCAATGGTCACAATGCCTTCAAAATATTCAAATGGGATTATATCATGACCATGTGGGAGTGTTTCTTGTTCATTATATTCTTGGAATTCGGTGGAGGCAACTTCATGAATGGGTATATAAACAAACTTTATATCACCTTCAAAAGGTCTAAGATCATCATAGACAGCTTCGTCATGAGCTAGAATTTCTTGGAGGTGATGTCATTCAACATGTTCTTACTCTCCTTCATCTTGATGTTGCTCAACTTAGATATTATCCCTCTCACCTTCCTCATTTTCTTAAAGCATTTGCAAGTAAGTTTACCACATGTCTTCCTTTTTAGACACAACCTCTTGCTTGTAATGGCTTGGGGTGAGTTACAAAAGACTTATAGGATTTTTGAAGCCTTTATATTAATTTCATATGTCCTAAAATCTTTGCCATAATTCCTCCTTAGTTGACTAGTTTGAGTCATGAAATGGGAAAATAAGAGATACTTCTCCCTCTTCTTCTATGGGATTCAAAAGGAGCTCTTCTACCAACCCTCCCTAAAATTTTCCTTCATCATTGCAAGCAAATGTCTCCTCATTAATAGTTATCACCTTATCATTATTTATCCAATTGAAAATTTGAATTTAATCCTCCCTCTTGGTGGTTTCAACATCAAGAATCTCAAAAATAGGGAGTTTGACCAAAGGGGATTCCCAAGTAGCAATACAATTCTCCACACTAGGAAGGCAACCTTGATCAATTTGAGGGGTGTAAGGATGGATTCAATGTTCTCTTGAGGAGGGGTGGGAGGGATTTGAGTGATTTTAGGATTGTCTCTCCTACCAAATTATTCATTTAAACATGACTTATTTTTTCCCCATGAACTGCCATCACATCTTTCCATCTAGGGATGGTGAGTTCAAGGATAGCTTCATGGGATTGAGAGGCTGATGGAGTGAAAGATATGTCTAAGAAACTTAGAGTTTCTTTAGGTTTGGTATATTTATTGGGAATTGAAGGAGTAGGCTTAGATAGTTTATCTTTCATTGCCATGATGGATTGCCTTAAGGCTTGATTGGATAATTCCCACTCCATTTTAAGACGAGCTTCAAAATTTAATCTCTTCCTTTCAAAATCTTCCTGCAACAAGTGAGCTTGCTCAAACATGATGTTTTGATTCCTTGGGATGTTTTATTGGATGGATTTACAAAAAATGAAACATGGGAAGTATATGAGGGGTTTGGAGTACTAAGAAACATGGTTGGACTAGCATTTTGAAGGGGTAAGGATGGCACACTTGAAGGTGAAAATGGGGAGTTTTGAGGTGGCCAAGATAGGATTTGTTCATGAAATCTCAATTTCTCATCTAGATCGTATGTCAAACCACAAAATTAAGAATTTTATAGGTAAGGTTGGGCTAATTATCCCCCTCTATGGGTATCCACTCCTTCTTGCTTTATTATAAGGTATTCCTCACACTCTTCATACAAACACTAGGTATGATTTCACCACAACCATATCTAGTGTCAAGGTCTATCATGTATTCTTGGTAACCAAGGAGAGTCATTTTAAAACTAGAAATTGAGGGGCTTGGAGGAGAGGTAGGTGGGTTGTATGGATTACAAACTTGATAGGTCTAACCATTGGTAACATATGCTTGTTGAGGATCATGATAACGCTGGACAAGAACTTGCTCATAATCAAGAGGAAAAGGCAAAGCTAGACATAGCTCCTCAACTTGTGTTAAAATAAGATAAAGCTCACCAATATCCATGAATCACTTCATAAAAGAGTATGGAATAAGAAAACAACTTCAATTGGTATACCTGGGCTGCTCAACCAATAGATATGTACATGGAGTCACCATTGATGTTTATTAAAATTGCCTCCAAAGGCTAATGTCTTGAAGAAAACACCAAAACTCCTCAAAGAATGGAATCAACAGTCCCACTAGGCATGCTAAGAAATATTTTCACTTTGATGCACCCAATGAGAAGAGGTTTTCTAGGCCTCTAATCCAAGTGGCAAAATAGGGACATCTCACTTGTTGTGGGTGAGCAAACTTGTAAGATGAACCTCTAGATAAGGGATAACTCCCTTTGATGTATCTTTCAAGCACACATTCCTAATACTAACACTTTTGGGTTGAAAAGAGTTAATAATATCATGAAAAATTAATCCTAAACTATGGAGGTGATATACCAAATCAGTTTGATGACTTCCAACCACATGTATATGACACTTATGACCAAAACAATGACCAACATACACTTTCCAATCTTTATCTTCTTGCATCAATATTACACTATGAGGTCAAGAAATATGGTCTCAAACATGATATGAAGGTCAAGTGATGTAAATTTAAGGTAATTACACTCTTAAGAACATGCAAAGAGCTATCCAAACACCTTTTCACCTAAGCAAAGTTCACATAATCTATATAGTTAGACTAAGTAGACCTTGTTCCAAGGGGTAAGTGGTTATTCTCAATAGCAAATAGGATTTATAAAGACTTAACAATATTAATTATCTTTGAATAAGGATTATAAATATATTTTAATGTAATTTGGGCATGGAAATTTCATGGAAGGAGTAACTACATGGAGGTTTGCACAAGAAATATAGAAAAATAAGGTTTTGACCCCTTTTTTGGAAAAGTTGAGTTAGTTGGACCACCTCGACTTAGAATATGATGAAATAATTTAGTAAAAGTGGTCATCAAGACCTTTTATATCTTAAAAAATCTTCACTTTTCACATTAAACTAGGCCTAATACCCTCTATATTTTCTTAGAGGCAGGTCAGTCCTCTCATGCAAGAAGTTAGTAGTTTTTGGAAAAGGAGTTAAATAGTGAACTAGAAGTCATTATAATAAATTGGTGAGGTTTATACATTTGGGGAACATATAAGAGAACATGATTAATCATATTAGGATGTTTTAATTCTAAGGAGATGGTCTAGATAAGGAGGTTTGTAGGCAGACCTAGTGGAAAACATGAAAACCCAACCCCTAATGAGATGTCACTTCAAGTTTTGGTCTTATCTAGGTATCCTAATTTTGTGTGTGATGTTTCAAGGCTAAATTTTATGTTTTAGTGCTATTGAAATGTATTTATGATGAATATTGTCATATTTTGGCTCAAAAAGTGCAAATAGGCCTATTGGAAAGGCATGATTCTTGTTTCAAAACAAGGGTGACTTCCATTTGAATACCTTGTTGAGATTTTAAAAGGATTGGAACATGTTGATATGTCATACTAAGAGGTGAAGAATCTTTTGGTTGGCTAAGAAACTCCATTATAATCCATCTTCAACTCCATACATACTCAGACCCTCACAAGAAGCATGAAAGTCACTCGAAGTTCAAGATCAACCACTCATATCTCTCACAAACATTTGAATGGGACCCTAAGCAATTTTTACATGTTAGGGAGGGTCCTTAAGGATACCTTAGTTACATTTTTAAAGGTTTTTAATGTTTGAACTTTATGAACAAAGGTTAAGAGTCCAAGTTACTCAAAACCCTTGTAAAACCCTTACAAGGACCCAATTATAGAGATAGAGCATTTTGAGAATATAAATTAAATTTAATGATCATGAAACCACATATAATTATAGAGGAGTCTTATAGGATTCCAAACATGTGTTTTTATTATATATAATTATATGGATCAGAGGAAAATAGGGCTTGTTTTAGCCATTTTGAGTGGTGTACAAGATAGAGAAGGAGTTAGGAGATGAAATAAACTTTGGGATAATTTTTTACTCTTGATATAACTCAAAAAATTCATATTATCTCATGAAACATGCTCTAAAAACCCAAACTAGGCCTTCACTTTCAGCCAGTCTAGTGAGCCAGCGAGTGAACACTTGTGAAAAATGGTAGAAGTAATTAGGGAAGCCTTTTAAAGGTTTTTTATTGAAATGAATGATATGGGATCCTTTAAAAATTGTCATTGCCTCTTATTCATGGATAATTTTTTATGTTTTAGGAGTTTTTAATGCCAAGTGGAGAAGGTGCATGGAAGAGAGCCCTTTTGAAACTTCCAGTGATGATTTTGCATGTCCATAAGAATAGGACGGTCAAGGATCAATCCAATGTATGTGGGGAATTTTTGGTAACCCCTATTTCTTAGATTAATTATTATACATAACCATATGTAGGGATAGGGGTAGTTTTGGAAGGCAACTCAAGTAGGTAGTTTCTTATGCCAAAATGGCAGTTTTGTGCCACTTTTCACTATCTTTGTAACTTGTTTGGATAGGTACACCTTCATGACATGAAATATATTTCCAAACCTCTCCTATACATGAAATTTTAACTAATATTCACTTAGTGACACATGTATTTTGTGTCTCTTCAACTTCTCTCTCTCTCTCTCTCTCTCTCTCTCTCTCTCTCTCTCTCTCTCTCTCTCTCTCCTTCCAAGTTTTATAAATTGGGTCTTCTTGGCCATTTTTTGTATGCTCCACCTAAGTATGGTGAAGCCCTGCTTAATTTTACACCTTCTAATCAATAATATGACTAAGTGTTTACCTCTCTCATTACTATTCATAATTTGCTCTATTTTAGTGTTGAATTTTCTTAGTGAAGACTATGGATTCCTTATCATTGTACTTAATTCTTTCACCTATTTGTATCTTCTTCTTGTAGGGCACGTGAAGTGTTCTAGGAGATGTCCATGTCTAAATGAGTTTGTATTTTCATCAGTGCCATTCAAGGCCTCTTTTCTATTCCTCCTAGCATAAGACAATCTTTCATGACCTCATAGTGTAATATTGATGCAAGAAGATAAATATTGGGAAAGTGTAAGTTGTTCATTGTTTTGGTCATAAGTGTCATATACATGTGGTTGGAAGTCATCAAACTAATTTGGTGTATCACCTCCATAGTTTAGGTTTAATTTTCATGATATTATTAACTCTTTTTAACCCAAAAGTGTTAGTATTAGGAATGTGTGCTTGAAAGATACATCAAAGGGAGCTAGCCCTTATCTAGAGGTTCATCTCACAAGTATGCTCACCCACAACAAGTGAGATGTCTAAATTTTTCCACTTGGATTAGAGGCCTAGAAAACCTCTTCTAATTGGGTGAATTCAAGTGAAAATAGTATGAAGGATTGATCCTATAATATCATGAGTTTATACATCACTCTATCAAAGCACAAGTTTCATTATAGTAATCCCCATATGTTTATACAAATCCTTTAGCAACTAGTCTATATTTTAGCTTGTCAATAGTACCATTACTCTTGGATTTGGTTTTAAAAACCAACTTGGTTATAATGAAATATTTATCTAATAGAGGAAAAAAAGAGTCCATGTATCATTATTCTCATTTGAATGTAACTCTAATTTTATAGCATCAACCCATTAATTCTTTTGATAAGATTTGGCATAATTACCAGGTTCACTAACCACAGATGATAATGAAAACATAGTATTTTCATTATACACATCATCAAAAAAATCACCTTACTTATGTTGAAACCTTGTGGTTCTCCTTTCATAATTATTATGTAAAAATTTATTTTTTGAATGTGGATTCAACAAAAACTCATTCTTGCTTGGAGTTGATGAAGATAGATGACTAGTCTCTTGGGAAGAACTAATATTGTTTCCTATTGAAATAGAAATATGTGTAAGAATTTTTAATCCCTAAAAAAACTTCAAGAGGTTGCCCCACTTAAATTATTAATTCTATATCTACATGATTAGAATCAACATACACCTCATTTTCAAAAAAATTACAATCCCTATAAATAATTGCTGATTTAATAGTAGGATTATCAATTTTATGTGCTTTGATTTCATCACTATAACATGTGAAAATATGAGTAACACTCTATGTATATAATTTTTTATTATTTTGTTTAGAACATGTACAAAATATAAACAATTAAATAACTTTAGATGAGAAACAACTGATTTTATGCCATACCAAGCTTCATAAGGTGTCTTATCTTTCACTGCCATTATAAGGCTTATGTTAATGATTTAGGCTATTGTTTTTAATGATTCAACATAAAAACACCTTTCTAAGTGCTTATTTTATAACATAATCTTTGATAACTATAGAATGGATCTATTCTTTCTTTCAACTACACCATTTTATTATGATGTGTAAGGATTTATTAGTTGCCTTCTCATTCGACATGAAGAACAAAAATCATGAAATTCATAAGAAAAAATTAACGTCCTCTCTCTATTATTATGGACTTGATGAAATGTCCACATTATTTTTCATCCAAATATTTTAAAGTTTTTTAAGATTAAAAAACTCCTATTTTTTATTTCAATAAAAAAATCATATAAACCTTATAGCAACATCTATGAAGGAAATGAAATACAAATTATTATCAATACTTATACAAGACATTGTTTCACATAAATTTGAATGAACCAACTATAAAGGTGTGTTTTATCTTAATTTTATGATAGAAAATACTAATTATGTTTTTTCCCAACAATACATGACTTACATACATCAACTTGCTTTGAATCTAGCTTGAAAAAACCTCTTATAATACCTTTTGTGCCAATAATATGTTAGTTCTTAAAACTAATATGACCACATCTTGAATGCCACAATATGTTAACATCCTCAATGGTGGAGAAACAAGTACCTCACTTAATTAGACTAATATTTAATGGAAACACCATATTCTTTTCCATATAGGGTTTTCTAATCAATCTATTTCTAGATCTCTTATAAAAAATAGAACAAAAACCATCTTCAAAAAATAAGTTGAAAACCTTTTCTACTTATTGACCAACACTAGTTGGATTGTCACTTAGATTTAGAAAAAAATACGCATCCTTACCTTAACTAGTGTTGATTTTTATATTTATATTTAATTTAACTTGGATGGACATTTCATATCCCAAATGCACTTGGATTTTAAAGGAATCATCTAATTTGATGAAATCATCTTTGTGACTCGTCATGAATCAAGAAACCAATAATTAGTTACTTCATCTATTCCCACATTACATGTGAAAAAATAATTTGAGTCCTCTTGATCATCACTTTGTTCATATTAAAAATCCTTCTTTTCACTCTCTTGATTAACTTGATTTCTAGTTCTTACTATCCTATAATCTTTTATCATGTGTCTTGGTTTTTTCCAGTAATGACAAGTAAAATATTTCTTGATCTTACCTATGAAGTTAGATTTAATTTTTTCCTTTTAATTTAAATTCGTTTAATTCCATTGATTATTATTTTATTTTTATATTTGGTCTTTGAAACCTTTGCTTTGGTTTCAAGTGCTTGTTCTTGATCTCCAACGTATAGTTTCATATTATCCTCATGGGACAAGAGAGAATCAACCAACTCATAAATACTAATAGATTTAATGTCCTTACACTCTTCAATATTTATCATAATATGCAACCAATTTTGACTTAAATATCTAAAAAAAAATCTTACTATAACACTATCTTGAATATTTTCTCCATAAACCCTCATTCTATGTACTAAGTCATTTACCATTATGTAATATTTTCCAACTCCTTAATTATCTGACATTATCAAATTATCAAAATTCATTTTAAGATTTTGTAATTTTGCTTATTTTACCTTAGAATACCATTGAAATTAAGTTTCCAAGGTATTCTATGCCTCATGTCTATTCTTACATCTTGAAATTATTGGATAAATGCTTGGTTCTATAATGCTCTAAATATAGAATAAAACTTTTATATCCACATTTTTTTCATAATTTTTTGTTATTTTATAATCTTGTGCCAATGTGTTTCAATATTGAAGTGGTGTGTACCCATGGAGAGCATTCTACCAAACTCTTTTCCATATAAGAATTCTCTTCAATTGATCTTTCTAATATTCAAAGTTATCACATTTGAGGATAAGAATATTCATGAAAGTAGAATTCATGGAGAGTAAACCAGGTTTGATTTAATTTAAAATAAAATATATGTATCAACCAATCTATCCTAAAATTAAGTTGTTGATTTGGTTATGTTGTGATATTGTTGACTAAAACTTGTATTGAATAACTTAAAAACTATAATCAAATGCTTGTTAGAAATTCCTTCTTCATCTACTACAATGACTAGAAATGTTTTTAAAAATGTAGGCATATGATGTACAAAAAGCTCATGTCCCTTTTTGTCTTTGAAGATAGGGTGTACTAACCAACCAAAAATAATTCCATCTCCATTGTCCATCAAACCTGTTTTGAATACCCCCCTTTTAGATGGATTATTCCCAATGTAATTAAAATAAAAATTAGAGCTAAACATTATGCAACATGAATTTTTAAAAGGAATTATTGTACCACACTTGTGTATAATATTTTATTAACCATAAAGACTAAAATTAACCAATTACAATAAGATTAAATCATAAATTAATGATAAATTAAAACCTTTACTTAATAAATAAGTAAACTAAAAATAGACAATAAGATAACAAGTTTAACTCACTAATAAGATATGGACATCATGCAAGAATCCTCTTCATTAGTTAAGTAAACATACACACTAAAATGCATATTAGACAAGTGAAAGTCTAAAAATATAACTTTAAAAATAGATATCTAAAAATAGAAGTTTGAGTAAAATAAATTTAAATCCAGTTAACTAAACATTCAGTGAACTTGATTGATTCTAACTAACAATTTTAGGTATTTTTAAAAAAGTTCTTAGAAAGTGTTCAATATTGACCAAACAATTAATATAGGACATAACTAATTTAATTAACCCCACTAAACTAATAAACCTCCAAATAAACTAAATCTAACATCAATTATAAAGTGCTAACATTGGCATCATACTCAACTTTTTATATATGAATCAAATTGGATAATTTTTTATGCCAACAACATGATATACTAATGGGTTGACCATAAGGATGGGTTTGATTTTATAAAATAGTCATTAATAGGAATGGGTTAGTACCAAATATATTAGGCTAGTATTAACTAGTGATATTGATCATATCTGGTGGAACCAACCTATGTGCATGTGGACTTAAACTGAGTGTCTATATATGTTTTTGTACGATATTTAGTAGGTTTTAAATAGATAGTGATGTTATTTTAAGTTTATAATATTATAATGGAAGGGTTAAATGAAAATATAACATACACATGTGAGAGAATTGTGGATTAGACCTTATTTGAGTACTCAATCCATGTGTGGTAAATATGTATTAAGTTTGTCATTGTCAAGTACTAAAGACTAGCTTTTAGTATCTAAAATTATATTAATTTGACTCCCTCTAACATTATAAATTATTGTATATATATTACTATCATAGTTTATAAATTTAGTATTTATTATAAATGTTTTTTTTGGATATAACTATATCAAAAAATTTGATACAATTTAAAACAATAATTTATGAATGTTCAAAATCACAATAATTTCTTATATAAATACACTAAATAATTAATAAATAAAAATAATAACCATATATATATATATATATATATATATATATATATATATATATATATATATATATATATATGGAAAATTACTAGTGCCAACTTGATAAGTGTCAGTGTAAACATGATGCCAATAAAAATTTCTACTTGCATTGACCATGTGCCAAGTTTACGTTGTTAAATTTGACAAAATGTTTTGAAATTTTTGATGCAAAAATAATAGAAACCATCAATTTATGATGTAATTTCAACCCAAATTAAAGTAAAAATTTTACTAAAAGTATAGTGAAAATATCCTCATATGTGATTTAACAAAAAATGTGCCTCATAAGACACCCATGTACAAAAAAGAGGAATCAAAATACTATTTGAGTGCCTAGATAAAAAATAAGTCACTACAAATAGATGTGCTTTGAATGAAAGGCCTATTTAGAGTGAAGTTGAAATGGTGGTAGAAAAGGCTATGGCATGGCCGTTTTCAAGAGAAGAAGATGAAGACATAAAATTTATGTGATGTTTCTTCATTTATTCTACCAGAATTGTTTATTTAGTGTAAAAATGGTCCTCAATGTGTCTATTCCCCCATAAAGACTACATCTTAGTTTTCTTCTTTTTTTTCTATAGATGTGCTTTGGCATGAAAGAGGATTGTTTTTTATTGGTTTGTGCTTTAGAAATTTTAATTTTTTTGCTTGGATGGAGGATGATTTATAATAAGTGCATGAGACATAATATTATATTTTGAAATTGTGCCCATGTAGATATGCTTATCTTGTTCAAGAGATAAATATTAAATGAACTCATCAAATGTAGGTATTTTAAATATAATGTTTGAGTAGAACATTAGGACAAATACATAATAGGGATCACTGAGCTTGGAGATAAATCCAAGTATCAATTGTTTATCATCATTTTTAATATTACAATCCAACAAATAAAGTCTTAAATAATTAATGTGAGTGATGCAATTTTTAATGTTGTCATTATTATTGGAATTAAGACCAATGATTTTAGTGTCCAAATGATGACCTCTAATAGAGTTAGTTTTACCATAAAGTAGTTAAAATGCATCCAATGTTTATTTAGGAGTTGAACTTTTTTTAATATGAAACAATAATTTAGGAGAAATAGAAATGCAAATGAATCCATGTGCCTCGTCACATCTTTTATACCAATTAGGATTTTCATAGCATGTGTAAGTTAAAAATTTCATTGCCTTATGTGACCTTAGATAGACTTTCATTTTGTTGAACTTATCTAGAGAGGGCCCTAGCCTAACAAAAAGGCATCAAACTACTATAAATTGTTAGTAATAGCTCAACAATTTCAAAATAAAGAAGCATATTCTCATGTAAAAAAACTAGAGATATAAATAAAAACTCCTTGAAGATAAGAGGGTAAATATTTTTTGACCGTTAACTTCTAAGTGTTCATCAATGCATAAAACAAATTCTAGAAACCAAGAATCCAAAATAAGAGAGAGGAATATGACCCCTTTTATAACTAAGAATAAATCACCATCCAAAAGTCTAAGCAACCAAAACCAAAACCACATCTCATCTCTCCCATAGCATAACTGAGAGTTAACTTATCAAGGGAAATGTATTAATTTAAACACACTTAAACAATATTATAAAACATAAATAGTTGTATCAACTTAGTAGAAGCAATAAAAAATCCTCAAATCAACAAATGTAACCATCCAATATTACTTAACCATGAAGCTAAAAAAAATCTTGCAACAATCATTTCTCTTGCCAACTGAATCAAAGACTCAAAAATAAACTAAAAAATCTCAGCTCCAATGTTCTCCAAATTATATCATCTTTATTCCCCACAAAATCTTTTAAAATATTGAAGTATGTGTATTGTAACATCAAAATGGATCAATATATGAACAACATAAAAATTCATTAACTGTCTAGAACATTTCAGTTACAAAAATACTATCCAACATCTAATAATTCATGGCTTCATCCAATACTATGTCAAATTGTATTATCAAAATTGGAGTCTTCACCAAATATATACCTCTCATCAATATAAAGTTAAAAATATTGTATATATAGAAAAAGGAAGGGATTGAAGATAATTATGATAGAGCTACAAAAATAAGCCATTGAAGGCATGTAGGGAAAGAAAATATTGAGAAGATATAATATATTTTTTGGATGGAATCAAACCATAGGGCCCTTTGATAGTCTTTCGTGAATGGGTTAGTTTCAAAAAACCAAATTTTAAAAACTCATAAACACACAATAGCAAAACCTCAATGCAATAACCTAGCCTAGTGAATATGATAACCCTTACAAAGAGTAAGGGAGGTTCATGGGAAACCCCAATTTTTAATTTCTACCATTAATATGGTGTGTGAGAGTAGTTTTTGTTTACCCTTACTAAAGAGAGAAATACATTTCCCAAAGTGAAAAAACTTATATTAGTGTCACAATTGCCATCTAAATTTATTTATATGTTAAAAATATCAAGAGTAACTAAGGAAATCCAAATTGAGATATACTATGAGAACCATCATGTAGTGGGTGTATAGTAGGTATTTAATTCATCATTGTAACCATCTATTTTTTCATACTTCATCCACATGTAATAATAGAAATATTCTAACCCTAGAGGAAATAAGATCAAGGTTGGGAGTAAGAATGCACAGGTTAACCAAAATATTTTGATGAAAAGGTGCATATGATCAAAATACACTACACTTATCAGTATAATGGGTTACACCAAACTATCTGATCCAGATTAAACAATATAACATCAATTAAATATGAAATGTGTATAATTGGAAAATTAAAATTGTTGAAACTTGATAAGAGGGTTTATTATAGAAATAATTGGATTGTGACTTATTTGGGTAATGTCAAAAGTTGAAAGGTATATAAAATTGTTTTGGAAGTAGTCCTATACAAAATCCAAAATTTTGGTACAAATCAAAGAAATACATAAAAAATCTAAAATCAAATAGTTTGATTTTGGCAGTGACCTGTAGTCACCTAATTTTTGTACATGCCTTTTAATTACAATGTTATTATCATGTTTTCATACATATGGATCATTATTTCAAATTAAGTTCTTATTGGCACATTTTAATCTATCTTGGGCCTTGTATAAGCTTCCCTTATCACTATTCACTCATGAACACCTTCATTTATGTCATATATTTTCCTTGGGATGACCCTATATTTTCTTAAGATCTATTATATATTTTTTATATGGTTTAGGTCACCATGACCATTATCAAAATATTTTAATATTGATTTGACTGCTATTAGATTATTTTTCTAGTGGTTATTTTGATCAGTGGTCCCTTTGGCCCATTCACACTTATTCATCATGTTTTTTGTGCATTAATTATCAGCTTTCTCACTTCCACAAGGCTAGTTTGTATGATTTTAAAATATTAATTTTAATTTCACAATTCTATATATATAAATGAACCTTGACGCATTATACAACCAAGAGATCACATCATATGATCATGAAATTACAAGGATTAACCTAAGGATTTCATACACTCTTTTATTTATTGTGTTTCTATCTATTTAATAGTTATGGTTGCATATTTGTGCCGAGAGAGGGACTAGTGAACAAGCATATGAAATTGACTACTTACTTCAATCTCGTACATAGGGATAAGTGTTGGAAATATCATATACATATATATTCTTGTTAAATTACATGAGGGTTTATTTCAAACTTGTCATCAAACATGAATTGACTAAGGTAGTCCTCTCAAAAAATACCAAAGTCTTTATGTCCTTTCAAGGTCTCTTGGAGTGGATTAGGGCTTAAACAATAGAGGAATTTTGGCAATCTCATGCACTAATTCAATGACCTAGGATATATATTTTTTTAAAATCTAAAAATTAATGGGCTCACATAGTTACAAACTAATTTGACTTATTTTTACATTCTTAGAACAAATTGTCACTATCAAAACAAATAACTATTATTTGATGATTTTGATAGTGGTATACCACTATCAGTGGTATACCACTATCAGTATAGTCTGATTTTGGTAGCATCACCAAATCACAATCATTTTTATATATTATTTTCTAAACTATTTATATAACTTATTCCCAACACTTTCATCCTCTATCAGAGTACATGTGAGCTATAAATAAGGTATGTGATCATAAACCTCTTTTGATAATTATCAACATATCTAGGCACTCTCATTCAATTTCCCTTAGACACATTATAAGTCTTTATTTACTATTTTTGATGTATTTATATAAGATTTTGTACATTATTATAATTTTATGGTTTATTGAGTGTTGTTTAATTATGTACACTTCACTAATAAAACATTTTATGCACCCATTTTATATAGAACACTTAACCTTAGGTTTTAGACTCTTTCCCCCTTTACATTTTGATCTTGATATAATTAGTTCATATATTATTATTATTATAGTGTTCTGCATCATGGAATGTGTTAAATATACTTGGATTCTTATATGTTATTTATGTTTCTTTTTTATGCCAATTAATAAGGTTAGATCTGAGACATTCACTAGGTAAAGTGATAGATTGAGGAGTGAACATATTGATTTTGTTCAAATTCGTTTTCTTGGTACTTGTGTTAATTTGAAAAATAATATGTCATTTTTTCATGAGGTTAGTGATTCTTATCTTGATAACATGTGGATGATAAATCAAACAATACAAACTTTAATGATAGGAATGATGAAAATGTATATGAATTGAATAACAATGC
The DNA here is from genome assembly GCA_037957365.1 of Torreya grandis. Lineage (NCBI taxonomy): Eukaryota > Viridiplantae > Streptophyta > Pinopsida > Cupressales > Taxaceae > Torreya > Torreya grandis. Next base: position 763,450 of record JARHVA010006286.1, read on the forward strand.
TTTTGATGATAATGCTATGAATGCCAATGCTATGAATGATGATGTTATGATTCTAATTGATAGTGATTTATTTTAAAAATTCCTTTCACAATATCCTAAGGAAATAGATACAATGATATATCTCTTGATAGATAAGAAAAATAAAGTCTTAGGTAAGGAATCTTTGTCTAAGGAAATACCCATTACAACCAATCAAGTCTATTTGAATGCTTATATTCCATCTTCTGTAGGTTCCCATCTCATACAATGTAATAAGGATATTATTCACATCTACTATATTATTGCACCTCCACATGTTTCAACCACACATATTATTATGCATATTAATTCTCAAGTTGGTCCTAGTGTTTCTTTAGTTATGTTTCAAGTTACTTAAACATCTAGGTCCGTTATTCAACCCACATCTATTTTTCATAATATTCATAAACAATATATAACATGCATTACTACATATGTTATCTCTTCTTTGGTTCCTATTCCTCAAGAGACACTCATTTAACAAACTATTCAAACTATACAAGCGATATGACATAAAATTCAAATATTTTCCCAAGGATCTAAAAAAATAATTCACACAATTACATCACATGATATATTACTCAATCATTTAGCTTAGGACGTCCTTATCTACCTCTTTCTTACTAGTTTTGTGACTCCTTAGTTTCAATTATTCAATGGAAAGGGTGATCTTTTTCATCATATCAAAGCTTTATATGCTTCATGTCTTGATTTTATGTGAAATGATAAATTATTTATGAAGTTATTTCCTAGAATTTTAAGGATTATGCCTTGGATTGGCTTTATTTTCTACCGCACAAATTTGTACACTATTTAAATTCTTTAGCCAATAGTTTTTTAGATCAATTTTCAATAAAAATTAGCCAAAATGTCATTTTTTCTCTGTTAGATTATATTAAACAAGGACTTAATGAGAATGTTAATGTGTGATTTTATTCAAAACATTGTTTATAAATATGACTCATCAATTACCTAATATGGAAATACAAAGTATATTCACTCCAAGTTTACTTAAATGAATTAAAGACAAATTAATTTTTAACTCATATTGATCCCTCGATAAACTTTTTCATATAATTAGGAACTATGAGCTGAAGCTTATAAAGGTCAATATGCTAAAATATGGGACCACTTGTTGTACCTATAGTGGAACTAAATATCAAGGTAAAAAACCTTTAAAAGTTAGGCTAATGATGAAACTTATCAACCTAATAATGAGACCAAGAATGTAATCAATGTGGTAACTCAACCATCTAGTAGGTTCATCCTTTTGCAATAAGAGTGAAGACAATTTAAATGGTTATAGAAGAGTCCTTACCAAGTGATTAAATGATTGCTTAAGTTCAGTATGATATCATTACTTCCACTTCAATATTTTCAATCATCTCAGCCTTCATCTAATAACGATGCTACTAATTTTTGTTATCATATCATAAAGCACTTGCTATCACACTACAAATAGATGTTTCTCTCTAAGGCAGTCGATTCAAGATTTGGTTGATAAAAACCTATTACAAGTGGAAGGACATAATAGTAATTTGAATGAATCGAGTTTTCAACTAAATTAAAATTTAAAAGTATTTACCAACCCTCTTCCAAATCATGCTACTCAAAACAATAAAAAGTAAGATGATGTTCATATGATAGCTAAAAATTAGTCTCCACCAGTTTCTAATTCTCATCCTCTAGACAACTTCATAGGTGTGGTCACATAATCATGTAAGGAGATTTAACCAATTACATACTATGACTATGATAGACAAAAATTATATTAATGGACCAAATTGTTTATACGAGAGATCATAGACACACATTTAGAGTTAAAAAATAATTATGGTTGATAATGGTTCAAGTATAAATTTGTGCATAAGTAAGTTTATTACAAATATTATATACATTCATAAGTATTTATATGCTACAACCACTATTATAAAAGGATATGAGGATCTTACTCGGACACCACTCAAGGGTATCACATTACCTACCACTATACATCCTAAGACTATTTTATTGTGGTTTCATATATTACTAAATAACGAGACATATGATGCATTATTTGGACACCCATGGCTTATCAAATGAAAAAATACCATCCACATTAAATCAATGTTAAAATTTGTGCATGATAAAAAAGTGATTATTATTTAATGCACTCAGTATGAGTCACCAACACAAGTTCCACTTAAGGTATTATCTAAAGAGCTACCAAAATAAAAAATAATATAACCTCAAATGTAAACATTTATATTTCATGTACATCATCCATGCACTAAGGCATCCTTATCATAGCATTTTGTGCCTATTCAAGATAAAACACCTATAAAGGGTCCAACCATATAAAACATCATTGAGACTAATAAAAGTGTTCTTTTACAATAAGATATTATAGCTATCAAAACTATTCATGATGATAATGATTATCATAATAGTGACAATGATTATAGTTGCCAACTACTCATGATGATGATGATGATGATGATGATGATGATGATGATATATTGGAATTCTTAGATTCATGGTCCCCAAAACATCCAAAACTTGACTAAGATAAGATGGAATAGTTATATACATAGTATAGTCACAAAAATGATTATGTAGATGGTTTTATTGGTTATCATTATTTTCTAACCACATGTACTTGAAATGAACAATATATTGTACATAACTTATTTATTTTTGATTTATTATAAATGTTGTGTATCTCCAATTTTTTCTTTCTCTCTTGCTTCGTGTATGGCTTATGGGTTCACCATGTTTTCTTCTAGCCTTCTATCCTATTTTTATTCTCTCTTGAGATTTTTGTTACTTCTAAATTATTTTTATTTTGGAATTGTTTTTGTTTAAATTTTTAAGTTATTTTATTATTTCATATTTTTCAATGGTTCGATGTGTTTCTTCTTAATTTTGCTATGTCATTCTTCTAGCCACTTGGATAATATTCATTATGTGGTTCCTTGGCCCTTGCCTTTGATTTTTGTCTTGAATCCCAATATAATGTGTAGAATTGAAATGATGACAAAACATATATATTGAGACCTTCCATCTTAGTCTATACAGTAATTTAAGGGAAATCGTAGGTTAGTATGTATCTTTTTTTTTTTTAATCTTCTTTTTTTTACCTATTGAATTGTTTCTTTCTTGGTTTATCCTATTATTCTTGCTTCTTCTCACTTTCAAATCTTGTATTGTTTAAATCTTGCTTCAAAATAATAAAACAAAAACAAAAATTATTTTTCCTTTATCTTGATGTGTTACATAGTCACATGGTTTAACATATCACAACTATATGCATATTGTATACGCATAATATTTTCTAACTTTATCAATTGCTAATACTTTCTATCTTGTAGGAACCCATCTAGTCTCAATATCTCTGAGTGCATGCCCTAAGGGGTGCACAGGGAAAAGGGTGGGCAGACCATTGGTGCTTCATAGGATTGTTATCTCTTATTGCCACTTATTTCCAATCCAACCAGCGCCTAAAACATTCCCCTAAGCTTTGTCTCCTCTTTTACATACTCGTCCATCATTTTATTGCCTTCCTTAGCCCTCTTCCTAACCTAAAGCCCTTTTTGACTGTTTACATAACTATGTCAGCTGTGTCGTGTTAGAAAATAGCCCTGATATGGATTAAAAAATAAAATATATTGTTAGGATGTGTAAATCACGTAGTGATTCTGCACGAGGTTTTTTAGGAGTTAGTAGTTGTTAGGAGTTAAAAACAACTAAGCTATTGTTAGATTTATATTCCTATATATTGTAATGTTTTTTAATTAATAAATTATTCTAGTTGACTGACAAAATTATGTTTTGGAGCCTTCAACTCTTCCCCCACTAGGGGCATTTTTAATATCTGGTATCAGAGCAAGCCCATCCTAGACTTCTTTGTACCCTCCATCCATTTGTATTTGCATCAAATTGGATTAATGGCTATGCATTGCAGCCCATGTGTAAATGCCAATTTTTTTCAATCACCCCTGCTTGTACATTGACAATAATTTACAATGCAGACTGCATGCACAATTGTTGTTATTCGCCATCCACCTTCATACTCTTCATCTATTCTATTTGCTATTTTCACACCATTCTATCCATCGTCTCATCTTAGAAAATTAAAAAAAAAAAAATTGATATATCCTTAAAAAAAAAAGGATATATGTATTTTTAAAAATAGAAAAAAATTCATATATATATATATATATATATATATATATATATATATATTATACACATAGTTTGTAGTTTTTTGTGTATACAGGGTTATACAATAAAGGAGATAATTGAAGTGAATATTTGTAGATATCTCTATGGACCAGAGTTGCATTGAAAAAACTCATCTTGGCATCATCGATCTACATTGAGCCCTATTTGGCAGCCCCTCTATAGTCTTCCTACGACCTATAGTATCTTGTGTGCTTCCACAAGCGTTTTATTCATCGATCTTTCCTTCTGACCAAATTATCCATAGGAAGATAGCTTGGGGAATGACATCTCTAGAGACCTGCGTCCCATCTCCTATGGTTACCTCTGCATTGAGATTTCTTTCTGCATATCGACAGCCTTCTCACATCTTGGAACCATCACCCAAACCACCTCCTGCTGCTCTCTTATTCCAACGGCTTGCCTCCATACTCAGTTCTATTGCCGTCAACATGACTTCTCTCCCAACTCTCTCTATCAATTGCTTGACTTTCTAGAACACAGGCAAACTTGTAGCCCATAGTTTTTTCCAAAAACATTCTCTGAATCCTGCTCCATCTCATTTAGGTCTGTAAATGGTGAGTTCTCTTTGCTCCTCACAGCAAGCCCACTATTGAGCTGCTGGTTATCCCACCGGCAAGCTCTCCTTCAGTAATGTTTCTCACTATCTCCACAGACCATGCACAATCTGCCATTTGAATCTCACACAACACCTTTATCAGTGGCGATGTCAAAATCTCCTTCTCCATCGGTAGGAAACTATTTAGGTTATTTGTTTTCATTTTTGTCTTGTTTTCTATTTTTGTAGATTTGTGTATTATGTTAAATCCATAGTTGTTTATATTGTGTTTTATATTTTATTTATTAAGTTTTTATTTTATGTTTAGAATTGTAATTTTACTTTTTAAATTCATGGTTTAGTTTTTATTTTTTTAATATGTGTTTAGCTTTTACATTATGTATTTAATTTTTTTATTATTATCATTGTTTTACATCTAAATAATTGGCTATGTATTTTTTATTTGTTTGGTTTAAATCTTGTTTAGATTTTAGGTAATCATCGTATTTAGTTTTTAGTTTTTAGATTTTATTTTTTATTTTAAGTATGTGTTTACTTTTATAAGTGCTTTGTCGACTTTTTCATTATAAGTTTAGTATCGTCATTTGTGTGTATAATCAATATAGGTTTTTTGTGTGTCATTTTTTAGTATTATTGTCAAAGTCTATTTTGTCTTTAAGTATCAAAGTCACTTTTAATTTTTGAATCAAGTCCATTCTAAATTACAAGCTTCAAATAAGTATAAGAAGACATTTTTCAATAAAATGGGATTGTTTGTAATTGAATGCTTTATCGGTTGAAATTGGCGTTCGAATTTATCGACCCATGTTAGAATTAGGGGGGTGAATGTTAAGAAATAGTCCTAATATGGATAAATAAATAAAATATATTTTTAGGATGTGTAAATCACGCAGTGATTTTATATGAGGTTTTTTATGAGTTAGTAGTTATTATTAGTTAAAAACAACTAAGCTATTGTTAGATTTATATTCCTATATATTGTAATGTTTTTGAATTAATAAATTATTCTAGTTGACTGACAAAATTATGTTTCTAAGCCTTCATATCTTCCCCTACTAGGGTAATTTTTAATATGTCAACCTTGTACTTTTATTAACAAAACTTATTTAGGGTCTAGATCGGCCCTTGGCCGACCTAGTTTGTGACCTAGTGAATTTTTGTCAATAATGATATTAGGTCGACAAGGTTGAACCTGTCATCTGAAACTTTTGGAAGGGTTTAGGGTTAAATCCACCTATATAAACACATCCATTCTACCATTATTCAAAAGTAGAAAAGATTTATTATTCATTTTTGCTTCTTTACAATTTTCTCCCACCATTCTACTTGAGGAGTCTTAGCTTAGGGTTTCTACTTGGAGAAGAATCTAGTCTTATGGAGAAGTCTTAGATGCTTTGGCCTTTATTAGTGATACTTACAAACCACAACAACCTCTTGTGAAGACGTTTTGGCCAAAGGAGAGATTGAGTCTCGATGAGTTTATATTCGAAGTAAGTATCTAACTTTGCTTCTCTCTCTAGTAGATAGAAGTAGCTTAAGTAATGGATTTTGAATAGTATTGCTCTTCCTCTCCATACATTAAGGTTTTACCTATACATAACTTAATTAGGATTCACTTATGCATATTTACTTTTGTTGTTTATTACTCCCACTTTGTGCCACAAGCTTTGGTGAGCACTAGATTAAATTTCTTTGCTTTACTTGTTATTAGTATAATGAATATGAAAACATAGGACTTATTTAGGGTTATGGCATAGTTTTACTAAACTAGAGGCTTTGGAACCTTCCCTAGTGATATTATTATGTTAATAGATCTCCTCATTAGGTCTAATGGATCCATATTGGTCATGACCTTGATTATCTAATGTATCCCCAATCAGAAGTGTAAGTAAGATCTATCTTTTTTGAGTTAGGATTGATTTATAGATTTGATACATTTTTTGATTGCATACATTTTGGTGAACCTGATGTGAATCTAACCCTTAAAGGTTTTATTTCATGTTTTTCATTTCTATCATTTTATTATTTTTCTATACTTACAATACTAGGTCAACCAGGTCGATATAGTTTCTAACTTATGTGAACAGGTTTAACACACAGTCATATCAAAATTCTATGTTATTTATGTGTAAGTATTCATTAGATATAGATTACTAGATCGAATAGGTAGACACAATACTCTTATTTAGTTATAGACAATAGACTATGTCGAATAGGTTAACATAGTCTTTTATTCAACTCTAGAATAACAAACTAAGTTATGCAAGTCAACTTAGTATAACAATCAGCTTCCAAATAACAAACCAAGTTGACCAGGTTAACTCAGTCATCTTAAACAAGCTTCAACAAATAGGGAATTATAGAACTAGGTCAACCCAGTTGACATAGTTGGTAGAACTTACAAGCAACATTCAAGGCACTTCAACAAAAAAATTTACAGTCTTCAGCATCTTCCAAACTACCAAGGTTCCTTTATTTTTCTTTCAATTTATTTCTTCCTTACGGTTCTATTTTACAAATTTTGAAATTTTCAAAACTACAATCCTACAACAAACTAGGTCAATATGGTCGAACTAGTTTTGTAGTCTATCTTCTGTCTGAAAGACTAGGTCAACTTGGTCAACTTAGTTCTTAAATAATCCTAATTTTATAGTATAGTAGCGACCCTATCGACTCTATGCTATAATGTTTACATATACTATCATTTTAATTGACTCTGTACTATGTTTAAATTGGGAATCAACAACTATATGCTAGTAATTAATTCACACTTTCAGTTTTAGCTGTTTGCATGTTTAGAGTAGATCACATAGTCTAATTAGGTGGTTTTTAAATATGTAATTTAGTTGCACTATTTTCCTCTTTCTTACACACAATACCAAATCATATAATTTCAAAATGCATTTAAATATTTTGTCTACCCAAGGCGTACCTACTTGGATTTTATCACCAAGGGAAAAGCTGACTTGGTTTTTTTGCCAAGTATAAACATGTGATTAATGATATATATTGGAAAATCATCTGAGACCCTTATCACTACATGATTATGAAGTGAGGGGTAGGCCCCACTACTAAGTCAATACCATTGCCAACATAGATCTCTTTCAGCATAAACATCTTGAAACCGTCCATATATTGCTTTCTAGTTCCCTACTTTTAACCAACTTCCCTATCACACTTAAATTAAAACTTTACAATAATCTAAAAATACTTAGGATGATCACTTATTTAGCAATTACTTTTTAGTTGACTTCTTGCTCTCTAATCATTATATATTGTATTACAAAAACTTACATTAGCTAGCATTAGTGCAAGGTTGTATACTATGTGCCAATTGGATAATTCTCATTGATCCCATTTCTTGTGTGTTTTCTTTCATTTCTTGTTTCAAATTACATTTCAAAATCTTTTCTTATTTTTATAACACTATCATTATATTCGACACAATCTCTTAATAGACTATATTTTTCTCTACCTATAGTACTAAGTTGATCAGGTCAACTCTATATCCCTTTTGATGATTTAGGTTACAGTATTAAGTTGACTTGATCGACCCTATATCCTTATCAAACCATGTTTTTCCTAGTTTATAGTACTAGGTTAACCTGGTCGACTCTGTACTCTTATTTTTGACTTTGGTTCCAACTTAGTTCTCTATTTTTATTTCCTTAACATTTTTTTATTTCTTTAAATCATCATTAAGTCCCTTATTATAAGCTTCTTGGATAACATGAATCCATTTAGAGACTATATGAGATATTCATCACTCCCTCTCCTTTCCTCCTAAGAGAACCCTCACTCTTGGAGCACCTCTTCCCCTCCATCTATGGATTGTAACATGGTTCAAATCACTCCTCAAGATAAAGTAGGTGGATCCAATCTTTTTTTACGTATCAAGACAATTCTCATCTTCACACCTTTCAACATAATATGGGATCAATTGACACAAATCTATCCAACAATCCCATGCATAATCTACCTTCCAACAACCCTCCCCCTAATACCAATTCGAGGAGTTCTCCTACAAACACCAACCCACCAATTGATATGACTCAACTTATTGCACAATTCATTTAACAAATGAACATAATGCAAAATTCTAACACCTCTCAAATGATTCAATTACAACATCATTTGATCAATATGGCTAATCAACCTCTAACTATCAATCCTCAAGCTAGTCCAAATTTTATTCCTCTACCTCTTAGAGATGCCTTAGGAAATGTTATTCCTCAACCCATTATGAATAACAAAATAATTTAAAATATCCAAAATGATCCTTTATCTCCTTTCATCATGTCCATTTATATTGGTAATATATCTCCAACTATCAAGTATGATGGGACTAAAGACCCCGCATCCTTTCTCAAAGCATTTAACAATCTTTATAAAGAGTGGATCCAAACTAATACTTTCACCACAACTAAACTTCTAGTTAAAACTTTCACTCATGATGTATTGGAATGGTAAAAACAACTTCCCCAATATCCCATCTGGTAACTTGAGGATTTAGTTAATCTTTTAGTTAAAGAGTTTCAACATAATGACCTTCCTAAAAATTTACTTAGCCATTTCATCAATGCTAGGCAATCTCCCACCGAATTAGCTCATGATTTTATCAAACGATAGAAATATCTAACCCATAAATCTGACCATAACATGACTAATGACAATTTATTTAAACTCTTTATAACTACTTTAACTCCTTATCTTTAATATAAGGTTCATAATTTTGCTCCTCAAACACTTAATATATCTCTTGACCAAGATAAACATCAAGACTTCCTCATGAAGCAATTTGGACCTAATAATAAATTTTGTAAAGGATCTTTTTAAACTTCTACTGATGCCATCTCCAAAAATACTCCTCAAAACAAATTGGGAATTTACAAATCCAACACTCTTCCATATTTTCACATACCACTCACTATGAATCAAATGAAACAATTATTACTGCCCTCTAAGCCCTTTACTTATCCTAATAATCCTCCTAAATGGTATGACCCTAATCAATTCTGCTAGTTCCATGCCAACACTAATCATTCCCATGAAACTTATCGAGGGCTTACTAAATTTTTTGTCTCTTACATTCTTTGTGATTCCTTAAATCATGAAGCCATGATCTATCTTCATCATCAACAATACAACACCACTTTAAAAAATGATAAGCTTCCAAAGATTCTTCTTCTAATAACCAAAAATACTTTTTCATGGCTAATAATCAAAAAAATACCAAGGATGGTTGTGCTATTGATGCTAACTATGACCAATATTACAACAATTCTTAATATGTTAACACAGCTAAGGTCAACTATCATCATAAGCTAGCTCACAAAGATCTCATCATAAAACCTAGGAAACCATATTTGGAAGAACAAATTGTCAAAGACACTACAACCACTCATTTAACTTCAAAATCCCCTGAGGAACCACCTCCTTATTTCGAACCCCTAATAAGTTTCATTCCTTCAAAATTTACCTTACTTTATAAACCTCACAATGGTTCTTCTTCTAAATCCCATTAGAATTTTATCGAAGAACTTAATTCCATGCCTTGTAAGATTCCACTTATAGAGTTAGTTCATACTTCCTCTTATCATCATAAGTTTCTTATGTAACAATTAAAAAAAATTGAAGATTCATATCTTATAGATGAAGAACCACCCTCTATTGAGCCTCAACCTACTAATGTGCATACCATTGAAACTATTTGTCCTTGTTCTAAGCCTTCCATTGAATTTATTGAAGAGGACATGATTAATGATGAGATACTTTTTTGCATTGATGATCCACCACTATTCATTAAAATAGCCATTAATACTACCCTTATTTGTAAAGTTTTAGTTGATGAAGGTCCGGTAATAATGTGACATCTTTATGGTTCATCTAACAACTTGGATATAATCAGGATCATCTCAAGAAAACCCACCTTACATGTCATGGATTTGACAAAAATAATCAAAATCCACTTGGTTGTATTTGGCTTCCCCTAACAGTTGAACCTAGGACCATACAAACTAAACTTATGGTCCCTAAATTGCCTTTGTCTTATAACATACTCCTTGATTGCCTTTGGACTCATAGAATGAGGGCTATCGCTTCTTATGGTAGCCAATGCATTAAATTATTACATAACAAAAAATGGTATAAACATGAGGTTGATCCCAACCCTTATAGTATTCAAATTCCTAATCCAAAATATCAATACCTCCCTACCATCCCTACCATCAATAATGCTCCCTTACCTAAGTTCATCAACATCAATCCAGACTTGCAAGTCACTCTTGATGATTCAGATGATGATGAACCTAATGACTTACAACACTACTAAGTTACCTCTATATATCTCAAAGTGGATTCTTCCTTTATTACATTGTGATCACAGTATTACCTGATTAATGAGATCATTGATTTTCCCCCTCTATGTAATGCTCAGGAACCTTCTTACCTAGAAGATGACTTCACTTTCAATGATTATGGAGTGGATAAATTATTTTAAGACCCCTAATCATGTCTCCATGTAAGTTCAGTAACGTCAGAATTTCACCTTCTAAAACTCCCCTTGAATCTCATACATTTACCATTTCTATAACCTATGATGATAACTAAATCATTTCCTAAGCTCAATATTAAGACTTGGATATATAACATTATCAGAAAACTTTAGCTCAAATACATGCTTTCAATTGGGATGTTCACACCATTTCCATGGATTTTGAATTAGCTCCTGAAGGTCATATACGTCCTATTAATTCTCCACTTCTTGATACTTCTTGGGTGGTAGAATAAATCCTACCTTTTGAACCTCTAAAAATCATTTCATATTCTCTACACCTACATATCCCATAATTACATCTAAATCTTCCCCCATAAAATAATCTAATGAAATACCAATCCCTTCCGATCAATCTACTCCTACTCCTGAGATTACATTAGATGCTAAGGCCATATATGTGCATCAGATACATTCTAAATATGATAGACATGGTAATAAAAATCTTAATATTGATATAGATGTTGAGTATTATGGTCATCTTCTCAATCTACCTGGCGATGAAGATATTCTTGAATTACATTATGCTTGAGAACCTCAACTTCCTCAATAACATCACAAACTTGGGAATTTCAAAAACAAAGCCCCTTTTTTCAACAACTTCATCACCAACATCAATCCTAAAGCTAATCAGATTTATTATTTACCAAATACACCATACCACTTCTAAGATGGCAATGCTATGCTTATCAAAGAAACTACCCACATTAAATATGGTACACTATCATGCCCTCGACCAATTATAGTTTCTCATAAACTTTCACCTACTAAACATGATAACTTTAGTTTATTTTTTGATAAATATCATGATATATTCACCTGGTCCTATCAGGACATGCATGGTATTGACCCTAGCATTGTGGTGCATAGTATCATCACTTATCTTGATGCCAAACATGTGCATCAAAAACAATAGAAATTTCCACCCAAAGTTTCCACCTTATGTCACAAAGAAATTATCAAACTTATCAATGTTAAGTTTATCAAACTAGTGGATTACTATGAATGGGTTTATAACATAGTTCTTGTTCAAAGAAATGTCACCATGGTCATTTGCATTTGCATTAATTTTTATAATCTTTATCTTGCTTGTCCCAAGGATAATTTCCCTTTACCTTAAATAGATACAATTATTGATTCCATAGCTGGTTATGAAATGTTATCTCTTATGGATGGTTTCTCAGTCTATAATCAAATTCACATTACTCCTGAGGACCAACATAAGATAACTTTCACCATATAAAGGGGCACCTATTGCTATGTTAAAATGCCATTTGACCTAAAAAATGTTGGAGCTACTTATCAATGGGAAATGACTCATATCTTTCATGACATTGTCCACAAAATTGTAGAAACCTATGTGGATGACCTCATTGCTAAATCTAAAAGTTGTAAGACTCATTTTTGTGATCTTGCCATCATCTTCAACCACCTTGTTAAATATAAATTTAGACTAAATCCCTACAAATGTGTCTTCAATGTCACATCTGGAAAACTATTAAGATTCTTAGTTTTTATCTATGACATCGATGTTGACCCTGCCAAAATTAACATTATCATTAATATGCCCATTCCTCAATCCATTCTATACATTCATGCTTATCTTGGTAAACTTGGGGAAATTATATGATTCATCCCTAAAATGGCTTATCATATCCACTCTATCAATTCTCTTCTTAAATAATTCAATGCTCTTAAATGGATGGATCTATGTCAAAAATCATTTGATAATATGAAAGAATCATTGCTTCACCAACCTACTCTTCGTCCTCCTTCAAATGATTGACCTTTGATTTTATACACTTCTTCCACACCCATATCAATTGGGGAAATGCTTTCCCAACAAGATGATACTGGAAGAGAGTATGTCATCTACTATATCAGCTAAGGCCTCATTGATTATGAGAAATGTTACACAAAATTCAAACGTGATTGCCTTGCCATATATTTTGCAACTGAAAAACTTTGACATTACATGCTTTATCAAACCACTTATGCCATCATCCATTAGAATCCCCTTCATCACTTATTATCCAAAGCCTTTCTTCCTAGAGATAGAATTGTCAAGTGGATGGTCCCTTTTATGGAATTTGATCTCTGAATTATTACTCAGGAAAGTTATCAAAGGACAAATCATTGTTGATCAACTTATCACAACTCCCATGCTTATTACCAGTTACCTTCAAGATAGTCTCCCTAATGAAAGCATCCTGTATATTAAAGGTCTCAACCAAGCCATATCTCTTACATATTACTTCCATCACTTTATTGCTAATCTTGAATCAAGTAATCTTGATGAATCTACTATCCTCCTCGATACTACTAAACCAAAATTAATTACTGAAGAACTTCCTGAAATTAATGTTGATTTATATGAAGATACTTAGAACCTTCACTTTAATGGTGCTAAATGCCTTCAAAGAGATAGGGTAGGTTATATTATTACAATCCCTCTTGGAAAAATCATCCCTTTAGCCTTTCACTTAACATTTGATGTCATTAAAAACATGGCCAAATACAAAGCTTTAATCTTAGGCATGAGAGTTGCTCTTGATTTAGATATCCAATATTTACATGCTTTAGGTGATTATCAACTCATTTGCCACCAAGTCAATGGTGATTACCAATTCAAAAGTGAGAAACTCATTTCTTATCATCAAATTACAACTAATATCACCAAATATTTAATTTCTTTCACCATCGATCCTATCTCTTGAGATCAAAATTCTATTACTGATTCCCTTACTAAATGCTTCTTCAACATCTATTTTTCATCTACACCAAGTTCTTACCAATCATACTTTTATTATCTAAATAAGAAAATATGAATCTTATATTCAACCAAAAACTTCACTTATATGCCACATTAAGGTTATCACCATTTGACAAATCATGTGGTACAAAAACATCATTCAATTTCTAGAACACTAAACTTATCCTCCTAATCTTGATTCCTATGAAAAGACTTGCATTCATAAACAAGCTTTTAAGTATGTATTTCAATATAAAATCCTATATTATCATAATGTTGAAGGTACCTAGCTCCACTGTATTATGAAATATGAGGTTCCTCCTCTTCTTGAATAAGCATATGGGGGAATTTACAATGCCCACTGTAGCAGACATGCTATAACATGCAAATGCTTACGTATGGGATACTTTTATCCCACTCTTGAAAAGGATGCCAACAAATTTTCTAAAAAATATACTCATTTTTAGTTTCATGATGATTTAATTCATTCACATCTAGCTAAGATTCAAACTATAGAATTTACCTAACCATTCTCCATGTGGGGATTAGATCTCTTAGGCAAATTACCTCAATTCAAGATGGACATGTTTTTTATATTCACAACCATAAAATATTTCACCGAGTGGGTCAAAGTTATGCCCCTTCTCAACATCATCGATACCACCATATTAAAATTCATCCTTAATCAAATTATTTTCTATTTTGGTGTCCCTCATACTATCATTTTAGACAATGGTGGTAACTTCAAAAACAAAGATGTTAAACAGCTCTATGCTAAATTTAAATTCAATCACAAATTCTCCACACCTTATCATCTACAATGTAATGGCCAAGCTGAGGCCACAAACAAAATTCTCAATAAAATTATCCAAAAGATAATCCATAAAACATGCATATATTGACACCTTCATCTCTATCCTAATTTTTGGGCCTATCATACTAGCATTCATACTACTACTAGGGCAACACCATTCTCTCTTGTCTATGGTTCTAAATTAGTACTTTCATTAGAAGTTGAGCTTCCCTCTATCTGTATATCTCTTCATGGTATTATACCTGATGAATAATTACATAAAGCTTGCCTTCACACTCTCGATCTTCTCAATGAACACCATATTTTTTATTTACAACATAATCACCAATACAAGGCCCATATTGCCAAAAACATAACAAAGAAGATAAAGTTCACACATATAATGTTGGTGATATTATCCTTAAATTAGACTAAAATCATAAAAATAAGTTAAATATGGCAAAAAATGGTGGGGCCCTTATTTAGTTAAAAACATTCTTGGTATATGTACCTACTGCCTTCAAACCAATGATGGTCATATTTTCAAAAAGCCCACCAATGCACAATTCCTCAAAAAGTATTTTGCATAATCCTTCCCTTCTTTTCATAATTTATATATGCTATCTATATAATGATTTTTGCAAGATACTTGCATAGGTCTCACTCTATACAACATTTCTCTAATTTCACAACCTTAGTCCTTCCTTTTTGGTCTTTTGGTTTCCCCTTTTCTTCATGAGTTGCATTGTAAAACTGTGGATAGGACCTGGTCTTCCTCATGATGTATTTTTATCTAATTTTATTTTCTCACTTTCCAAAATAATTTTTGGAATCCCTTGGGTTTCCTTTTTGTGATTTTTAGTGTATGACCATGGATAGGACCTGGACTTCCTCAAAAATACCATCTTTTTCTTATCCCATTTATTTTTTACATGTTTTTTAACATCCCATTTCTCTTTTATGAATTGCAGTGTAAGACCATGGATAGGACTTGGACTTCCTCATAAAGTCACCATCTTGTCATTCCTTTTATATAATGTGTTTTTCAATGATTAAAATTTCTTTATCCTTTGTTCTCAGCTTTAGCTTTTATTTATTTTGTAGATAAAATTCGCATAATAACCTGTGCTAGCATGTTTTCCTGCATTTCCCTCATTTTTTATGATAAGGAATCACACTTTACTATCATTGTATCCCTTTTTACCCTTTGTAAATTTTTTTGATATTTGAAGTAATTCAAATTGTTTCATGTTTCATTCCTCTTGATTTCATTTCATTTCACTCCACATTGGATAAAACAAGGTCAAATTCAAGATAACATTTTTATTTTATCAAATTTTATGAGACTCTTAGACGCCATTCTCTCTAAGTTTTATCTCTTAGAAACCAAGTCCCAAGTATTCAAATTAAAGTCATCTTTACCACTCATGTTTGGTTTTCCAAATCCATATGGAGGAGTAATAGAAAAAATCCATCAAGAAAGTTAAAAGACAAATCATTTGAAACAAAAGAAAATGATATATAAAAAGAAACATACAAATATCAAAAGTTAAAATCACACCAAAAGACATGATTAAAAATACATGTCCTATCTTTAATCGAAGCTCAAATTCCAAAGTTGACCTCACATAGAGTCGAGTTCTATTGGGGTGTGGTAGGCAAGTAGATTGGAATAGGATAATTCAACAAAATCTATGGTGTTACCTAATTTCTCACATACATACCCAATATTTATAATAGATTGATGGATCTGTAAGGGGTCTTAAGGAATGGAGAACACATTGTGGGAAGGTATGACCATTTTAATTTTCATTCATATAGCCTTCATGGGATTATCTACATACTTCATTTGTTGACTTAAGACTTGTGTGGCTAAGAGAAGTTATTTAGAGTCCTTAAGGTCTAAAGTCTTCTTGTTTTGACAAACCTAATTTGAGTGCCTTGACTTTGATAAAGAGTTCCTCTACCTTGATTTTTCCTTCATTATCCCCTCTACCCATTTCATTCCCCCCCTTGATAGGCATGTGTCATTATAAATATGTTTTCCCTTCTTCTTTACTTCTTTCTTATTCACATCTTAAAAACATGCTAGCACTACTTTGTTTCAGTTTTATCTATTCCTAGAGCAAAAAAATATGTTTGAGAAACTATGAATTACTTTCTTTACACCATAACTCTACATTTCTAAATGTGCCTTGATTTATTTTACCATATGTCATTGTTATAATACCCTTTTTACGGACACTTGAGTCTGTTTCTAATTTCATATAGGTTTTTCATTATTGAGTGAGGTTGGATTGTTACTTCTCACTCACCAATGTTGTTTTTATTTTCATGAACCTTTTCCATTGATGATTAAGGATTATTACTACTTATTCATCAATGTTGCTTTACTATTTTCAGTTGTCCATCTTTGTTAAAGTAATGATTGTTACTACTTTTACATTGATGTTTGATTACCATATTTTTGGCATGTATCCTTGGTTTGATTTAGTGAGTTTGTCTTTCTTACTTAAGGTTTACTTGTTTGAGTTATTTGGTCTTTAGTAGCATTGGATTTTTGGTTGCCCAATTTACTCTAAAGTTTGACTTGGTCATTTGGTCTAACATAACACTTGTCACCATAGCTTACCAAATTTCTATGTACATCCCATCCACACAACACAAATTATCTTGTCTTTATTACATTTGTTTGTTTTTGTTCTTTAGTTTTGTATTCTTGGGTTTGTCTAAAGTAGTCTCTATGCCCTTCCACAATCAAAACTACAAACACAACAGACAATCATCCAACAATAAAGGTATGTCAAGGTATGCATCACATTTAATTTTTAGTTATTTCCTTTTCAATCATTTTAATTTCAGTTATTTTTTCTTTAAAATACTACAACTTTTTTTAGCCTTAGCATTATGTGTTACTATGTTATTTCTTGAAGCACCATCCCCTGTTGCACCTACATGAAACATGATGAGCTTCGAGTGATGCATATGTATACACATAATATTTTTAAACTTTATCAATTACCGATGCTTTCTATCTTGTAAGAACCCATTGAGTCTCAATCTCTCTGAGTGCACACCCTAAGGGGTGCACTAAGAAAGGGGTGAACAAACCATTGGTGCTTTATAAAATTGGTGTCCCTTATTTCCACTTATTACCAATCTAACTAGCTCTTAAAAACATTTCCCTAAGATTTGTCTCCTCTTTTGCACACTACTCCAGTCTTTTACCACCTTTATTATCCCTTTTCCTAACCTAAAACCCTTTTTGATAGTTTACATGACAATGTCAATGGTGTTGACTTTGTATTCTTATTGACAACTTATTTAGGGTTTAGGTCAACCAATTAGTTCATGACCTAGTGAGTTTTTATCAATAATGATACTAGGTTGATCAGGTCGACCCTATTAGTCAGAATTTTTAGAAGGTTTAGGGTTAGATCCACCTATATAAACATATCCATTCTACCATTATTCAAAATTAGACAAGAGTTATTATTCATTTGTGCTTCTTTACAATCTTCTCTTCCACTATTCTACTTGAGGAGTCTTAGCTTAGGGTTTATAATTGGAGAAGAATCTAGCCTTGTGGATAAGTCTTGGATGATTTGGCTTTTCTAAGTGATCCTTACAAACCAAAACAACCTCTTATGAAACACCTTTGGCCAAGGGAGATATTGAGTCTCGATGGGTTCATCTTCCAAGTAAGTATCTCTAACTTTGCTCCTCTTTTTAGTAGATAGAAGTAACATAAGTATTGGATTTTGAATAATATTTATTTATCCTCTCCATGCATCAGGGTTTTACCCATACATAGCTCAATTAGGATTCTCTTATGCATGTTTACTTTTGTTGTTTATTACCCCCATTTTATGCCACAATCTTTGGTGTGCACTAGATTAGATTTCTTTACTTTACTTATTATTAGTATAGTGAATATGAAAACATAAGACTTAGTTAGGGTTATTATGTAGTTTTGCTTGATTGGAGGATTTGTAACCCTCCTTAGTAATATTATTGTGGTAATACATCCCATAATTAGGTATATAGATCCATATTGGTTATGAACCTAATTATCTAGTGTATCCCCAATCAAAAGTGTAAGTAGGATCTATCTTCTTCAAGCTAAGATTTATTTGTTGATATGATGCATTTCTGATTACATACACATATTACAAGTGGTTTTGTGTGTGTGTGTGTGTGTGTGTGTGTGTTTGTGTGTGTTGTTTATGAGCATGTTTTTTATAGTGTTATTGAGTTATATTCATTACATACATGTTAGATATAATTATAAAATTAAATTTTATCAGCATTTTCATCATGCCTATAACGAGAGAATATTTATATTAGGGGCATGATTATATTTTGGGAATTTTTAAAGTACTTCAGATTCTATATTTCCTTATTTCAATTATCATATTGCATGTTTTATTTGATTAAACATTTCTTGATATAATATATATATCTTGTGTACTTCATTACATGAGTACTTTCTATTACTTTTAGGTTGTTTCACACAATGTATATATTATGCAAGCTTCTTTTTTTCCCCCTATGCTTTCTCATTATTCTTGTGTTTGTGTGTATTGCTTTGTGTGTGCATTTTTCTATATAAAGGATCCTATAGTTGAAAACTTCGTGTCACTTATGTGTGATTGATATCTTTATCGCTTTTAATTATTTCATATTTATTGTTTTTACTTAATTTTCTATATATGGTTATATAATTATGTGTGATTTCATTGCTTGAATATACTATGTGATACTATATGTTTGATGCCATGATTTATGTCATACACACTATTACTCAAGGAACTATAGTCTTGTTGCCTATGTTTCCATGGTTTCTATTATGCATCTATTGGGGAACATTATTATCATTTTTCATTGCTTATATATTTGTATTTCAGGCATGATACACCCATGTTACTATAAATTATATATTTTTATATCACAACAGATATTTTCCATGTGTTTTTTCATTTTTCATATTCACACTAGGGCATGTTATTGTTCTGATTCATTATTATACCTTATCCATATTGGTGTATATTTTTACACTAGGGCATATCACTTGCCCCTCCTTTTTATTACTTTGCTTGTATTACTTCTATTTTGTCTTATTATGAGTGGGTTATTGATGAGATTCAATAATTAGATATTTATATGATTATATATGTGTGTTAAAAATGTGATTTAATGAGGATTACATCTTTTTATTTCATACATTTTACACAAGTGCACATAATCATCCCTCACCTAAAAAGGGGGGAATATTTGGCTTATTCTATTTTTGGTTACATAATTTCAAGATACTTATTTAGTTGGGAAGTAGATATTTGTGTCCACTTGGAAGGTTAGTAGGATCCAAATTCTATAGATTTCACCACATGTCAAGGTTAGTTGGAGCTAGATGAATAATTTTTTTTGCCACTTGGTAGGGTCAATTAGACCCATTTTTTAGTTATTTTTTCCACTCAACAAGTTTAATTGGACCCATGAAAATTCAATTTTTTTTATAAATGACAACGTGGATCATATACCACTTAGTGTAATTATTCCTACTATTTAATTTCATTTATGATTTATTTCATTATTTACATTAATAATAATTTATATGGACATTTATATGTTTACAAACACTTTTTTTGTGTGTAGGTACACTCAAGATGTTGACATGTGAGCATTTATCAATATTCATAGACCCTAAATGGAAATCAATATATTCATATAGATAATGAAGAGATAAGTTTTTTTATATTTTATACATTTTTGGATTTGGTCTATAACATAAGATAACCTCAAACCTCCTTTTGATTTTAGAGCACTTTCATATGTGATATTAATTTTGAGCATAACTTACAACTCTTGATCAAAACTTCTTCATCAAGACCTTGTAGGTGCACTTGTTTGGTTTAATTTAATTTATGCACACACATATTAAAGTGGAGTGTTACATACACCTAATTTTGGTAAAGGAATTATAATTTTAATGTTCTTATTGTGTATTTGTACATATAGATAATTAATTCTTATTGGCACATTTTAATTTATAATGGGCCTTATATATCCTTCCATTATCACTATTCATTCCTAAAAATATTTATATCTATCATATGATTTCCTTGAGATTCTCCTAGATGATCTTCCATTCTATTAGATCTCTAATTTTAAGGTTTTGGTCATCTAAACAATCTTATACTGGTTTGATTGTTATCAAATTGTTTTAATAATGGCCGTGTCAGTCGTGGGTTATTTTATCCCCTACCCTCATGTTCATCATGTTTTATTATGCCCTACTTATTGAATTTACTACTTTTACAAGGTCTAATTACATGCTAATAAGGTCATAATTTAAATTTGAGAATTATCTATATATATATATATATATATATATATATATATATATATATATATATATATATATATATATATATATATATATATATATATATATATATATATATATTAATGCATTCTACAACTAAGAGATGACATCATTTTCTCACATAGTTACAACTATCACATCTAAAGATTCCCTACACTCTTTTTTTACTGCATTTCCATCTATCAAAAAATTATTTTTGCATACATGTGCCAAGAGAAGGATGAGTTAAATATAATATAAAATAAACTACTTTCTTGCATCTCATACTAGAGATAAGGCTTGTGACTGTCATATACACAACATTACTTACTGATTTGCATGAGTATTGATTTCTAAATTTTTGTCAAACATGGGACTAATTGAGGTAAACCTCTCAAAACAAAATCCAATATTTAATTTACTTGAAATGTATCTTAGAGTGAATTATGGATTGAGAAAATGAGAAGGAATTTTATCACTTACGTGCATTGATTTGGTAGTTCAAGAGACATTTTTTTCAAGTAGGCATAGAAAAAGGGATTTGTAGAGTTTCAGATTGATCTAACCTATTCTACCATTATCAAGACCATACTACCACTTTTAGGACATATACCCACTAGTGAAACATCCCAATAACTTGATATTGGTCTAACACTATCTAGATAGTCTGATTTTGGTCACATCTTTAAATTATAGTCATATTTTTGGATTATTTTTTATTTGATAAGGTAAAATCCAAGTTTTACAAGGACCTAGAACCACCAAGTTATAGTAAATTTTTTTTAATAGGTCATAAACAGGGCTGAGGAGCCAAAAAGCAAAAAACTACAATACTAAACTGAGAGCAAAAAATAGGAAACCAAAAAAGATTTAGGAGGAAATTCCCTCCAGTGGGTCTTCAACATCTTCAAGGTCCTTCACTGGAAAGATATTTTTTTCCTTAGAAACCTTTGCTTGAGTGAGATTCCCAGGGCCTTCATCATCTCCACTAGGGAAGATCATATGAGGACACTTTTTTCCTTTAACCTGCATGGGGGACTGTTTAGGGGGGACCCCTTTGGGGCAACCCTGAGAGGGGGATCTTAAAAGTTTAGGTGATTGAATGGTAGGGGACTAAGTGTGCTGGGTAGATTGAACAAAATCCTAAATCATGGCTTTGACCTAGATATGCAAAGAATTATAGTCCTAAATGAGTTTGGCAAGGGCCATCCCTGATTATTGAACTTGGAATTAAAGTTTTCTAGTTACAATTTGTTCCTTTCCATCTCATCAATTACAATGTATTTTCCTTTCTGGGTTGTCTCCACTAGGGTATCCACTTTGAATGAGATAGGCTTTGATTTAGGGATAAATATATTAATGGGTAGGTCATCAAGAGGGGACTTGGATAGGTTATCTTGGGTGGTATGATAAGAGGGATAATGGGACCCCTCAATAGGGTCCTCAATCAGGGAGTCCTCCCTAGAGGAGGAACCCCCAGGGGGAACCTCTCAACCATAAAGGGCTTGGCCATGCTTGACCACAAGGAGAATAAAACCTTGGTGGTGGATGGGATTAGTGTCATTCATTTGATGCAAAAAAATAGTGTTCTTGATAGACTTTATCAGAAAGTAAGACAGACTGATTTTGTAGCCAATAAAATGATTAAGCAACAGAAAGTGGTGGGAAATTTAAGAGTGTAATTAACTTGGAGCATCATATAACACATGACTTGAAGAAAAATTTTAGGCTAGTAGCATGGGAGATCAACCCATGGAAATCCTTTTTTGTCCATCTGCACAAAGTCATTTATCCTAAAAAATGTTGTAGTAACTCTTGTTGTTTCATTTGGTATATCGGTTGCTTCACTGATGAGTTCCTTTGAAACATTGATTATGATGTCATGGATGGTCACTTTTCATTTATTCCAAGCCATAATGAAGTCATAAGCAATATATGCATTGTGTTTTATGACTCTCACCATGAACTTAGTGAGTCCCCCCTTTTTCAACTTCTTTCATACATTTTTTTGATCACAGACATCCTTGCAGGAGATAGGTTCCAATCTATCCCTATCCCCACCCATGGAGACTATGTGCATAGAGATGAAGTGAGTAGAAGGAAGTTTTTGGATGGGGTAGATTAAAAAAATGAAAGAATATTTTGGGAATCCCACTAAAGACTCACTAAAACAATTAAGTCCCTTCCTTTTAGAATAATTACAGATCAACCTAATTAAGATCTACCCCTTCGAGATGAGATCATACACGTGTGGAAAAATGATGTTTTTAACATGCATTGGTACCTTTAGCCTGTAAGGCATTAATAACATTGATATTTTTGGATTATCATCTGCACTATTTTTAGACCTTCTTTACAACACTTTCAACATTTGTCATAGTATGGGTGATTTATAAATCATGTATGCATTCATAATAATTTTTTGTCAATTATCTATATATCATTGCATTCATTCAATATCCTTTAGGCACATTGTAGGTTTTTATTATTTATTTATATAGTATCTTCACATTGTGCTCCTTTTATGGTTTAGTGTAGTGTTTTTAATCCATATACACTTCACTGATAAAACATGACCAAAATTATATGGTTTATCTTGGTAGCTAAGGTTCAATATATGCTAGATGATATCAAATCCTATAGAAATTTTGTGAGTGCCTTCATTTGTGTCTTCATATTAAAAAATATCCCTTATGTTTGAATTGAGTTATAGATCTTCTATAATTTATTATCCTTTCTCTAAACCCTATTCCACTCCAACAAACCTTGAAAGATCATAACAAATGGGTGTTGTTATGAGGGGATTACCTCAGTCAAACCCATATCCTTATGCAGTTTGGAAATCAACACTCATGTAGTTCAATAATTAGTGTAGTGTAATGTGAAGGTCCCAACCCTTATCCCTATGTATGAAATATAAGAAACTAGTACTTTTATTATGATATTTCATTATTATGGGTACATACACTTCAATAGATGGTTCAAATAATAAAACCATAGTGTAACTAAGGATATGATTTCTAATCATTTTTATAGTCCATCTTGTGGATATGCCCTAAATTCAATAGTATTATTATATACATATAAACATATGTAAGTTAAATAAAGACCTATTGGAATGAAAGTCAATAATAAAAATGTGGGAAATTCAATAAATAAGGCATAAAATACTAATAAATATTAATATAGGGTTCAAAATACCCGTAAGGCACAAGCAACCAAAATTATTTGATTGATATTAGTCATGATCAAAATCGTACAATTTGATTTTGTAAATAACAAAGATCATATGATCGATCTTGGGAGACTGACCAAAAATTTTAAAATAATGTTTTTGATATTATATGAGCATCAAGAGTCATTTCAAGGTCAAAAAATAGTCGATACATAGGTTTTCAAGTGTTCCAAATTGAATGGTAGTATTATCATAAACACAAGGTGAAATGAAATTAAAGTTTTAAGGAGAACACAAAACAAGGTAACGAAATACGAGGCTCAAAACAAGGTAAAATGTGGCAATAATATCCTAATATAAACCAATCATCCATATAAAATACACACTAATACCATATAAAATATCTAAACAAGTACCAAAATTAAGTGTGTATAGTTGTAAGGTGTTACGACTTCTACTTTGTCATCCATAGTTGTACGTTGTCTCAAATAGAAATAAAAATGCACGTGTAGGAAATAACATGAACCCAACTATACAAATCAAGTTCAAATAAAGAGAAGGCTAAAAAATAACCTTATAGTGAATCAAACCCCTACCCCTCCTCCCTGCCCCCTGTACACCCCCACCCCCCGCTCCCCCCCCTGCCATAAAAAAAAAATAGTGACACTTTATAAATTAGTGTGTTTATAATAATGTTCTCAACCACAATTAATTAAAAATGATGAAATTTAAACAAACCATTGTGAGATTACAAAATACAATGAAAAATGGGGAACAATTTTTTTCCCATTATATACAATTTGAAGTTGGTTTGATATAATATTTGGAAAGTACTCTTAATATTATGCAAGTTAAAAAAAAAATGTAATTGATTTTGAGGCACCAATCAAAATATATGAACATTTAAAGTTTTATTGGATGAGGGTTATTCAATACATCTAAAAAAATGAGCACTACCATGTTTTAGTGGTGTGATCTATTTCCATACTAGATCCACTCTTTGGTCTTCAAAGAACATGTAAAAGATTTTAGGTTTATGGTAAGAAAGTATGTGTCTTCTAGAGTCTTTGGGTTGTAAATGAGTGTTAAATAGCCTTAAAAAATGTTAAAATGGAAAAAACATCCCAAAAGGTAGGGTAATGGCCTTAAACATGAAGTTTTTGGCCTTGTGAAATTTTTTTCAACCTTCGAAGAATGACTATATAGACATAGGGATCCTTCAAGGAGCTCAAGGCATTTGAGAGTTGGGGAGTAAGGGAGTGAGGTTTGTAGAGGGAAGTGGTGGTAAAAAGGGGAGGTGTGAAGCATGGGGAGTAATAAAGGGAGTGGAGTGGGGGAGAAGGAAAAATTATAATAGGGCATGGGAGGTTGAGCAAGGATATTGATTAAGGTCGCTAAGTAGGTCTACGATGTAAGGAGATCATTGGTAAGGTGGACACGCTGTCACATTTTATTTTTTAGTACTATAATTTATTTTATTTTAGGTTATAAATATTAAAAAATGTGCCACCTAGACCCATTTTCATGGATTATTGGTTAAAAAACTTATGAATTATTAATTTAGAATTAACATTTATTTATTTTCTTATATGTATGCAAATTAGAAATGAATTATTTTCATTGGGATTTGACATGTTTCTCATTGCTTTATGTTATGTCATGTTATTTGAATATTTTTATATGGTTAATTAATTGATGTACTTTGCTAAGTTGATGTAGGATAAACCACCCTTGGACTAGAGGGAGAGTATCATCGAAGAGAGGATAATAGATGAAGGATGTTGATATCAGAGAGAATTGGTGTATTTGTACTCATTAACAACATTAAATTGAATTTTACATAGGTTCATTTCCTTGTTATGATCACTCGGAAGGGGTATTGTTATGTATGTCTGATTGAGATTTAGACTCTTTGTTTGACTGTATAGAATTAGACTAAGGATTGCTAGAGCACTACTAGGTTAATAGGAGGTGTTCCTTGCTAGTTGTGTATGTGAACATTGTAGTCTTAACTAGATATTAGAAATGGCACTAAGGTATACTATACTTATATATAATATTGTTATGAAAACTATATATTTGTTCATTTTCATTGTAGTTGATGAAGTATGTCATAATCTAACATATCACTTTGTGGTCATTGGTTTCATTCATAATAGGTAACTAGGTTGAAGACCCAATTGAAATTTATGAAGTATCATATGAAAAATACAAACCTTATGGTCTTGTTGGTATTTTGACTTTGTCTCTAATTCATTTGGTCAAACTCATTTAATGGTTTGAGTTGTTAGCATAGATCGAGTACTAATTGCATGTACCACTGGGCCTATATCTTTATATTTTTCTAGTTATAATTTTTAAATATTTATTAATTGTATTAATATTTTGATGTAATTATTATGATAATGGTTCTGATTAGCTATCGACCAGGATAAACACAATAATAAAATATTTTATTCTATTCCACTCCTTCCTATACCATTATTATTATATTAAAAAGGAAACAACAAAAGGTATCATTATTCTAAAATATTGTTAGAGTGATATTAAAATAAGGTCATGCAATGGAAAATCATGTCAAAGATGATGCATTTTTACCAAGTCATGAAAGACAATGATAACATATTACAAAGTTTTATTTTGAATTTAAGAGCATATTGAAAAGTTTTACTTATGCATTCTTAGAAATATAATAAAGAAAACCTTAGTTAAGTGTGAAAGTGGTTGTCATTAGACTTAGGTTTGGATGAAGATTATTACATAGAAAATTAAATTAAATCAAAATCTAAACTATGTTATCATGTGAATTAAACATAAAATTTATAAATTGAGATAGAGTACAAATGCCATTAGGTTGTCACAGTTAGGGTAGATCAAGTTCAAAACCACATTAGGTGGTTGTAATTATTCCACATAATATGTTTTGATTAGACACAATAAAAATGACTAATTTTCATTAATTGACAAACAGACCTGCATGATTAGGAAATTATTTTCCAAGAAATAAAATTCAAGATAAAGGTCATTTTATATATATATATATATATATATATATATAACTAAATTATATTCCAAAATTTACATTTGATAAATTCCACATAATGATTGGTTGATAAAAAGACACTAATAGTAAACTTAAAATCTATATAACATGTATTGTAATTAAAAAAAGTGTGCATAGTGACAAGTCCCTTTGGATTTATTTTTACAAGAAATGTGATCTCATGTTTAGATATTTTTGCATTTTAAACATGTGAAATAAATTGTCAAGGTCCACGTTGTTAAGAGGTATTTATATCCCTTTTACTAATGTATAACATAGTCACCATACAAATCACATTATTGCTGGTCCACACAAGTAAGCTTCTTTAGATAATATTTTTGAATTATATAGCACCTCAGTCTTGTACACTTGGAAAATACATATCATGGATGTACCTTCAAATTTTAGACATTTTTTGATACCAAAAGGCTTGCATACACTATCTCTTTGTGCCTAATATATTATCTCTTAGTCTGACCAATGTTATTCTAATGACCCAGACCTTCTATCTTGCCTAGAATGTTATAACCGTACTTATCTTCCATCTCTACAAATTTTGGACCTATACCTACTTTTATGATTTTTGGACACTTGCATCCCAGTTAGATACTTATATTAATGCAAATGTCATATTCCAACGCAAGTGTTTAGTACCCTGAAGTCATCCAATTTGTAAATGAAACATGTTCCTATGGTTGACCTAAGTGATTTAATGTGAGATATTCTCTTAAAGGACTGGTATAAATATAGGATCAACCCTCATTCATTTCTAACCTAGAAAAAACCAAAAAACACTCAATCAAGCACTCAAGTGAGCAAAGTGTCCCCATTTTCTCTTATTTCCATATCAGTCATAAGGACAACACATTTAAATACCTGAAGTATTGAAGGAGTATTCTATGAGCCACATTTGGCAAGTTACTATCTAGGTCACTATATATGCTTTTTTGTCACACATTGGATAATTCACACACAAAATAACACATTGGGGTGTGACATCCCTTTGGGGTATAATTAAACTAGCCATTATTTTATTTTATTTTTTATAATTTTAGATTAACTATCTAACCGAAGGTTATATTGCGTAATCTTAAACCATACATACATTTATAATTCTATTGAACATTTGAAGAATAACTCATAGTGATCAATTTAGCTTATCAATCTACTTCATAAACAGTATATCATAATAAATTTCACTGCATAAATCAAAAGTATACTATAATTTATTTTATATCCATTACTCACATGCCATATACTTAACAAAAACTAAATGTAATTTACATCATAATATCAACTTTTCAAACATAAGTAGATAAGATAAAGACTTACTTAAATAATTATATTCTATCAATTTTGCTCATTCACTATCGTAATGAACTATGACATTTAACTATACATTTTAATAATAAAATACATGTATTGCTTAACTTGAATATCCAATTATCATTTTAAATTAAAAAAATTATAAATCACACATATATGATTTGAATTTGATTGCAACTACTATAAATCTAGGAATAATCAAATGTCCTTATTAATTTACAATTTTAGCAATCATACTTCACAGTGTACATCAGTAATTACCATAATCATCTTTGTTTAATATTTGATCCTTTGCCAATTGAGTAAGTAGAGGAGTTATTGTAGATCTGCAGTAGACCAAATTGATGCAGAGAGGAAAAATATCATAGAAGAATATTCCTCCAATGACAGAGCCTTTTAGATCCACTGCACACCTCTCATTCACTAAAAGTGGCCCTACCCTTCATGAGCAGGATAGATAAGAGTCCAAAAACTGAGAAAGAGATTATTTTCCAATACTGCAGATACTCCACATATATTCTTGTGAGTGTGACTATGAACTGAGATTGGAATTAAAATATTCCCAATGTATACTACCTATATACACTACTTACAACCATAAGTTTTAGATTTGCCAAGTACACCTTATTGAATCTTAACTCATTAGATAATTGAGTTACTATGTGTGTCTAACTAGGATACCCTCCCATCTCTTAGATCACACATCTCGCATTCACTACTCTTATCCCAAGGTCTTCTTGACCTAGACATCTCATAGTCACTAGCTCTAGATAATCCCTATTACCAATTGTTTATTTTATTAAGAATGTACTTATGAGATGATGCTTTACATGAGTGTCCCATACCACCCATGTAAGTCATCGACTTGTCTGTACATTGACAAATGATTATTTTATTAAGATAAGAAGTTTATTATAACCTACTTTGTTACCTTTGATTTCTATGTTTTGATGCTCAGTAGGGTCATTCTCACCTCAAAGTAAAAAATTTCACCCTACCTCTTATTTACTCATTGAGAAATCTTAATGACAGTTAAGCTAGGTATAATATTAGTGTAAGCTAGATGATAGTTATTCCTCCCTATCCATTTATACATGAGGATACCAAAGTTATTTATCTAACCCCATTTAAAATGTCATTGTTGGTTTACTATAAAAGACAGGTAATATATCTAAAGATTTCATTCTCATAACCATATTTTTTTCAAATATTTTTGTAAATAGAAATAAACTATTAATGGTAAATCAAAAAAACCACTTAAACAATTTAAGGTACAAGCAATGCTTCATTAAGAACCAGCTCATCAAGACACATCGTATATGATGTCTGTCAAGATTACAATTTTTTAGTTCTCCTTTAAAAATCAACCAGAACTAACCCCAACTCCTATGCAATATTTTTACACTTACCTTTTTGCATTTATAATAATTAGTAAAGAAGTTATTATCGATGGTGAATTAGTTATTTTCTCAGTTTATCAAGTCAGTCATCTCAAGTTAAGAGGATGTATATTGCTTGGTTTCATACACCATCTAATTTTGGGGACGTTATAAAAATATTCATTAATTAAATTTTATTTTGACTATATAATAACTCAAATGGTTTAATTAACTTTATAAGAGATATATTCATGATATTATTGTCTATGTTTGTAGACTAGACAATTTTTGACTTGTATTTATTAATATTATTTGAATCAAATATTATAGTCTACCATGAGTATTAATCTAATATTATTTATTTCTATTCTTTAATATAAAAATCATAATTATAGGAAAAATATTATATTTAACTCAATTTATCAAATGACGACTTTTATAAAAAAATTTGAGCTTCCAAAAAATGATAATTTATAGAAAAAATATTCATATCAAATATTTATTTGTCTTAAAAGATATGTTACGATGGAAGTATTAAATTCCATATGAATAATTAAAATAAAATTTCAATTTATTTAAAAGATTCTCCTTTACATATTACTATTTACTCTTTACACGTTGGAGGAATTAAATTCCCACATAAATAAATGAGCCATAATGGAACGGGAAGGTATGGGAAAAATCCAAAAATAAAGAATGGTACAATAGCAAATAAAGAGGGGCTAAAGGTAAATATTTTTATTGATCTTAAAATTAAGGTGTAGTTGCACATTGGATTTAGATTGATAAATGAGATTTGATCTATTAAAAATATTACAGCATTACCAAGTCGCCCTACCCTTCCCCCATTGACCATACCACAATTAAAAATAAATCCTCAAAGTAAGATGCCATATGTAGCAGTCAATAAGAAAAAAAAATTGTTTAAAATATTAATTACTACAGGAAGTGAGGCATTACAGCTGATTATTCTTGAGAAAATAAATTATTTTGGCAAACACACCTAGCACTACCAATTTTATAGATGTTTTGATAAATAAATAAAATATATTGGTTTAGTCTATTCACCGGACAGAGCACTGGGAATATGAAGGTAAGCACAACAGTTGGAATAATGGTGACATAGTGCAACAACCAATATACATTTTTAAAAATTGATATTATTATTATATAGAGCAAAGATGAGGGGCACTACAACTGGGTCAAAGAGTCCATTGAATAGAGAAATCTAGCATTAGAAAGCTACAATTGTATTCATTTTATTTATATTGTTAAAGTTAGTTACAAAGTTCTAAATGGGATGCCATACTCCTGTATCAATTTTTTTACCCAGATAAAAAAAACAAGCTAAAGATTTCAACTTGCAGGTATATCAGATAGGAAAACAAGAGGCACCATAGCTAGGAATTAAATAGTTAAAAATAAAAATTATGCTATTTTTCTAGGAGTTGCACCCAAACCTATGGACTGTTTAACCCTCATGTCACTCTTGGTTTCACGTTTTAATCCAAAATATAAAATGTTGGGTTCAAAACATTTTAGTGTTGATAGGGAGAATATACAGAAATATTATTTTGATTTGTAAATTTTGGTTGTTTTCTAAATCAAGAATAGTTTAATGTAATATATTGCTTAAAGATTGACCATATATTTTAAATGCAAAACCAGATTGAAAATATAGTGCTACAGGTATCAAGGTAACAAACTTCATTTGATGGTCATTTAGATTTAAAGAGACTTTAAGATATAATCCAGATTCAAAATGAAAAATAAATGGACTATACAATAGAGAGAGAATGGGTTGAGCAAAGGTAAGAGGAAGGTCTGAGTTTAATCATATATCCTATTAGTTATTCCATCCATTCCAGCTTTACTTTGATAGAATAGATTTCAAACAAGAGCTATCATCATTTCAAAAAATCTACTAAATTGATTAGCCAAAGAATAATTATGAGCCCATATCCCTCCTTCGTTATTCTAGCTCTCCTCTTTCTTTGCTATGATTTTCTCCTTTCCTGTATTAATCCCCTCCTCTTTTTCCTTCCTTCCTTTAATTGTTACCAATTCGACATTCCAAAGTCCAATAAATAGAGCCCAACATTTAAAAGTTTTTCACCCAACTTCACTATTCTCTTCATCTGCTTTACTATTCCCCAATGTGGCGCAATGGGTGAGGGGGGATTATAGCAGGATAAAATATTATTCAAGTCAATGTTGAATTTAATCCAAGCTATATTTTTGTCCCCTAAGGGTAGTGTATTAGTTGAAAATTAAATATTTGATTTGAAAGAGAATTAAATGTTTAAAATCTTTTTTATATTATTTCGTTTTTTACCTTGCAGTAAAATATTTTTAACTAAAAAGATTTAATGTCTTCTATCTAGTCATGCATATCTCAGGGTAAGTTGAAATCCTTTAATTATTGTAGAAAGCATAAGCGTATTTAATTTAGATTAATAAATTAGTGTACTAAAAGAGGTTCGATCCAAAAGTAGGCACTACAACTAACCTGTCCATGGGAGCCCTATGGCATGCTCGGTTCACTTGATTGACACCTCATCTTTCTTTGTTTCTTGACACCTTATCTATTCTAACTCTCCTCAATGATATCCTCCCTTTCTGCAAGGTCGAATTAACTTGTGTTGCAATCACACACTTAGACAAGACTCATTAGCAGTTAATAAATTTAAATATTAACTAACAAGTAATATAATGTTAAAGCATTAACACATCCATGCATCATTTGTAAATATGCTTTTTTACCTTGCATAACTCAATGTCAAAATATACGTTAGATCCATATATCTATCATTAGTCATTATAAGTCTCATAATAGTATAATGCATAATAATAATCATCTTAAGAATGTATTCATTTAATTTCATAATGATACCAATAGTCAATAGTAAATAAACATCAAAAGTTTATCCAAATAAGTTCACGTGGCACATCATGTTGACATGTGTAAATAATTATTACATGCATATAAAAATGGGATATGACATGAGAAGAACTGTATAAATTTTAGGCCTTCTTCAAAATATTAGCTATGTAGGTAGTGCTCATTGATAGAAGGGTCTTTGGGGTAGCTCGACACCATGTGCCCACTAACTTATTTTTCCCACAACCACTATGAAGATGAAGTAATAGGGTTTTATCATTTGACAAGGAGAGATAATCCATGACCCATATCTGAATACACTAGAGTAAAGGTGACACAAAACCCAGAAGCATCTAGATGATAACATCTAGTTTTAAAAAGTTTTTTGTACAAAACACTTATGATAATCTAGATAGAAGAGTCGATGCAATTGTCCCAGGGTGACGTAAGTGGTGGATATAGAGATACAATTTCTAAAATCTTACAACTAATCTAAACTTCAAATCTAGTATACTTTCTACCTGTTCTAGATCTAGATTTGTATTAGCATCAAAACCAACTAAGTATCTTATTTTCATCATCATTGTAATTATCTAGCATATCTATACTTTTTATTTTAGCATATATCAGAATAATAAATTAAATATATATTTTATCTAATTTTTTATAATTAATTGGCATACTTTAGAAATAGTTTAATACCCTTGTACCCTAATCTATCTCTACTTCTTTAACCCTAGATTCACTAATTTAGATTTAAGGGATAAACATTTGGTGAACCCAATCTATATGAATTTAATTTTTTTAATTGTTAGGATTTTTAGCTGGCTAGGGTTTCAGATTGTTGTGTTTTTTTAAGTTCTTACTTATATTATTTTGTATGTAACCTAGGCATAACCCTAAATTGGGAGGTGTGCATATTGAATAGATTGAGATTCCCCTTCCACTGCATAAGAGGTTTAAAACTAATGAGGGACCTAATCCCATGGATAATGATGATACCAATGTTAAAAATGAAAAACATACTAATGAGGCTATCATAGAAGAAGATTTTGATAATGAAAACCATGAGTTTAATGAAATGATAGACATGATCAAATAGATTATGAACACATGAAAATAATTGTATTATTTCATGAGTGTATTCATCAAAACTGTGAATATCTTGATGAAATCCTAAAAACCATATTAGAAAATAAAAAATCAAAAAGCATAGATGAAAAGAAGGTCCATGTATTGATCATGTTATTAGAGCTATGAGTCATCCCCATATATCAACAACCCTCCTTTTGAGCACATTACCACTCCATATGTCTAATGGGGGCATGAGATATGTATATAAACCTTTGTTCCCTAAAACTACTATTGTCACATTTTACATGGGAAACCTAAATATTTCAACCCAATTTCTAGTTCTAATGCCTATATCTACCCAACCTATGGGTACACCTACTTTGGTGACTTCTCAAATATCCAACCTAAATGACCAAAAGGTGAAATATCTTGTCCAAACTATAAAACTTTTGCAAAATAAGGTTACAAATATTGAAATAAAATTCTATGAAATATCCTTATGTTATTGATTCACAAGAGGTGTTGAATAATCCTATTACACCAAATATATCTTTTCACCCCTTTCTAACTAGCTTTGTTGCGCCTGAATTCACATTTTATGATGGTGAGGGTGATCTTGAATAACATCTTTGATATTTTGATGCAACATGTCTTGATTATGCCTCTAATGATAAACTTTTTACCAAATTATTTATAAGGATATTAAAATACTATACTTTAAGGTGCTTCTATGATTTAACAAATCAATCAGTAAATTCCTTAAAACCCCTTATCGATCAATTTTTGGCACACTTATATATTAACGTTACTGAGAAGGTTTCTTATACCCAAATTGCAAAAATCAAATAAGGAACCAATGAATCTATTAATGAGTATGTCTTGAGGTATGAGATAATGTTTGCAAAAAAGACTAGTCCAATGGTGGGTAAAGAGATCCAATATAAATTCAAGCAAAGTTTGCTTGCTCCTTTACACGAGTCTATTGTTTTCAAAAAATTCAAATATTTTGATGACTTATGCAACATTATATGTGATCATGAAATAAAATTTATCTCACTAAAAAATTTTAATTATGTAGCAAACACACTAACTACATCTACATCCAATACCAAGTTTACTATCAAACCAAGTTTTAAGGTCAAACATTTGAGCCTTAAAAAAATAACCATCACACTTAATGCAATGTTATAACAACCTAATTGGCTTGTCTTATTCAATACACCATGAAGGTAATTCACACGCTTACTTGAGTCTCTCACTTCATTACTCCCATGGATTATAGAGTCTCACCTCATATCTCTCCCTTAACTTATAGAGGTTGATATGAGTAGACATCTACCCAAAGGGTATGATGTGAATGCTTATTATTACTATCACCAAGGCCATGGGTATTCTACGAACATATTTTTTACCTTGAAGAATAAGATCCAAGACCTCATCGATGACCAAAATATTATATTTGATGATCCTCCAAATAAATGAGGTTCACAACCTAGTGATCACTAGAAGCAAAAAATAGTTAACAATCCTTTGCAAGATCACTCAAAGAGGGACCTAAAGTGAAAATGGCATATAATGCTCATTCTCCTAAATCTCATTATGAGCACCCATTAAATGGAATTATTGGTACCTATACATGGCATATACTTCTTATGATTTGGATACCTTCTATTAATTTCAATGACAATGAGATTAGGGATGATGACTTAGATCTTCATTCCTTCATTTGAGCATATCTTGATCATCAACCTATACGAAGTATTATGATTGTCAATGGTGAAAGTGAGAATGTTTTTAATATGACAATACTAACACATTTGGGTTATACAAATCATGATTTTAATCCTTCAACAAAATTAGTTAGAGCATTTGATGGGACCTCACAATAGGTTCTTGGTGAGATTGACTTACCTTTACAGGTTGGTCTTGCACATATGGTGACTACCTTCTCAGTTATACTTTCATGGGTGTCTTTGATATGGTATTGAGAAAACCTTAGATACATACACTTTGGGAAATACCTTATATAGTGCATGGGTGTGTTAAATACATTCATACCAATCAGATAATTATAGTTTCTAAAATTCCATATGAAAATCCACTTGAACAAGATAAATTTATACCTAGGCAATTAATTATCAAACCTTCTAAGTTTAATATTATATAAAAGGTTGAACAATAGGTAATCTTTTTTATGAAGAAGCCAGTACTTGAGAGACCATTACATCATAGATCTACAATGGGTTTTATGAAATCCTCATCTATTAGACAACATATTCAGATATCTAGAGTACCTGAATATGTTCTTATTAATGTTATTCCAAATAAACTATAGACCATTCAATGATGGGTTCCATGAAACCCTAATACTAATATTTATTTATGATCATAAAGTCTTCTTATACATATGCAAAATATTACAGATTCTACAATGACATATATTGCACATATACATGCTCATTGAAAGTTTCACTAGTTTATGAAACCAAGTTTCTAGTGGGGAGATACCTATGAGCATCCATTGGATGATATCACAAGATAGTTTTTTATTTGCACATATTCCAAAAATACCAAAAACTAAAAAACTTTAAAAAGTCAAAAATAATTTAAACATTTACAAGTTTTATTGCCTCCTTGACATATATGTTATTTGTTCCATGTTGGTAGACGGCATATCAGTATTTACTATATACACACATGTTTTGCACATATTCTGAGTGTGATACAAGCATACACAAATACATAATCTATGCAATTATAAATGTTGAGACTTCCCTCTACTCATGTCATGTGGACATTGGGGGCATCCACTTCTTTGCTCATGATACAGCTAGGTTATATCATTCTATGGTCACTTTACATTATCATGTTTGAGTTTATGTATTTACACATGCCTTTATCCATGCAAATATATTTTACAATGCACTTGATATGTTACATACTTAACATTTTTTTATAACATATATGATCCATGTAATAGTATGTTATGTTTATGCTAGTTGTTTATGATTTCATTCATGCACTTCCTTGAGCGTCTTGCCTTGCTATTGTCTTACTTGTTTAAGAATTTGAATATGCTCCATTATCTATGGCCCTCATATCTTTATTAATGTCTCTTTGACATTTAAATATATCTTCCATTGATGTATGTTAACATTTGAATATGTCATTCTTGAATTTGTGGATATTTGACTAAGTCATGTCCCTTCGATTGTGTAGCATTTGAACATGACCCTTGTTTGAGGTCTCCTTATACCATTGTCTTTTGATTTAATTTTAGGTGCTCTTATGTGTGTGATTGATTATTTTTGAGTTTGTATTGTTACTATATATATGTTTTCATGATCTACATCATGCATCTTAGGACTTGATATGATCACATTTTTTGTGCTTCAATGATATATCTATCTAGACATGTTCCTTCTATGTGCTACATGGTACATTTATAGTTTACATGGTTATATCATCCTTTTGAGATAAGGTAACTACCACTTGCTACTTCTCCTCACCTCAAAATGGGGGGCATATTAGTTTGGGCATGCCATAGAAACATGACTTCCACATTGCTTCATAGATTCATATTGCAGTTGGGGCATGTTCAGAAAACATGTTCTTCAAATTTGTCATAGTTTTAGATTTAGTGAGGGCATGTTTTGGAAACATGTCCTCTACTTTGGCACTTATATCAGTATTTATATTTATCCATATATAGTGGGGGTATGTTTGGAAACACGTTCTTCACACATATACCAGTCTCAGATTCAGATATATAATGGGGGCATGTTATGGAAACAGGTTATCCATACATTAGTTTTAGCTTCAAATGTATAGTGGGGGTGTGTCATGGAAACATTCTCTCCACACTTACATAGTTTTTAAATTGACCAATTTGCATAGTTATATGATTCAAATCCACATTTATGGTAGAATTATATACATTGGTACTATTGTTATATATAGTTTCAGCATGAGACATATCTAAGGTGAATATGCTATGAAAATGAAACCTAAATTGAAAAATCAAATAATTTTTAGATTTCAAAACACTTCTAGGGTTTGTCATCACCTACCATGTTGAACTTTTATAGACTATATTGAGCCAATATACTATAGTAGTTGGCTCACTTTTTGGTATGGTTGAGGTGATTAAATCACTCAATCTTACCAAGTTTTATAGGTTCAAATTGAATAAATCATTTGACCTCACCCATTTTATAGTGTGATTTGACTTGGTTCACTCACACTCCCCAGATTATAAGTATGGTTAGGTTACATGATTGAGCTAATCTCAATTTTCAGGTGGAAACTAACATTTTATCCAAGGTTAGGGGCATGTGTCATCCAATATCTTTATCTCTATAGATATATGCACTTACTAGATTTATATTTTTTCTAATCTCAGATCTAATGATTCATAATGATATATCTTTTCAAATCAAATTACCAAAAAGCAAGGCAGTTGCATCGATACATAGGTGCACTCCTAAACCTTACTCTCTTTAATTTAATCATTTCAAATGATTTCAATTTTACATTATATACACTAATTATATACTATAACATGCTCTTGGTTTCAGGTCATTCACCAACAAAGCACTCAAGTTAGACTCGCACGAAGATAAGGTGTGTTATACACACAAAGTTATGCATTTCTTTTTATTTAAACTAATAATTTAATTACTAGATTAAAATAGGGGGTTGTAGACACTTTCTAAATTATATGTCACCTCAATCTTATACACTTAAAAAATACATATCATGAATGTACCTTCAACATCTAGACCTTTCCCACTTCTAAAAGGATCACATACACTCTCTCTATACATAATTGCTTATCTCTTAGTCTGACCAATGTTATTCTGATGACTCATACCTTCTATCTTGCCCAAAATATTATAAACCTGATTATCTTCCATCTCTACAAGTTTTGGACATGTAGCTACTTTTTAACTTCTTAGACACATCCCAATTATATGTTTATGTCGATACAAGTGTCTTATTCTGATGTAAGTGTCCAGTACCCTAACATCATTCAATTTGAAAATGAAATGTATTAATATGGTTGGCCTAAGTGCTTTAATGTGAGATATTATCCAAACGAATTGGTATAAATACATGATCAAACCTCATTCATTCCTCACCTATCATAGACCAAAAATCACTCAATCAAGCACTCAAGCGATCAAAGATTACTTATTTTCTTATATTTTTACATCAATCATAGGAACACCACATCTACATATCTGAAGTACTAAAGAAACATTCCATGAGCCACATTTTCTAAATTAAAATTTAGGTTAGTTTGTGTACTTGCTTATCACACATTGCATGATTCATACAATCCAACACGTAGATGAGAACTACATAAGTATAAGTCCCTCTTTGGAGTATTGGATATGCAGGTAGTACCCATTGATAGAGGAGTCTTTGGGGTAGCTCGACACTATATGCCCACTAACCTATTTTTCTCACAACCACTATGAAGATGAAGAACTAGGGTTTTCTCATTTGATAAAGAACAATAGTATATTACCCATATCTGAATGCACCAGAGTGAAGGCAACATAGAACTTAGAGGCATCCAGGTGGTTTCATCCAATTTTAGTTGGTTTTTTATACTGGATACCTACATTTGATCTAGAGAGAAGTATCTATGTAACCATCCCAAGTCAATGTAATTTTTTGTAGCTATAGAGGTATAATTTACAAAATCAGGGGATTGATCTAGAATCCAGATCTAGTCTACTTTTTACCTATTTTAAGTTCAAATTTGTATTGGTATCAAAACCAACCAAGTATATTATTTTTATCATCATTATAATTATCTATTTTTACTATAATTTTCATTTTTACATATCTCAACATAATAAATTTAGTATATGTTCTGAGTTTTTGTAATTAATTGGCCTACTTTAGAGATAGTTTACCACCATTGTGCCCTTATCTATCTCTATCCCTTTAACTCTAGATTTCCTAATCTAGATTTTAGGGTTAAACACATTCACACTTTTACTATGACTATTAGGTAATTCAACGACATCTTAAGGACTTTACAAAAAAACTAGGTTCTATAACTTCATGCATCTGTACACTTAACGAAGATTAATCTTGCTCAAATATTTTATGAGGTATTATGACTCTATGACAGTGGAATAAGTGCCACTTGACATAATCATAGAGTCCTATTGATTTCATTATTCTGGAAGTGGCCTCGATTATAATTTGATTTATATAAGTAGATTAAATTTTCCACATGGCCACTATAGAGTATAAAATAAAGAAGCGAAGGAAAGGGATAGATGCCAAAACATATGTAGTGAAATGCATATCTTTCTTTGTTATTTTAGTGAATCTCTTCAATTTGTTTTGATTATATATGATTACATAACTAATTTTTTCATTGGAAAAGTTTTTGTAAGGTTTTTTGATTATATATGATTACAAATGATCAGAGACATGCAATGTAGGATATTGCCACATAGTAGTGAAAGATGTAAAATTGAAAGAGTATCTGGATGTGAATATGCATTGTTCATAGGAAACCATAAAAAAATTTTGCTCGTGAACTCTGTGAACACAAAATATCGTGACTAGTAAAAATCTGAATCTTGTTTTAATTTCATCATCTCATATACTTTGCATAGCTTAAAGGTGAAAATGGGCCTATGGAAAGATAAATCAGAATTAAAATATGAACGTGAACTTACTTTAATACCATTATGTTTATTGCTTGATCTTGTCCCATTGGAAAATTATGCTTTGCCATTTTGAAAAAGTATTGAATGTCACTTTATTTTTAAAACATATTTACTTTCCAAGTCATAATAATTTTATAATAAATTTGAGTTAAGAATTAAATTTGAGAGTTAATTATGTTTAATATAATTTTTTAATGATTATTATTCATTTAATATTTCTCTTAAAATGTTAGTATATTTTATAGTAGAAAAAATAAACATTAATGATTATATATATATTTATTATAATTTTTCAAAAAAATTGATGGTTTGCCTAAAATTTTATATTGTATTTGATACAATCTACTAAAAAATAATGATTTTGTAATTTAAAAATACAAAGAACGTCATATGTCTATCAAATTTAGTTTTTGATTTAAGTCTAAAATAAAACTATTACAAATCTATCCATATATATTTTATCAAATAAAAGAATAATAAAAATAAAAAAATACTAATATACTAAACACACTCCACCATAAAACTCGTATTTAACATAATATAACATTCATTAAATTTTATTTTAAATAATAAAATCTACATTTATTAAATATAAATATTAAATTATAAATAAAACATTTTATATCATTTAAATTATATAAAAATATGACCACTCAATGAAACCTAATTAATTAAGTTTGTTTTAAACTCTTATCATTGTATTTAATAATACCCATACTTATATTTCTTCAATTTCCATCCATCCATGATAAGATGTAGGAAAGACCTATAAAAGAGATTAAATTTAAACATATCCCTTCTACACACAAATTTAGACCATGTGAAAAAAATCATTTATAAAATTATTGAGATGGCCAATGTAAAGATTCTAAAGAAAAATCTAAAGACTCTAAATAAAAATCTAATGCGTATAATGATAATCTATTACAAAGAATAACACATGAATGGATCATGGAAGGGTATTTCATCCCACATTAACTTGAATATTTTACTATAATTTTTAGAATGTATGTCTAAGAAAATTTAAACATGCTTTTAGTTATTTATAAATATTTTTATTCATAAAAATTAAATTTAATGAAAAAGAGGTATCTTATTCAAGTTATGATTAGAGTGTTGATATAATTATGTGGAAAGGATCTAATAGGTGATTGGATAAATACACTTGTTTTAGAATCATAAAGTGTAATTTAGTACACAAATTGCAACTATGCAGTTTTATAAATAACTATGTAGTGAAATAACATTAAAGAGATTGCAATTGAGGAATTTGTTCTGCTAAGGTTTTCTCCATACATGTTATTGAGTCAGCCTTTATTTTTTTGCTTGACTTGCCTTGTGTCATACTGTAGCCTTAGTCACCTACGAGACTTAGTATTTATTGTCATTTAGAGTTTTTCACCTTTGGATGAGGCCAGTCTTTATAATGTCCTCTCCCCATTCTATCCTAACTATTTTAGCTATAGAGAAGAACGAAGGAACACCATGTAATAGCCCCTTGCAAGCATCCGAAGAAGTTTGTCTCAAAGGTTTACCATGAGGTAATACTTCAAAACCTGATGTTATATTACCTATTCCTGAATTTAATTATATATGTCAATGGTTAGAGTAGTTTTGTTTAATAAGATATTTTATTGGGAGAATTGTCTCTAAAAGTATGTTATAGTCTTGGGTTCAAACTCACTAGGCATCTCATGGAATCAAGATGGAGAGCATCCAAAAAATGACTAAGGGTTTTTTCTCTTCCATTTTTTTGACATGTCCCATGTCGAAGGAATCCTCCATAAGTTTTCCACTTGGTATATTAGGAACTCACTTATGATCCTCTCCCCCTAGACATGAAACTTTATGGTATCAGAGCATGCTGCTCTTAAAGTCCCAGTTTGGGTTGAATTCCTAGGTCTCTCGCTCCCATGTTGGCACTTTATTCACCAAATAGCATCATCCATAGGCCGTGTGGTTTGTCATGAACAAAAATATTTCTACTCTACTAGATCACAAAAAAGGGTCTATGTAGAAGTAGACCTCTCCCAGGACCTTAAGGAGTTTATGGAAATCCAAGTTAGAGATGTGAGGCACTCTTATCGAGTCCTGTATATCAACTTGCCTAACACTTAATTTTGTTGCCAATCCATAGACTATAAGATACGGGATTATCCCCTTCAATTAGCTTATAATAATATGCCCAACCATTCATCCTCACCACCCAAGTCCTCTCTTGAGGCTAGCAAAAAATTAGCTGAGGACACATGGACTACGGTAGGGAAGAAGAACTCTTGTCCCAAAGTGTTGAGTGTGGAGCCTTTTGGGGCTATCACATGACCACAGGGAATTATTTTTAGGGCCTAAAGAGCTCCAAGGATGTGAGGAGAATAGTTTTCCCTAATCCACCTTTTGTGGAACCTTGTTCCACATGCAAGGGGAATATTCCTTGTATATTTCTGATTTTTATGTTTCCATGTTTTATGGAGTTGGTTATTAGTTATCTATTTTCCATGTGACTTCCTTGTTTTGAAGGAACTAGTTGTTTCTTGGAAAAAATATTGCCTTACTTGTTACAAGGAGATGGTTATGATCACATGTTGTTGGAAAATGTGCCCTTGAAAGGTGGAGACCCTTAGTATGGCATGTTACTTTATGGAAGAGATTTTGGATGGGCTTGATGAGGTGGAAGTGAGTTGTCTTGAGTGGATGATGTTTATCTTGGATAAACATGATGCATTTACTCCTCCTTTCATGTATTTTCCTTTATATTCTATATATACAAGGTGTGGTGTGGCCTTTATAGGTTGATGGTTTATTTGTAGGGTTTGGCTTTGAAGATCAGAGTTAAAGTATAGGTGTTCTTTATCGGGTGTGGTTTAACAACTTGTGAGATACAACATTGTGCAAGTGCAGGTGAAAGTGCAGCTATTTATGCAATATTTTCTATAGGATATTTTTATATGTCTATGAGATTTCATTGTAGTCTTGGTATTTAGATTACTATTTTTATTTGAGAACTTCAATTATTGGATGTAGCCCACATTGGTTGAACCATGTTAGATCTGTGTTATTATCTTATTGTCTCATTTATGATTTCATAATAATGGTGAATTAAGGAATGTTTCTATGATGTATGTTATTGCATAGCTTTAGATTTGGTTTATGGTAATAGTAAATCTGGTTTAAAAGTATTTTTATTCCTAACAACTGGTATCAGAGCCATTGGTTGTGTGTTTTATTGAAGTGGTAAATCACAGGAAGGATATTAGCTTGAGTGGGAGCTATGGGAGAAGAGATCAGATTTAGAGTCGAGAAGTTTGATGGTAAGCATTT
The DNA here is from genome assembly GCA_037957365.1 of Torreya grandis. NCBI lineage: Eukaryota > Viridiplantae > Streptophyta > Pinopsida > Cupressales > Taxaceae > Torreya > Torreya grandis. The sequence continues at coordinate 807,604 of JARHVA010006286.1, forward strand.
TGGTTTATGGAAAATGTAGATGGAAAATTACTTATATTAGAAGGAGCTACATCTCCCTTTGGAAGGAAAAGTAGAACAACATATAAGTATGAGTGATGTAGATTGGTCATTACTTGATAGGAAGGCATTGTGAGCCATTCAGTTATGCCTTGAATCTTTTGTTGCATTTAATATTTTTGATGAGAAAACCACAAAATATCTCATGGATAAACTTGGAAAGTTATATGATAAACCTTCAGCTTCTAATAAAAAATTTCTTATGAAAAGATTGTTTAACATGAAAATGTTTGAGAATGATTCAATAGCTAATCATCTAAATTATTTTAATATGATTGTAAGTATGCTAACTTTAGTTTAAATTAAGGTTGATGATGAATTTAGAGCTTTGCTAATCTTTTCTTTTCTTGATAGTTGGGATATTTTGGTTATGGATATGACTAATGTAGTCTCTACCAAGGGAAGCTTGAATTTTGAGGATGTTGTAGGTGTGATTCTTAGCAATGGTATGTGAAGGAAAAGCACTAGTAAATAATTTTTAGGTCATGCTTTATCCATTGATACTAGATGGAGGCAAAAGGACAAGATCAAAAGCAATCGTGAAAAGTCAAAAGGTAGATCTAAGTCTAGATCTAGATCCAAGATGATATTATGGCATTGTGGGAAGAGTGGACACTCAAAGAATGATTGTTGGTCACTTCAGGATAAGAATTCCAACAAGGAGGAAAGGAGTGAGGTAAATGTGACATCAGTTAAATTATGTTAGGATGCCTTAATTCTTTCTATGGATAATTTTTTTGAGTCTTGGGTTTTAGATTCGGGGGCTTCTTTTCATGCCACCCCACATAGGCATTATTTTACTGATTATGTTCAAGAGAATATAGGACATGTTTATCTTGGTGATGTTGAACCATGTGAGATAGTATGGAAAGGTTGTGTTCAGGTTAAGATGCAGAATGGGAACACATGCATCCTTAAGTATGTTAGACACATACCTATGTTGAGATGGAATTTGGTTTTAGTGGGGTAATTGGGTAGTGAGGCATGTTCAATATTGTTTACTACAGATTCTTGGAAAGATACCAAAGGTGATCTTATGATCTTAAGAGGTAATAAAGTTGGTACTTTATATTTGACTAGTAGTGTTGATTCTATTGATTTAGTTGTTGCAAATGGAGATGTAACTATGTGAAACTACAAGCTTGATCATATGAGCTATAAGGGCATGAATATCTTAAAAGATAAGTTGCTTGGATTGAAAGATATAGATCTAGATTTTTTTGAGAATTATGTGTGCGAGAAATAGAAGCAGGTCAAGTTTCTAAAGGTTGGACCAATAAAGAAAGATCACAAGTTTGATCTAGTACACTCAGATGTATGGGGATCATCTTAAGTATCTTTTATTGGTGGATCTAATTATTATGTTACTTTTATAGATGATGTAACTAGGAAAGTTTGGGTTTATTGAATTAAAAATAAATATGATGTATTTGACACTTTTAAGAAGTGGAAAGCCTTGGTTGAGAATGAAATATGTCTTAAATTGAAATGTCTCAGATCAGATAATAGAGGTGAGTATTGTAGTAATATTTTCTTTGATTATTATTATAACAATGGAATCCATAGGCAAAGGATGGTTCTAGGAACTCTACAACAGAATGGGGTATCTAAAAGGATGAACAAAACAATAATGGAATGTGCTAGAAGCATGAGGTTACATGCAAGATTGCCTTTACAATTTTGGGTAGAAGTAGTTATCACAATAATATATCTAATTAATAGAGGACCTTCTATGCCTTTGGATGGAGACATTCCTAAACAAGTTTGGTCTGGTAATAATGTTGATTATTCTTTTCTTAAAGTCTTTGAATGTGAAGCTTTTACTCTCATCAAGAAAGAGGATAGGACCAAGTTAGAGGCTAAATAAAAAAATGCACATTTGTTAGATATGGTGAGGATGACTTTGGTTTCCATTTATGGAGCATTAAAGATAGGAAAATATTTTGGTTTAGAGATGTAATCTTTAATGAAAAAGTCATGTATAAGGATCAGTTGAAAGAACAAGATCAGGAACAAAAAGAGTAAATAGTATTGGATGACATTGTGGATGGCAAAGTATCCAAGGATTCAATTTAGGAACCTTCTACACAAAGACACAAAACTCCTATGATAAGAAGGTCTTCTAGGGTAAGAAGAGCACCTGAATGTTTTTCTCCTTATTTGAATTATTTATTACTCACTAATAATGGAGAACCATAGTGTTATGAGAAGCAATGCAGGTAGATACTAGGATGAAATGGGAACAAGCCATGGATGAAGAACATAGATCTCTCATGGAGAACCAAATGTGGAATTTGGTAAGGCTACCCAAGGGCAAGAGTGCACTTTCAAACAAGTGGATCTTAAAAATAAAAGAAGAAGATGAAAGGATAAAATGGAATAAGGCCAAGATGGTGGTCAAGGGGTTTGCAAAAAAATTAGGTATTGATTTTGATGAGATTTTCTCTCCTATTGTAAAAATGACTTCTATTAGGATTGTTCTTGGTTTATTTACAGTTGAAGATTTGCACTTAGAATAGTTAGATGTGAAAACTAATTTTCTTCATGATGATTTGGATGAAGAGTTGTATATGAAGTAGCCACAGGGTTATGAGGTCAAAGGGAAGGAGAACTATGTGTGTAGTCTAAATAAGAGCTTATATGGCTTGAAATAAGCTCCATGATAATAATATAGTAAATTTATTTGTTTTATGTTGGAACAAGAATATCCAAGGTGTCATTCTGACCATTGTGTGTACATAAAACACTTTGATGATGGTTCCTTTATTATATTATGCTTGTATGTTGATGACATGTTAGTTGCAGGAAAGAACATAAACATATTTATTTGCTCAAGAAATAGCAAAGTGACTCCTTTTCTATGAAGGATTTGGGTATTGTAAAGAAAATCCCATGTAGGAGGATTTCTCATGATAGGAAGGAGAGAAAGCTAGTTTTATCCCAATTAGAGAATAAAGTCTTGAAAAGTTTTATCATGTTGGATGATAAATCTATTGGTACTCTTTTAGCAGGCCACTTTAGATTATCAAAGGAGAAGTGTCCCAAGATGGAAGCTAAAGAGCTTAATATGTCTAAGGTACCTTACTCATTGACAATTGGCAGCTTGATGTATGCCATGGTTTGTAATAGGCTATATATTACCCAAATAGTGGGAGTTATGATTAGGTATATGAGTGGTTTAGGTTATGAGCATTGGTAGGGAGTGAAATGGATTCTTCAGTATTTGAGAGGAACCACTAATTTTACATTATGTTATGGTGAATCAAATACCACTTTTCATGCTTATGTGGACTCAAATATGGTAGGGAATATTAATATCAGTAGAAGTATGACAAGATATATATTTATTATTAGAGTTACAATGGTTAGTTAGATTTACAGGATACAGAAGGTTGTGGCTTTGTCAACCATAGAAGAAGAGTATTTTGCTACCATAGAGGCTAGCAAGGAGATGATCTGGTTATAGGAGTTATTTAAAGAGTTAGGGCATGAGTAAGAAGTTGGGAGACTACATAGTGATAGTCAACGTGCTATTCATTTGATAAAGAACTTTGCTTTCCACTTGAGGATGAAACACATTTAGTTACATTATCACTTCATCAAGACAACTTTGGAGGAGAACTTGGTGAAGCTGAGAAGATTCATAATAGATAAAATCTTATGGATATGATGACCAAGGTGGCTACATTGGATAAGTTGAGACTATGTTTGGATTTGGTTAGCCTTAGTGGTTATGGATCAGTGATAGATTCTATTCAAGAGAAAAGGTCTCCAAGTGGGAGATTGTTGGGTGTGGATCCCTTTGGGGATATCACATGACCATAGATAATTATTTTTGGGGACTAAAGAGCTCCAAAGATGCGGGGAGCATAGTTTTCCCTACTCCACCTTTTATGGAACCTTGTTCCAAATGTGAGGGGAATATTCCTAGTATATTTCTAATTTCTTTATTTCCATGTTTTATGGAGTTGGTTATTAGTTGTCTATTTTCCATGTGGCTTCCTTGTTTTGAGGGAGCTAGTTATTTCTTGGAAAATGTAATGCCTTCCTTGTTACAAGGAGATGGTTATGATCACATGTTGGAAAATGTTCCCTTGAAAGGTGGAAACCCTTAGTATGGCATGTTCCTTCATGGGAGAGCTTTTGGATGAGTTTGATGAGGTGGAAGTGAGTTGTCTTGAGTGGATGATGATTTTCTTGGATAATCATGACACATTTACTCCTCTTTTCATGGATTTTCCTTCATATTATATATATATATATATAGGATGTGATATGGAATTTAGAGGTTGATAGTTTATTTGCAGGGTGTGTTTTTGAGGATTAGAGTCAAAGTATAGGTATTTTGAAGAGTGTAGGTGTTCTTTATAGGGTGTGGTTTATCAACTTTTGAGATACAACAATTTGCAGGTGCTGGTGAAAGTGCAATTATTTGTACAACATTTTTTACAAGAGATTTTTATATCTCTATGAGAGTTCATTATAGTCTTGGTATTTAGATTACTATTTTTATTTGAGAACTTTCATTGGTGGATGTATCCCACATTGGGTGAACCACATTAGATTTGTGTTATCTATGTTATTATCTTGTTCTCTCATTTATGCTTTCATAATAATGGTGAATTAAGGAATGTTTCCATGATGCATGTTATTACATAGCTTTAGATCGAGGTTATGGTATTAGTAAATTTGGTTTAAAAGTATTTTTATTCTTAACATAAAGAAGCAAACATAATGACTACTCCCAAAGGAGGCAAACCATCTTCGCGCAATGGCCTATAAGAATTGGAACCTATTGAAAAAGAGCTCATGCTAGTTGAAGCCTTGAAATTGGTTAAAAATTCTAGGGTGTTAAACACTCCTCTAGCTGATAACATCTTATCTCAAGGTTTTGAGGCCTCTAGGCCCAGCTCTCTTAAAATTTCACACTCACAGGTAGCCACTCTTCCACTTCCTATTTGGCAGGATCTACCCAAATGCTCTTGTAGCCCTCCTCAGAGGAATGACAAGGTGGAGGAAGGAGAGTTTTTTGATGACCCTGATATAAGGAAGTAATATGAATTCTTGAGTGCCAATAATGGGCACTTTATGTAGAATCGATATGACACCTTGGAAGGGATGGGATCATAGGACATGTCCCTTGACTTCCATCATCTATGAATTGATTTTCATGGAATGTTTAGGGTCTCATAGAACCAAGATGCAAGTTTTTTGTGCATGATTTCAAAAGTAAGTTTCTTGAGATGGACATTATCTATTTGTAGGAAGTCAAGGTGGTAGACTTTTTATTGAAGGCTATCAGTAATTCCATCTGGCACGATAGTATCATTCTGAATTGTAACCATGTCACAAGATGTGGAGGGGTGATCAGATTCATTTCTCCAAGGTGATATCTAGACTTAGTAAAATATGTCATGGACCCCACCAAGTGGTTACTATGGGCTCTTTTTAGCATTAAAATACATTCTTTTGGCTTTATTAATATTTATGCCTCAAATGACACCTTAGAGCGTATCTATTTATGGTGGTGGATAGTGTATAATCTCCTTGATGCCCATTGGGTATTATGTGGTGACTTTAATATGGTGGTAAATCTTGAGGACAAAATGGACCACTTGTCTATGAGGTGGGTAGCTGGTGAAAGGGAGGCATGGTTTTACATGTGTACTAAATGGGGTCTTTATGACCCCAATTTAATGCACTAGCTTGAATATGGAGTTTGATACACTTAGAGTAATTTTAGGGACAACCCTGCTCAAATTCTAAAGCATCTAGATAGGGCAATGATGTCCACCAACTTTACTTCTCTTTTGATAATGGATTATTTCCTTTGATGCAGGTGCTACTAGATTTTGGGCTTTCCAACCACTCCCCCATTCGGTTTCATATGACATGGTAGTTCATGAATCCCAAGGTCCATAAAATGCAATTCTTCCTTAATATCTCTTTTCTCAAGCATGGGCCCATTGAGGCATATATTAGGAGAGTCTAGAATTTAGACCCACATCTTTCCCAATAATCTAGTTAGATTATCTAGTGGGATGGTGCCATTTGAAGGACCTCCCACTTTCTATGGATCTATGACTGTTAGCTTGCCAAAATTTAGAGACACTCTTACTCTATTACTTCCTTATAACTGATCTATGCAGCCCTAACTTTAAATAAAGATCCCTTTAATGAGATCTTACAAGTGAGAGTTGCATATTTGAGGCACCACATTTAGATTGTAGATAATTAGAATGATTAGGAAGCCCAAGTCAAATCCAAGCTTCATTGGCTTAAAATTGGGGATAAAGCCTCTAAGGAGTTCTTTCAAATGTTGTGAGCCAAAAACTTAGAGTAGCAAATTTAAGTCATTATTAAGGTTGGTAACAGACTCACAAAGACTCCATAAATAGTGCAAGATTTTGTCCACCATTATTAGTAAGCGTTCAAATCTTAAGCCTCCTTGGCTAAATGTGAAACTACCCTGAAACAATGTCTTTTAGTTGTGCCTTGTAAACTCACTCCCACCCAATGAGTGATTTACAATAGACCCCTCACTATGGATAATTTACATGAAGTAGTATCTCACATGGCTAATCAAAAATATCTTGTCATTGATGGCTTCCCCTATTAATTCTACAATACTCTTTGGGACCTTGTGGGCTATGATTTGCATAAGGTTTATCAAGAAGCATTTCACACACATTCACTAGGTAAAAATATAAATAAAGGAAATATAAAATTCATAACTAAACAAGAAGATCCTGAATTGATCTATAACTAATGACCCATCAACCTCCTAAATGTTTCATATAAAATTATACCCAAGGCTCTATCAATTTGGCTATGGAATATACTACCTCTCATTGTGCGTATAAAAAAAATAGGCTTCATCAGAAGCTGTTATATCTTGGAAAACATCATTATCATCTGGGAAGGAATGGATTGGCCCCAATGGTCTAGACAACAAGCTTTATTCATAAAAATTTACTTTAAAAAAGCTCATGATTGTATCGTGTTGGGTGAATATTTTGTCACCAGATAACTGACGGAAAAATGGTTACATCAACCACAACATAAGGAGATTTATATAAGAAAATGGATATGGTGACCATGGCCAAATTGGTACAAATCTCTCCTCTCAGCAAGGGGAGGTTCCCTATAAACTATTATATACTATATACACTAAAAATACACACAGGGGTGAAATCATACCATCTATCTCTCTTTTTTTAGAGATGATGTTCATAGAATAGAGGAGAATTATGGTGTAATTACTAAAAGGCACTTCTCTTCTTTTAGAAGTGATATTCAACCAACAACAAGATTCTTCCTAGGTAGTAACAGAAATCACAAGAAACCAAGGAAAGCACAAAGTCTTTTGTTGTCTCTCTTACTGATTAAGACAAAGAAACATAGTAGTTTAAAGTATAGCCCAAAGTCTCCACTTCAAATACAATAGAGTAAAAGGTTACGAAGGATAAGGAGAGCTCAAATTCTCTCCAGTATCCTTTACACAAAACACATATTGAAGACACTTATGGCAACACAAAGTATCTCACAGTTGGCTTAAAGACATCTTCCAGCTTATTTCTGCTTTTTTTGCTTGTTTGATTAAATGGACAAGAATGTATTTAGGAAACAAACATAAGAATAATTTCCTAGATGACACAAGCTTATTCCAACACAAAGTTTGAAAGGTCATTTGCTTTCTCATTCATTCAACAAAATATGATTAACAGTCTGAGCTCAAAGTCTCAGGAATGCCTTTCAATTTTGGTAGAGCTTCTCTTTTGATAACAGAGAGATCTCTTTTATACAAAATGAGAGATTAAAATATATAGCATTACAAGAAAGACTTGGGCACTTGTTTTCATGAAATCAGCCCATGCTGAATTGAATGCATTGAATATTTGTGAAAGGGCCATGCTAGAATAGGTCATCGGCCTTGACTTTGGCATTTTAAATCATCTCAAAAATGTCTCCTCCTAAGCATGGGTTATCTGGTCTTCTTTATGATGCTTACATGGCTGTCTATTCACCTTTACTTAATGTAAAAAAATAGGTTGCACCTTTGAATGTTTGCTCTCTCTGATGTTCATCTGGTGGACTGTTCCACCTAATAGAAATAACTCTCCTATAGATATTTCTAGATTTCTTGTAGTTTTTCTCTCTTTCCTTTCCATGTTTTGTCTCTTCTTGGTGATTTGAGCTCTTGGGGCTATCTTCTCACTTTCTCCTGCTCTTTCAGCGCCTTTATGCGCTGGTCGCTGAGCTTGTTCTCAAGTCTTTTGAAAACCAATAGTTATTCCATCACCCTGAATTTGACATCCAGGGGGACATCATTGGTCAGTTTGAACCTCATTGAACCTTGAACCTTGAACTCTTTTGGTTAAAAGGTTCAATGGTTAGTCGATTGAATATTTTGTAAAGAGTTGCATTCGCTCTCTTTTTATTCTTTAGTTGAACCATTTATTTGAACTTTTTTCTAGAATCTTCCACTTCATTCGCTCAAAGCTTCCTTTCAAACTTTGAACTCTTTGAACCCTTTGAACCTTTGAACCATTTTGGTTCAAGGTTCAATAGTTCATTCTCTTTCTTTAAATCCTTTAAAGCTTCAAACTCTCTGGATCCTTTAAAGTGTCAAACTCTCTGGATTCTTTCATTTTCTAAGTCCGTCAAACTTATTGAACTCGTTGAACCTTTGAACCTTTAAACTCTTTTCGGTTCAAAGTTCAATGGTTCAATCTTCACTCTTCAAATCCTTTTATTCTCTAAGTCTTTTGAACTTGTTGAACCCATTGAACCTTTATACTTTTGAACCTTTCGAAGTTCAAGGTTCAATGGTTCAATGATTCAATGTTAACTCTTTGAAGCCTTCTTTTCTTTAAGCTTGCTAAAGTTGTTAAACCTTTGAACTCATTAAACCTTTGAACCTTTCAGAAGTGGGGTTCAATGGTTAATTCCAATTTTTTGAAACCCACCCTTAAGTATTTTGATTGAACCTCAGCGTTGAACCATCCTAAAAACACTAAGGAAAAGCCTTAAGTGTTTTGAACTTCCTTTGAAGAAAGCTCGCCTATTGAACCTTTGACTTCCTTAGCTAAAAAGGCTTGAATATTTGTAAAACTTAACTACTCAGAACATTTTTGAGAAAGAAAAGAGAGAGTTTTGGTCTACAGGACCAAAATGGTCAATATGTTGTCCTCAAAAGCAAGTGATGGATTCTGGGAACAACAAATGGCTCTAGTTGGGGAACTTCCATCGATTGAAATTGAAGTAATCAAAGGGAGTAGAAACCAAAATCTCAGTGCCTTCATCTATGCCATTGGGCTACAGAGTCATGCTATCCAAAAAGAAAGGCACCAAAAACTAAATGAAAAATACAAAACAAGAAAAGACTATACATATATACCATTGGACTTATCTAACACTTCAAAGATTGAAGTGCTTCAGATGCTGCCCACTGTGAGGCAGAGAAAATGGCATTCCATCTTGATATTTCAGTAAAAAACTATTTTCACCATTTAAATGATGAATATAAAATGGGCCTCTCCATAGGGAATCCAATTTTTCAAGCATTCCTTTTGGTTCTCTCCTCTTGTCCCACAATAAGACTTAATCTCTAACCTAAAAATCACAGATCCTTACTTTCTGGTCAAAGAGTCTCTTCACCAAACTTTGATGCATAGTAATTCGGTCAACCACCATAATTCATTTCTCATTAAGTTTAGTCAAGCACATGATCCTTTTGTCGATGGAACTTTCAAAAGTTGAATCTTCCACTGCCTTTGCTAACTTTAATGCTGGTAATTCTAGTGTGATTGGTATCTCTACATTGAGACCATACAAAAAGTTGAAATGGAGACATACCAATTGCCCTCTTGGGTGTAATTCTGTCTGCCCATAAAGCATCAAGCAATGCTTTATGCCAGGTTCTTTGATTATCATTTACCAACTTCCTGATAATAGTCACCAGGCTCTTGTTGCTTAATTCTACTTGACCATTTCCTTACAAATAATAGTCAGAAGAGTGGGAGAGAATAATCCCATAATAGTAGCAGAACTAGGTAATCTCATGAGAAGAGAAATAGGCTACATTGTCTAATAAAATCTTAGTTGGGACCCCAAACTTGAAAATGATGTTTTCCTAGAGGAAATTACATACCACCTCTAAAGTAGCATGCTTGATTGGAATGGCTTCCATCCAATTGATAAAGTAGTATGTGGCTATGAGGACATAATCATGTCCAGCACTTGAGGATGGATTTACAGTGCTAATGAAATCAATTCACATTGCTAAAATGACTCTTTTATCACTACAGGCTTGAGAGGTAAAGCAACCGACTTGGGTTTGCCAACGAACTATTGACACAGCTCGCATATACGGACCCAGGTGTATGAATCTTGAAATAGAGTAGGCCAATAGTACCTAGCTCACAAAATATTATGGGTAGTTATAGGCACAAAAAAAGGTCCTCTACAAGCTAAATTGTGGAAGGACTCCAAAAGTTTGTTCTACTTCACTTTATCCACGCAGCAAAGGAATACCCCATCAAGGTTCCTCTTATACAGATCATTATCCCACAGGACAAAGTTGGCAGCTTTCAACTTAATAGTCTTATTTTCTTTATGAGACAAGTGAGCAAGACACTTACCATAGATAAGGAAATGAGCAATATTTGAATACCACTCATTCATAGTGGTGACAAAAAGAACTATTGGCATGTCTTCAACTTCTATTTCTTTGTACTCTGCTTCTTCATGCCCTATTTTTTCTAGTATGTTATTAGCAATTAATTGGTAGATACCCCTTCCCTGCACCAGCTTCATTGGTTTGATAACAAGATCAAACTCCTAGATTTTAGCAATCTAATTCCCCCTTTTGGTTCCAAACTCTTGCTGAGTTGGTATGGACTTGACTATTGTATCAGGAACTAGAGCAACAGTGTGTGAGTTTAGGATGTAAAAATGAAAGTGCTTTACCACCTTTACTATAACATAGGCATGCTTCTCTATGTTTGAATAATTTAGTTCATGATCTTTGAGAGGACAACTCATGAAAGATATGGGAGATTCCACACCTTCTTTATTCTACTGAACCAAGATGGCTGAAAGTGTATGCTCAGAAGCATAGCTATACATTATGAAGTATTTGGTGTAATTAAGACAAACTAGAATTAGGGCATGGGTGATAGCTTCCTTGATTTCTTGAAATGCTGATTTGCCCTTTTCAGTCCAGCTGAAAGTGGCTTTGCCCTTCATCATATTGACAATGTGGTGAGTCTTCTCTATGAATTTAGGAATGAACCTTCACAAAAAATTCACCTTTCCAAAGAAAGAGTGAACTACAGTCTTACTGGCAAGAAGAGCAAGCTCTTGAATGGATTTGACCCTTTTTGGATCAATCTTTATGCCTTCTCGAGACATAGTGTGACCGAGAAGTTTCCCTTCAGTAACCCCAAAAATTGACTTCTTGGGATTAAGAGAAATACCATTCTACCTACATCGCTCTAACACTTGTTGTAGATGATGCACATAATTAGGATGATGCTTAAAAAAGACTATCAAATCATCAAGGTATACCACAATGAACTTACCCATTTCATTTTTGAAAGCAAGATCCATTGCTCTTTGGAAGGTGGTGCCAACATTGATTAAGCCAAATGGCATTCTGTGATATGCAAAGGTGCCCCAAGGTGTTGTGAAGGCTGTATTATGTTGGTTGCTTCACTAACTTCCACTTGATTATATCCTGAAAAACCATCTAGCATTGATAACATCTCAGCACCAATCACTATTTGTAGCAACTGATCTATAATGGGCAGGGGATAGTTGTCCTTTAAATATGATTGATTCAGATTTTTGAAATCAACACACAGGTATATTTCTCCATTCTTCTTACAAGGACTATATTCACAACCTAGGTGGAATGATGGATTGGGAAACTAATTCTTGCATTCAGCATTTTTTGTATCTCAGACAAAATCATGCCTGATATCCTGGGATTGTACTGCCTTTACTTGTACTTGTGAGGCAATGACCCAATATTGAGAAGAATTTCATGCTAAATTTCTTCAAGTCTGAGAGGTTTCAGCTCATCATATGAATATGCCAAAACATCAATGTAATGGTGAAGCAGAGTAATGAATTTGAGTTTTTCATCAGGAGTATAACAATTCCTGATGTTGACCATTTTTGGATTGTCTTTTGTACTCAAATTGATTTGATCAAAATCCTTGGAGGATTTTGAATTTACTTGTGGCTTATTGATACACCTATCATCCTTGTCGAAAATTTTCTCAAGAGAAACTAATCCTTTGGGAATTTTATTCCCTTTGAGCTGAAGGAACTCTTCATCATCTTTTGAATTTTTTTCAGGAGCTGATTCTTGTGGTGGAGATTCACTGCCTTCAAATTGAAGCTTTTCAAAGCTATCTATTTGTTTTAGAAAATCAATGATTTGGTTGTCACCATTGAACACCTACCAATGGTCGACATTATTAGGTACGCTTGGTCAAAAGACCAACTCAATAGTGTACCTGTCTTCTTTAAAATCTTGGTGAGGGACCAAGAGAGTTGTAGAGATGGCCAATGCATCTGCATGACTGTTGAATTCTCTAGGCATGGCAGAAATACTAAAAGCATCAAAGCTTTCAATGCAGTCCCACACCAGATTGTGATAATGTCACAATCTCTCATTCTTGGTCTGATATAGGTTCTTCACCTAAAAAACTACCGTTCAACATCTCCTTTGGCATGAAGAAGTCTAACACCTTTATCTTGAGCAGCCTTTAATCTGAGCAGTAGTGATTCATATTCAACAGTGTTGTTGGTTTTGTTGAACTATAACTTATATGCATAGGGGAAAATATATCCTTGAGGAGATATTAAAACAACTCTAGCTCCAGAACTAGTAGAAGAGTTGTTGCCATCGAATTCTAGAATCCAAATATCATCAAAATTTGATCTTCTTTCAAAATTTTCTTCATCAGGAAGAGAAGATCCTTTTTCATGTGTACTATGCCCTACTAATTTTTCTGACATTTCATCTGAATTTTTTGGATTGTCACTTATATAGCTTTCATCTACTGAAATAGGAACATCTTTAGTATACAAAAATTAATTACCCATGCCTGAAGACTCAAACAAAATTTGAGCTTTAGGGGCTAACATTTGGGTGACAATATACTTCGATTCCTTATTAGGAAGTAGCCTTTGCATGATGCCCTTGATAGGAATCCTTGCCTTAGATAGGTTCATGTTCAATTCTCCACCAATGTCCTTGTAAAAAATTTACCCAAGAAGAATATCGTAGGAGGCTAGGATGTCAGCCACCAGGACTATCATTTTAATTCTCTTATCTAGGAAGGCCACAAATGCAAATTGAGCATCTTTAATTTGTCCAAGCATAGTTGGCATCTGGTACAAACCAAAGTTTTAGGATTGAAATTTGGCAACATGAGTTGTTATTGAGCTAATAGATGGCATAGAAAACAAAGTTTTAGGAGGGGGCCTCATCACCTAAGTATTTATTTTTTTTGAAGATATTACTATAATTAAAGATGGTGAAGTTAGAGGCAAACCTTGTATCACTTTCCTCTTAAGGTGTGGATCTATTTCTTGTAGCTTCTCCTTCACCAGGGTATTTGGGTGTCTGATCTCTCCTCAATACCTTGTGACCTTTGAGGTTTTGGGCTTTGTGGTGGAGCTAACAATCTTACTACTTGAAATTTTTCATTCACTTATGTATACTTTTTTTAGTTCTAGATGAATACATTAATTTAGATGTGGAGTATAGTAGTACACAAATTAACCTTCCCACACAACAAATATAAATGTCTGGTCACATTTCCAATGGTATCCTATTATTTCAATGTGTGATCATCAAAATTGAATGAACATTTATATGTAGACAATTGTTTAATAGAGGGCCATGTATCATATCCTACTCTCCTATTTCTAATGGTGTGGGTGACCATGAATTCTATTTTATTGTATTATAGATACCGCCTGCTCTAGTAACAAATTGATAAGCCAAATCTTGTTTAAAGAACTTATCTGACACACAATATGGGAGCTTAAGGGGTGAAACCAAAAATCCTTCAATTCAAATCACTATGAATAATTAGTGATACAAGTAAGCCCAAATATATTTGATTTATTCCCTCATTTCATTTGACAACCTAGGCATGGGATGTTCATTGATGGAATATTACATAGAAGGATTTAAAAAGTTACAAATCTCCTTCATGAATTCGTAAAAATGGTAAATGTACAACTTGGACTATTGTGCATGAGCTAGGAAAACTAAATAATTAGGATATATGTGGAATTATATATGGCTACATTTCATTGTAGCATAGTGGGTGTCTACTAGATATGACATCATATATAAACTATATCCCTCCTTAACTCCTAGGAGCTACAAATTTAAATTATAGGATATAATTTACCCTATTTCTGGACTTTTTATTTTATTAATGATCATAGACAATAGGGGTACACAGAGTTTATTCACATTATATTAGAGGTCCCACACAATTTATTCCTGAGAAGCATTCCTTTCCTGACTCTATTTTTTAAGGTTTTAATTGTATAGGTGTCAATATCTCCCTTGTTACCTAGTGTTTTAGGTTCTCAATTAAATCTTTAAAAACTTACATAAGGTTATTTTTATCAATCCATTATAGGTAAACATCTTGGTTATATTTTGTTGTTTCCTTCACCAACATGCCCCATTTTCAAGCTAAAAATAAGGACCCTCTTTATTTTGAGCTAATATTTTGGTAGTATAATTATGATTATATTCCTCATAGTAAATTGGATTAAATATTTACATAACTTCATTTAAGATAGTTAAATATTCAATCATTTTGATATTATTTTCCTATGAATAAAGTCTATCACCCCTTTATTTTAAATCATTTTATCACAATTTTTTATAGACTTTATCTTGTGAGTGTTTGGTCTTAAACCTCTATTTTATGCAAATGATTGGTTTTAGTTCTTATATTTATTATATACTTCTTGGATAAAATTCACTTGATAAAAGACTTCTTTTTATAAAAAATATTTACTTATTTGATTTTATTATTTTATCATAGGCTTTCAAGTACTCTCATGGCCATCTAGATTCTTCCACGTGTCCAAATCTTATCGATACATGACTTTGGAGTCAAATATTTTTGGAAAAATGACTGAGTCCTGTAAATCTCTAGGGCCCTAAGATCATGACATGTGGCATGATCCCATTGATATGGATCTTTATATCCCCAAAACCCCAGAACCTCAACAACATTAAAAAATTAGCCCAATAGCCTATAAGTTGATCAACCATTATAAATATCTATGCCCTTGATCCCCCAATAAAATGCCATGTGGCACCCTATTAGAATACCAAGAGCTTGGAGTGATTACAACATTATCCCAAAGCATGAAGAGTCTAGGGGTCCAAAAAAGATCCATGTGGTGATGATCAAGAAAGTATAGACTAAAACCCAAGAGTACTGATAGGCTACCAAGTGGTAAAGTGGGACCCATCACTTGATTGTACTCTAACTTTACCATCTTATATAAGATTAAATGCACACAATAGTTGGCCAAAGAAGAGTAGTTGTGATAAAATTTTACATGGTAAACCAAGCTATATCCTAGTGTGCACATTACCTAGTCTCAATCCATCCATAGGAGGTTGATTATCTTGCCATTACAAATCCATAGAAGAGCTTAAAATGATAAAGGTATACCTAATCCTTTAGTTCCCCTTTTGACTAAAAGTTTTAAATGATCCAAAATAAACATATCCCCATGGAATTACCTATGAATTGGCTTGTTGGTTCGACCATAAATATACTTAGGGTTGTCTATGATTTACTTAGGAAACTTGAGAGATACTTTCCAAGATTCACTCCTAATGTAGGAAGGACTACAAAGTATCATGTAACATCATACAAAACTATTATAAGACTTCTTAATATTGAGCATGAATATGTGGCTTGTATACTATTCCCCTTCACGCTTAGAGACGCATAATATGATTGGTTTTTAAACCTTCTTGAGGATTCCATCAAAAGTTAGGACTATTTTAGTAGTACTTTCCTTGCCTAATTTATTCTAGTCATAGACCTAATCATTCTATATCAATAGTCTACATGTATTAAATGAGATCCCAATGAACCTATTAGGAATTTTAATGCTTATTTCTAGAATATGTATAGTCAAGTCACCAATATTTATCAACCTAATGTTTATATATCATTAAATATGTATAAAAATTCATTATCCCTATGGCTTGTGATGTTTTTTAGATGAGACCCTAAAATAGTAACCTTACCTTTGGAATATGTTAAAGTTATCAAGGTCGATAGACAACTAAACCCATAAGGTCAAATGATGGCTCCCATACCTAATGCATTACCTAACATTCCAACCTTGAACCTCATTTCTAATGCAAACAAAAATGTGCCTCTATCTCAACCATTGCTAAGAACTAACCAGCTCCCTTTGGGACATATTGCTCTAAATCAACACCCAAGTTTCCTTAACTTGATGAATAATGAGATGGTTCCCTAGTTGCAAAAATAAATGATGTTATTATATATTAAAAATACCCAAATTGTAGCTCAAGACTCTAAAAAAATGAGTTGGATGTCATCTAGTGAATGGTGCAAAGACTAAGTAATGACTTCCTTGGTTTGCAAAGGAAAATAGGTAGATCCATTGCTGAAATTTTAAATAAGAACTTCATGTACAAGATATAAAATAGAAATTACAATCATCCCCATAATCATCTATATCCTTATCCCAATAAGCTACCTAAAATTAACATTTGCAAAATAGCCCTTCCCAATTGGTGTTGTGTGCATAACATAGTCCAACATGGAGAGCTTGATTTCATTGAATTTTATAGTGCCTTTGATATTTTACAAAGGGAAATGGAAGAAAAAAAAATTGTACCGAACTAACTTGAATCATCCAATATGGGTAGGATATATAACATAGCCATGGTGTTAGAAACCATGGATTTACCTAGCCAAGAAGAGAATGAACCAAAAGAGAGTGTTAGTAAAGTGCATTATTTGCATCAATTTCAAAGAATTAATTATTCCCTTAGGAATAAAAAACAATAATAAATCCTAACCATCTCAAATCATCTAAACAAAGGTGCTATTGCCCTTGACCTTAAGGCTAGGAATGACCCTCCACCTTCAAAGTTTAATGAACCCAAGGCCCATGTAGAGATTCAACCATCTCAAGGCAAAGATGGATATAATACCATGGAAGATATGAAATAGATAAAATCCAAAATCACATTGCATGAGATTAATAATCAAATCACTAAGCAACATGATCTCTTGCTCAAGTCACTTACTGAAAAACTAGTCTAGCCTAAGTATAAAATAACTAACACAAATGTGCTTATCCATAAAAATAAGACCAAAGTGCCTCCCTTTCTCCTAATGGTTAGGTTATTTAGGAAGAAATTGTATAACTACTTGGTAGATTCAAGGGATTCAACCAACATAATTCCTATAGGTATTTATGAAAAATTAGGCTTAGTCCCTATAAAGTTAGACAAGGTCATAGTCCAACTATAAAAATCTGAGGTGAGGGTAGTAGGTGAGCTACTCAATGTGTACATGAAATCAGAATCAAAACCAAAAATCTAGTAATTCATACATATTAAATTTATAGACATCTTATAAGCATATGGGATGTTACTCAGTAGAGATTGGTCTAAATATTTGAATGGATACATGGCCACTGACTTCTCTCACATGTGGTTACCTTGGAGGGGCATTGCCAACCAAATAAGAGTGGATAGAGAGCCAAAGATGAAGCATATGATCACAAAATATAATGTGATAAATAAGAAAGTAAACTTAGTGGAATCTGATTTAGGGATATATACTTTACAAATAGAGCCTTCTAAAGGCAAGCTTGATGACAACATGGAGTTAACTGGGCTATGGTCATTATGTCTGGATTAAGACCGCTCTAAACAAGGTTTTGGATCTAGAGTTTTGTTTATCTATCCCAAATGTAAGAAACATTTATTTTCTTACATATTATAATTACCATGCACTATAAACTTGGTGGAATAAGAGGCATTACTTCTTAGACTACAATTTCTATTAAGGCATAAAGCAAAAGAATTGAAATCATTCAATGATTTGGAACTTGTTTTGAACCAGGTAAAGAGAAAATTCATTTAAAATTATTATAACTTAGAAATTATAAACATAGAACATGGGATTTAATTGAAATTTTTGATGTGTTCATTGCCATCCCTATCCCTAGGGAAGAAAATTAGATTGTTGACTCATCATAATCCTCAACTATGAGTTTAACCCTCATTAATGACATTGAATTACAAGAATTCATTATGGAATTATTCATTTTTCCCTCTATTCTAGATAACATGATGAATTTATAAGTCTTTTAATATGACAAGAAAATTTTCCAATTCCTTAACAATGTTGGGACATTTGAAGCCCAAATAATAAAGGAAGAAGTGATAGATAGTCCTAGAGTTAAGCTCGACAAAGACAAAATTCTCAATATCTAGGGGAATCAAATCCAAAATGGGATGATATCTATAGAAAAATAACTTGACACATTCAATCCTATACCCCTAATTAATAAACCCAAATTTACAAATCAGAAGTGTCGAATCATTAACCTTGGTTCCTTGGAAAGACCCCAAACTATCAACATAGGTCCTGATTGGATGAACACATAGATTGAGTAGCTTTAAAAGCTTTTGATGAGTTATAAGGATGTCATTGATTGGACCTATCGATACCTCAAATTATTTGACCCAAAGGTGACCACTCACACCATCCCCCTTAAACTAGACCAAAGACCATATCAGCAAAAATAGAGACTTATTAATCTAATCTTTGAATAGTTAATACATAAATAAGTTCACAAGATCTTTTATGTTGGAATAATCTTCCCAATTCACCATTCGACTTAGGTGGAAAAATTATTACCTCTCTGGAATAAAAATGGCAAAATTAGACTACGCATAGACTTCCAAAATTTGAATAGAGCTTCAAATAAAGATAATTATCCATTGCATTCCTTTTATTAAGTGATTCAAATGGTTAATGGATTGTAAATGATGTGATTTTTGGATGGATTCTCATGATATAACCAGGTTTTAGTAAATTTTGACAATCAAACAAAAACTACATTTACAATGAAATGGGAAACATTTACCTAAAAATAAATGTCATTTGGATTGATTAATGATGTAGCAACATTTCAAAGAGTAATGGATTTCACATTTGAAGGTATAATTGGTAAGTATATTGTAATTTACATGGATGATTTAACTATTTTTTCAAAATGCAAGACATATCACATCTATCATTTATAGAAGGCATTCAAAAGATGTAGAAGGTAAGGCATTGACTTGAACCCCCAAAAAGATATGTTTAGTGTCACCGAAGGTAAGCTTCTCATTCATATTTTAGGAAATAAGATATTGTTAATGATCCTAGAAGAGATGAAGTTATTTTAAATTACGTCAACCTAATAGTAAAAAAGAGATGAAATCTTTCTTTGGTAAAATCAATTTTATTTGCAAGTTCATTTTTGTATCTTATGAAATTGTGAAGCCTCTAAACGCTATGTTGAAATAAGACATTAAATTAAAGTGGAATGTTGATTCAAAGAAAGGATTTAAAGACATAAAAGATTCCATCACACAAGAACCAATGCTAATTAGTTTAAATTATGCTAGATACATCTATGTTTACCCTTTTGCCTTTGAGCACACCTTTGTCACTTGCCTCAATAGAGATGTGATGGAGAATAACACCCTATAGCTTTCATGATAACTAACCTAAAATATGCAAAGTTGAGATAATATATGATAAATAATCATGCCTATGCTTTAGTAAAAGTTGTCAAAAAATATAGGCATTATATTCTTTGGAATAAATTACATGCAATTATGATAGATCTAGATATCAACCAAATGTTGGGCCAAAATAAGCTAGGGAAATGCAGAGGTAGGTGGATGAGTAAGATGCAAGAGTATGACTTAAAGATAAATCTTTCCAAGTTGGTTAAAGGACAAGGTATTACTCAACTGATAATTAAGATTGATCCAAGGATCATTATGCATCAATTAGAAAAAGAGTAAGTGATACAATATTATTGGTACACCCCAATTATCCATTACCTTCTCTATAGGTTCCAACCTCTTATATGCAATCAAACATAAAAAATATCTCTCAGATTGAAAGTGTTGTAATATATGCTAAAGAAAGGAGTTACCTTCAAGAAAAATCATGAAGGCATCTATCTCAGATGCCTATTAGAAGTTGAAGCCAAGGAAGTCATGGTTGATTTCCATGACAGACTAGGTTATGGTCATCAAGCAACAAATGCAATGGCACACAAGATACTTTGAGAACAATATTATTGGCCCACCCTATTCAGGGATGTCCATGCACATGTTAGAACATGCCATTAGTGCTAGACCTTTACCAAATGAGAAGTCCACATTATAATTCTACTATAGTTAGTTATAGAAGGGATGCTATTTACCCAATTGGGTTTTGATTTCATAGTATTCATTAATCCTAACTCCTTAGTAGGCCAAATTTTATTCTTATAGCCACATAATATTGCACAAGATGGACATATGTAATGGTGACAAAAAATAGCACTATTAATAAAGTGATCAAGTTCATGGAAATAAATGTGATCACTCTATTTTGGACCTTGGTCTCATTAATTTGTGACAATGGCCTTGCTTTTCAATCTACAAAATTCACTAAGCAAGCTTATGACAATGGGATCACTTTAAGGTTCTCATGGAATTACTACCTGCAAGGGAATGAATTATAAAAATTAACTAACAAAAACTTGATCGATGTCATCAAGAAATCTATAGATAAAAATCCTCAAGAGTGGCATTCACTATTAAAGTTTTCCCTTTAGGCTGACCACACTAGATGTAAGCAAGCACTGAAGATCTTGTCATTTATATTAGTCTATGGATTAGATCTAGTTCTATTTAGTACACTCAGGATTCCCACCTACAAGTTTATGCAGCAATACATGGAATTTAATGAAAAGTTAAATTCAAAGATTTTAGACCTTAAATAATTAGAAGAAGATTAGGATGAAGCCTTACTAAATTTTAGTAAACATCAAAGCACTGTCAAGTGATGGTTTGACAAGAAAGCCAAGGTAAAGTCCTTTAATATTTCAGATCTAGTACTACTATGGGACAAATACCATGAGAAAAAAAGTTCAACATTCTAAGTTTGATCCACTTTGGCTCAGTCCATATTAAATAGATGAGTTATTGGGGCAAAATGGATTTCAACTTAAAGGAATGATCTTCCATTACTTATGAATGGTAAGTTCCTAAAACACTACTTCTCGGCTACCCCTTCCAATGCATCTTTAGAGTGAGCTCTATGGGCTGGTCTGGTAATGTATAGTGCACATAATAGTTTAGTCTCATGATTTCTGCTTTTGATTTTTTGAGAGTAATTTGTCATTTTCTAATTTAATGTTATAATAGTTTAAATTTGGTTGTGTATTTGCATTTATCTCTTGTTTCTTTGTTTTATCCCTTTAGGTGTGTATTTTACATACCCCTATTTCATGTTTACAATTTATCTTGGTCTCTCCTTAATAATATGGATGTGTGATTTAACAAATACAAGGCTGAGCTGATTTGTCTATTTGAGTATATGTCAATAAAAATTTGAAAAGTTCTTGATTCCAGATAGATTTATAGTCGACTCATCTAGCCCAATCCTAAATGATGAAGCAACAAACAAAAAAATGTCATCCAAATTAATAAATCAATATATGTTGGTATGTATCAATGCCTAAAATTTCTCTTCATCACAAATTAAAGATGTAGACCTACAGTAATACTTTTAGATTATTCCCATTGTTATTTGTTAAGTAACTTTAAGCACATAATTGAATTATGCCATTTGAATTTGCTTGACAAATTTATGACAGAACATTGGCAAAATCTCTATGGGATAATTCCTTCTATCTTGAGGGCAACCTAGATGCGTATTTAGTTCCCCTCAACCTTCTTGAACTCTTGATTACATGTGTATAACTAATTTTTAGGCATGTTCTCACTTGAAAAACCCTATAATTAACTTCTTTTTTTGTGTGTCCCTTGTTATCTTAGTTTGCTTTCTGCTTGTTTTCCTTCTCATTGGGTTCAGCCTCATCATGTTTCCTCTTAGACAAAATTATATTTTTTCCCTTGAAGGTTCCCTTGCTTAATCAATGTTTAATTAAATGAATGGTTTGTTTGTGTGAATGTAACATCAATGACATTCCAAATCCTAACAAAACATATTAATTAAACATTTTATATGAATTTTTATAACTTTTTTGCATTTTTAGAATTATTTTGGCCTATGATTCATAATAGAGAACATGGATTTATAAACATTGATTTATTTGTTTAAAATCCATCAAATTCACTCAATGTAAAATCTAAAGTAAGCATAAACCACTATCATTTTATTTTGATCTCAACTGGTCAATAATCTTCCTAAAATTCCTTAAACCCATGGCTTGGTCCCCAATGCTCAATGGAATACATATAAAACCCCCTTTCAAAAGAAAATAATAAAATAAAAATAACATGTGAAATCCCAAGATCCTCAAAAGGGTGATTCAAACAACCTCAACCATAGGTTATTTGGCCTGGTTGGTAGTGGATCAAGGTCTTAAGGGTGACCAAAGGTATATCTATCGGGGCTATAGATGCCTAGATGGTAGTAGAATAATATCCATGCCATTTCCCCCTTGAGCCAAATTGCTAAAATATTACTCCCTCAAAATTTCCAAACATTTGGGATGAACTAAATGATTATGTGTAAATATATTGTTGTAAATAAATTAATCACTTAAAACACACACACTGACGATCTTTGGCAATAAAGTAGCTTAGTATGTCATGTGTTGAAGTAGACTTTGGTGCCCATTCTTCTAATTTTCTCTAAATTTTTACTTACAACTAACACTTATATCTAGTCTACGAAACCAAAAATTCTAAATTCTATAAATACTCTAGAGTATCTCTTAGCAGGAAGTCACCATTGTTGTTTCCTTCACCAATATGCCCCATTTTTAGGTTGAAAATAGGGACCCTCTTTATTTTGAGCTACTATTTTAGAAGTATAATTCATGATTATATTCTTTATGTAAATTGGCTTGAATATTTGTAGAATTCTATTTAAGACTTAAAAAAATATTCAATAATCATGATATTCTTTGCCCACGAATAAAGTCTATCACCCCATTATTTTAAATCATTTTATCACATTTTGTTATAAAATTTATCTTATGAGTGTTAAAACTTAAATATCTATTTTATGTGAATGATTGGTTTTAGTTCTTGTATTTATTGACTACTTCTCACATAAAATTCGCTTGACAAAGGACTTCACTTTGTCAAAAATATTTACTTAGTCAATTTTCTTGTTTTCTCATAGGTTTTCAAAGATTCTTAGGGCCCTCTAGATTCTTCCACATGTCCAAACCTTGTCAATACACAGCTTCAAAGTAAAATATTATTGGAAAAATAACTACATCCTTTTAAAGCCTCAAGGCCTTGAGATCATGCCATGTGGCATGATCTTTGTGACTCGACCCCTTAGAACCCTAGAACCTTAAAACCTTAAGAAAACTAAGGCATTAGTTTGGAAACCTATAAGTTTATTGACATTAGTAAATATATATGGACCTGATTCCTCAAGAAGATGCCATATAGCATCCTCTCAGAAGCTTGGGAACTTAGAGCGATTACAATATTAGCCCAAAGCATGAAGAGCCTAGGGGCTTGAGAAAGAGCCACATGGTGATGACCGAGTAAGTACAGACTAAAACCCAGGAGTGTCAATGGGTTACTAAGAGGTAAAGTGGGACCCAATTGTCAAAGCCAATAACCTAATGAAGGAGAAGGAATACGATGCCAAGAAAGATCCATATGGTAGTGATGATGTCAGGAGAGCCTAAGAACTAAGATTGAGGTCTCATCTGGCCATCAAAACAATCAAGAGTCCCAAGAGGACTATGTTTTAGGTGTAGTTGGTTCTTTACCAACTAAAAGACCTAGAAGCATCAGATTTAAAGATAATAAAGGAGTTAAATAATCCAAGAGACATTGAAGTCAAGCTAAGGATGGCTCTTTCATTTTAGCCCCTAAAATTGAATGCATAAATATTCATGGGGCATGATGGAATGGTAGTCCCAAGAAAATACCAATGATAATCTGCTAGTAATATATTAAATATAATCACTATTAACCCCCAAATTGAATGAAAAGTAGTCACTATGGTGTGATTCATCACATGGTGTGCACATGGAAGAAGGCCAAGGAGAAATAATGAGCATAAAAGATAAAATTCAACCTTAAAATAGTGTGGTCTATAGACTGAAAATCATGCTCAAGCCAAAAAAAATGTCAAAATTCTAACTCCATTCCCCAATCATCATTGAATGTTTGTAACTACCCTAGTAGTGGGTTACATGAACATCAAGGACAAATATATCTATATTTGGGAATTCTTTCCCTTTGAAAAATATCAACAAAATTTAGTCCCAAAACATTGCCAGAATCAAGCCAATATTACACCTAGTATCTCCTCATGCTTTTGGACTTTACTTGTCTACCAAGGTCAGAAATTTATGTAAAGAAACTCTGTCAAAACTATAATATAAATTTTAGTTATTTAGAATTTTTTTATGCTAATTGAATGTCAATCATTGTTCCTAGTTTTGAGCTTATGCTTGTGTATAAGGAGTGATTGTATGCTTAGTTACAAGGGTAGATGTGGTAATTAGATTGTGACTAAGCTAATATAGTTCCTTTATTTTATTTTATAATATATCTTGAATGCTTTATGCTTTATGTGTTTTCATCTATAAAGTATTTCAAAATCCATTTGTACAATTTTCTACAAATGTTTGAGTGTTTCATCTAGTGAGGAGTTCGTAAGTCAAGCATCTAAATTTATGTCCCTAGAAGCTTTCCCACTGAGTGGCTCAACTTTTTGAAACTACTAAACCAGGAACATAGTTGTATAAATGTGACTTGACATGCTTTAGTTCTTAAGAATTACAATTCTCTTGATTGGAAATCTTCTTTTCTGCTCTCATTTCCCCTCTTTTTTATGTTTGATTTAAAATAAAAACACTCTCCCCTATTTTAGAAATTGGTAAAGTTAGGCCCAATTGTAATAAAAAATCAAGTTCAATCAACTAATAATAATTCCAAGCATTTAATAAATAGACATTGAGCCTCTAGTGGTACAACTACTACTCTTAGATTACATTAGATTAAACTGCTCAGTCCTTAGATTGAACTAACATTAATCCTAAAATTAAAAAGGGGATATCTTTATCTCATGCATTATCCCTAAGTTTTCTCTCTAGAACACTCAACCTCATGAGTGATTTCAGCCCAAGATTTTTGGGTGATCAATAGTTGGCACTAGAAGGAGGGCAATAATTTGTAGTTTCACTTTTGATTAAGCATAAACATAATTGCAAACTATTGAAAGTTGTTAAAAATTGGTTAAGAATTTTTATATGATTTGGAATTCAATATATTTTTATTCACTCGCTTCAACTCTTACTTTATCATCCTTTTATAAACTTAAATGCATGAAGTAGTTGGCCTAAGAAGAGTATTCATGATAGAATTATGCATGGTAAACCAAGATGGATCATGGTGTGTGCATTACCTAGTATAATTTTGTCTATGGGAGGTTGATTATCTCACATTTACATATATGTAGAAGAGCTAAAACTATTATAGGTAGAACTAATCCTTTGGCTACCCTTATTAGCTCAACCTCTCAAACCGCCTAGAATCAACATATCCCCACATTGTTACCTATGCCTTGGTTTATTTGGTCTACCATAAATGCACTTGGGGTTGTCCATGATGTACTTAGGAATCTAGAGAGATAATTACCAAGATTCACTCCTAGTATAGGAAGGATTGTATATCAGCATGTAACATCATACAAAATCGCTCTGAGACTTCTCAATGTTGAGCATGAATACATGGCTTGTAGACTATTCCCCTTCATGTTTATGGATGTATCATATGATTTGTTTTTTATCCTTTTTGAGGATTCCATTATAAGTTGGGACTAGTTTAATAGTACTTTCCTAGCTCAATTTGAGCAAGTCATAAACCCAAATGTCCTATATCAACAATTTACATGTATCAAATGAGAGCCTAATGAGCCTATTAGGAATTTCAATGCTCATTTCTAGAAGATGTATATATAAGTCACCAATATTTACAAACTTGATGCTCAACTAGAATTAGAGATGTATAAAAATGAATTAGACCCATGGACTATGATGTTCTTGAGATGATACCCTAAAATAGTAATTTCTAACCAAATTTAACTACCATAGGTGAGTCTAATTAAAAACTTTCTCTTTAACTCATGTTGAACTTTGTTGATAGCCATGAAGGTGTTTGTCTTGATCATATCTTGTCTTGTCATGATAGGAAGTGTGTCTTCCTTGGTAGCTTACAAGGGCCTATAGGATGGTATCATTAGTAGCAGAGTCAAGTCATTTTATCTTGTCATCAAATGGTCATTTATTTAACCCTTCATAAGGTATTTTTCAAAGTTTAAGGTTATTTTAACAAGATTAAGGTAATTGCTCATTTTATATTATGCTAGTTATAACCTCTCCATGCAATTCCAAGTTGCTCCAAGGGTAATAATTGTAAAATAGGTCTTTTTAAGTCATGTGATTCATGTAAAATCATATTTATACTTACTTGGTTTGTACAAATAGACAAAATGAAGTATAACTCACTCTTTTAGCATTAGAAGTCATTTGGAGTGTTTTCTTGCTCATTTTATAATGTGAAAATAATGCATAATGTAATAAATAGTATTAAAATGATCTTAAGAGGTTATTTTCATGTTTATCCACATCCATACATCCTTGAATAAACCCTATGAACACTTATTCCTCAGCTCCAACAGAGTTCTAGGAAAAATATGGTTGTTTTCATTACTAAAAAGGGGTTTATTGAGGCATTGTTGTAGGTTTTCCAAGTGAAGATGGTATTAAATCACCTCCATGGTTACCTTAATCCCATAAAATTCATATCCACTCTCATAAGTGTGTAAAAAGTCCAAAAATAGCAAAAATCTCCTTCATTTCTCCATCGAGCTCTTTACAAGCTAGTGAGGGTTATTTTCAAATGCTTGGTTCATGAAGGAAATTTTTTTGGATCAAATACTCTTAGGGTAATATAGGGGCCCCTATTCCCCCAATATTTTGTGAATTAGTTTTAGGTTACAGGGGCTTAACTTTATTAACCATTGCTAACAAAATAAGTGCTCTAAAACCCTCTTAAAACCCCACTAGCTCAGTTTTAGGATATTTCCATACATTTTAGAACTTATTGATCAGAATTAAGGATTTTTTTAAGTATTTTATGATAATTTGGTTCCCAAACATCACTTTAAACATTAATTTTTCATGTGTGAGCAATTAGGAGGCAAGAAAAGAGCTCTTTTTATTTATTTATGAAGGTGTCAAGTAGGGTTTTGATAGTTCTACATGTTTTCTTATTTTAATTTGTCTCTAAACAAATTATACCAGACAATAATATCTCCTAAATCCTCATTAAAACCCATTTTCACTTTCAAGATGTATCTATTTCACCAAATCAAGGGTATAACACTCAATGGAGAAGGTATAGGCTTGTATGGTAGGGTTGAGATAGAAATTATGAGGTTTGTACTAGATGTAAGATCTATGAACATATTTACCTTGATTTAAGTGTCTTTTCAAAGTCTAATAACATGGTATTTACCTTGTTTATCTTCTAATCAATTGGAGAACCAAGGAACAATAAGAAAACCTTCTTTCATCCAAGAATATCCTTGACTGTGTGTACCCAAAGGTTAGTCTACATGATCATAAGAAAAGAATGAAATTTTGGGTTCATGAATAATATATAAAATAATTATATAAAGCACTAATATCCCTTAAATCCATGAATGGGATACCCTCAGAATATACATAGTCCAAATGTTCTCTTACAACCTTAAAAAAAAGAAAGTTGGTCTTGTGAGAAAGCAACATGAATGTTTTAACTCTTTGATTAATATTACATGTGAAATTTGAATTAAAAAAATTTATTATATATGATTTAATATTATCAAGGATATCCATAAAGGAACCAAACCTCTAAAAACCATCCTTGAAGAGAACTAGTAGGCTATAGACCTAGAGGACATCATCTTAGTGTTTGCAAGAAAACCTAGATGTTTAAGGACATTTGAGAGATGTTTAAAGGAGGTTTTATATTTAAATATATTATTAGATATCAATAATATGGAATAATTTACCAATAAAATCATTTTTAATATCTTAAACAAAAGATAATTCAAACTTACAGGTCTACAGATTTATAGGTCTACATTCTCAAGCCTAAGAGAGGCAAGCTTTGCATGAGGGATAAGTTTGAAGAACAAATGAAAGGTGAATTATATGATAATATAATTTAATTTTTTTATGAATTATATAAAATTATAAAAATCATCAAACTAAAAGAAGATACACTAGCCTGCTAAAGAGCTCTTTCTAAGAGCTTGTTTTCAAGTTTTGAAGAAAGTATGTAATGTTTGCATTAGGATTAAAGTTTTTATGAATAAGAGGAATGTGTGAAAGTAATTATAAACCATACAAGTAGTTTTATACTATTTATAAGTGGATAAAAACACCAAAAATCACCTACAACCTTGCACACAGTCTAAAATGCGCACAAAATGGTGAGAAATTAACATGTTAGACAGGTATAAAGGTTGATATTGAAAAAATAATGGTTTTAATAGTTTAAAGAGGGTGGGTCAGACCTGAAACAAGATTTTTTTTGTCTTGAAACCCCATAAAACTCAAAATATACATTTATTTTAGCTCTCAACCTACTAAAGCTTGTGCTTTTGCTAATTAGTGATAGAAAGATTGCAACGTGCCTTAGTTGAGTTTTAACCCATGAAATGACTTGAAAATTTGAAAAAAGTCCTTATTAAATGTTACCTAAAGTATTTTTAAGGTTTTTTAGTGGTAATGTATGGCCTTGTATGGTCTCCAACACTATAGGCTTGCATTAGGCCTAATTAGGCCCAATTGGGAAAAATGGAGTTGAGTAAGTAGTTCTAACTTGAGATTTAGATCCTTAAATTTGAGTTGAAGCTATCAGGTGATAATGGGTACCCAAATATTCAATTATTTTTCTTTGAAGTTTTCATTATCTCTCAAACCAAGGATATTTTCATTAAAATAGGGCTACAAGGAATAGGCCTGCCTAGAGAGCAAAACATGAGCTATGAGAGAGATTATAGAAAAAATGTAGAAATATGATTGGATAAAAATATTAAATATATTTTAAATGTAATTAAACTAGTTATACTCCAATAATGTGACTTGTCAACCCATAATGTGATCCAGAGTTCAATTCAGAAAAAGGTCCCAAGTCGTGATAAAACCTTTTACACGTGGAAGAGCTCATCGACAGATTTTTATCACTTCTTTCATATCACAAAATAGAGTCTAGATGCCCAAGTTATAGGCTATTGATGTTATTTTGTGATAGGAAAAATAAGGAAGTGTCATAATGTGTGGCATAATTTGTATGTGACAAGTGGACCAATCACCCATTAACATGTGGCAGTCCATTTTTGTACATTTGTGCAAAAATTTGGTTTGGTGTTTTGGTTTGGTTTCAACCTCTGGTCTTTTAAAGGTGGTCATATGGAGAACTGTGGGCCCTGTTATTGGCTTGCTAGGGGCCCTTAGTGAGGGTCAACACACTTGGTTAAGGAGGGGTGCCTTGGCATCCATATCACAATGCAATGCATTCGAATTTACTTTTAAACCATTATATTATGCCCACCAGATGCATGTGGGACAATTGAATTGTATGTTTTTAAACCTTTGTAATATTTCCTTGGTAATTCTTTATAATTTATTATTACCAAGCCCCACTAAGCCACATGGGAGAACCAAAAATTACCATGCCACATCCAACTACCTTGCCGAGTCAAGCTTGAGATAATATGCCAGTTTGGAGACCATGAGAAATGCTAAGCCATAGACCTCGAGAATGGGTCATGATTACCAAAATGCATGACACGTCCACATAGCTTATGACTTATCTTCCAAGTCATATTCCAAGCTAAGGAACATGAGAAGAGGACATCACGATTACCCATGCTAAGTTGGTACACCTACTAATGAACTATGCTAAGTTAAGTGCCTCAAGCCCACCAAAAGGGGCATTGACAATGTAAAAGGTGGCCGCTCATCTTTAAAAAGACATGAAAGCTGATTTTGTTTACCAATGTGGGACTAAAAAGATAGCCTAAGCACCCAAAATGTAGGCTGATGACTTGAACCATGCACCTATTATGCAAAAGGGATAAGTCTTGACCAACCAAGCTACAAGCTGGAAAACAATATAAAAGGAATGAACATGTATTTGAATGTAAGCTTCACAGGACTGTGTATTTATTTTTAAGAGGCAGAGAGCTAGATGGAAGCTTAGAGAAAGCTAGCAAATAGAATTTGATCCATTATCTGACCTGGTACACAATGAATAAGCCTTTTTAATTATGTTTTGTAATTAAAAAGAGAAGTATAAATTATTATTATTATAGATTGGATAGACCAATAGTTTAAGTGAAGGGACTTAGTGCACCTTCGAAAGGGGTTAAAGACTGAGGAAGGATTTCATGTTACTGAGCTTGAGTATATCAGTGAAGGTGGAGTTCTTGTACAAAGATCAAGCTTGAGGGAAGTTGTGTAGTGTTTCAAAGAATTTTTAAGCCATTTGTTGCACAAATTTAATGGAAATGGTCCTCACTATTGGGTAGACCCAGAGACATAGGCAAGAGGTGCTGAACTCCGTTATCAATGTCAGATGGTAATTTGTCTTTTATTGCATGATTTTAAATTCAGTTTTCTAATTTTTAATTATTCATGAATACATGCAAATTTTAAAATTCAACATTTTAAGACATTTTTAAAAATCAAATTGATTTTATTGGTGAATGGAAGTTAAAATTTATTTGACAGTTCCAATCCGATTCGATAATCGAGAACGCCTATTTGTAAAACAATTTTACAAATTATTTTGAGTATTTCAAGAATTTGATAAGTTTGATAAATTTAGTATCCATATTTTAAACTTCACTTTGAGTTTATCAGTGTAGTTTACGGATCAATTTTGGTATCAGATCAATTAGTAAGCAAGGTTAGCTTCTGATTGTGTGATTTGATAGTTGCTTTCAGTTTATTGGTTTTCAATATCTTGTAGACTTGATTAGATTGTAGTGTGTAGTCGTGGAATCAGTGTGTTTGTAGGAAACCATGGGAAAGTTGTCACATAAATCCAAGATGGAAGATCTTGAAAGCATCAATACCTAAATTTAGGATGAGAATGCATTCCTGAGATGCAATATCTTAGCTCTTGAAGAGCAAGTTGCAAGTTTGAAATCAGAGCTTGAATCAAAGGATGAGCTCTTGATAAAATTTTAGTGTGGTGAACCAAAGAAGGCAATACCTTCTACTTCAAATGCAAAGACTATGACTGAGTGTAGTATAAGTTATTCACCAAGTAATTTATCTTCTTTTTTCCATTCAAATTTTGATTCAAGTAATGATTATTTTGGTAGTTTTGAATAACACACTAAGGGTATAGGATCCAAATTATTGAAGAAAATAGACTTTAATGGAAGAGGTCTTGGTCAAAATTTCCAAAGAATTACTAACCCAATACAGATAAAGCATAGATCTCTTCATGCAGGTTTGGGTTATATTATTGAGCAGGTGGATATTGGAGAAACTTACTCCATGGCTAAAGGAAGACAAGCTTTTGATATCAAAGGTCTAAGGCCACTAGTAGAGCATGTGTAGTGTAAGAGAATAGGTAGATGAGGTATTGAGATTCCACCTCCTAGTTCCTATACTAAAGTTAGCACTAAATCTTTTGATCCACTTTTTATGTTTAAGAAATTTGGATTTACATTTAGAAGATGATGCAATCATTTCCTTGCACTTTTTGTGGGATGCATAACCATAGTGTTGTATTTTGTTGGAAGAGACATGATTTGATTAAGCATATTGAAAGTGTTAAAGAACATTCTCATCATGGCAAAGCCAGAAGAGGTAAAAGGGAGACCTCACCTAAGAAGGTTTTATGCACTCATTACCATATGAGTGGACATCGGATTGATCATTTTTTTAAACTTCAATTATCTTTTCATTCTAGACATGGTAAAACTAAGAAGATTTATCAACCTGTTAATAAGGACAATGAAGTTAAATCAATCCATAATGATGTTAAGGAATCCACTGAGGAAATCAAGTTAATTAGGCAAACAAATTGATTAAGTGGATATATAATGCACTTATTTTTCAAAGCATTGTTAAGAATTATGTTAAGGGAAAGAACAAGCTTTGATGATGCATTAGTAGAGTTTATGAGAACACTTCAAGATAGGTTTATCATTTTAATTATTTCAATTCTCACCTTACGTCGAATAGCTCTATGTTTTGGAAACTCCTATTTATACTGAGTGAGTTGTCTGTGGAAAGGACTTAAACTCATTTGATCAGTTGGAGATAATAGAAGAATGCATGTTGTAGGTTGAGTTAATTTCCTTACAACACTTGTCTCATAATTGACTGCTATTTTGAGAATGTATCTATTTTTGTCACATGGATGCATAGATGCATTGTAAGACCTTATGGGCATGTTTGGATGTTAGGAAATATACACTTTGTGTTGTTTGCATTTGCTTAGCATTGTAAGTCCCATACTAGGGCATTGTATTGCAACATGTCTACAACAATTATTATATATTTTTGGCATTAACAAACTTGTTTTGTAGTTACATTGGGAATTATTTTAGTTTATTGACAGTTCACCGCTTTGTAGGATATGACATGGGTAGATAGTTTTGGTATGTTGTGATCAATTTATTGGTAGTTATAGATTCCTTTACTCATGCCATGTTGTAGGAATTTTTAGTTGAGTTGTGAATCATTTATTTTTCCAATGTTTATCTTTTGTTATGATTGGGTTCTATTTGATGTGATATAGTAGACCAATTATCAGTTTTTAGGAGATAGTAGACTTTTAGAGACCAAAAGCCTCTTTTGCAGGGAGGTGTGATCTAGAGTTTAGTTTGGAAAAAGGTCCCAAGTCATGATGAAACCTATTTCACGTGGAAGATCTTGTCAAGAGATTTATGGCACTTCTTTTAGATCACAAAATAGAGTCTAGATGCCCAAGTTATAGGCTGCTAAAGTTATTTTGTGGCAGGCCAAATATGGAGGTATCGCAAAGTGTGGCATAATTTGTATGTGAAAATTGGACCAATCACCCATTGACACATGACAGTCCATTTTTGTACATTTGTGCAAAAATTTGGTTTGGTTTCAGCCTTTGGTCTTTGATAGGTGGTCATATGGAGAACTGTGGGCCCCACTATTGGCTCATTGGGGGCCCTCAGTGAGGGTTGACACACTTGGTTAAGGAAGGGTTCCTTGGCATCCATCTCACAATGCAATGCATTTGAATTTGCTTTTAAACTATTATATTATGCCCACCAGATGCATGTGGGACAATTGAATTGTATGTTTTTAAAGCTTTGTAATATTTCCTTGGTAATTCTTTATAATTTATTATTACCAAGCACCATTAAGCCACATGGGAAAACCAACAATTACCACACCACATCCAACTACCTTGCTGAGTCAAGCTTGAGATAATATGCCAGTTTGGAGACTGTGAGAAATGTCCAGCCATAGACCTTGAGAATGGGTCACGATTACCGAAATGCATGCCACATCCACATAGCTTGTGACTTATTCTCCAAGTCATATGCTGAGCTAAGGAATGTGAGAAGAGGACATCATGATTACACATGCTAAGTTGGTACACCTACCAATTAACTATGCTAATTTAAGCACCTTAAGCCCACCAAAATGGGTGTTGGCAATGTAAAAGGTGGCTACTCATCTTTAAAAAGACATGAAAGCCGATTTTATTTACCAATGTGGGACTAAAATGATAGCCCAAGTGCCCAAAAAGGTAGGCTGATGACTTGAACTCTGCACCTATTGTGTAAAAGGGATAAGTATTGACTGACCAAGTTAAGGGCTGGCAAACAATATAAAAGGAATGAACTTATATTTGAATGTAAGCTTCACAGGATTGTGTATTTATTTTTAAGAGGCCAAGAGCTAGATGGAAGCTTGGAGAAAGCTAGCAAATGGAATTTGATCTATTATCCAACCTGGTACACAATGAGTAAGCCTTTTTAATTATGTTTTATAATCAAAATGAGAAGTAGAAATTATTATTATTATTATAAATTACATAGACCAATAGTTTAAGTGAAGGGACTTAGTGCACCTTCAAAAGGGGTTAAAGATTGAGGAAGGATTATGTGTTGCTGAGCTTGAGTATATCAGTGAAGGTGGAATTCTTGTATAGAGATCAGGCCTAAGGGAAGTTGTGTAGTATTTCAAAGAATTTGTAAGCCATTTTTTGCACAAATTTAATGGAAATGGTCCTCACTATTGGGTAGACCCATAGACGTAGGCAAGAGATGTTGAACTTTGTTATCAATGTCAAATGGTAATTTGTATTTTATTGCATGATTTTAAATTTAGTTTTTTTAATTTTTAATTATTCACGAATACATGAAAATTTTAAAATTTGACATTTTACAACATTTTTAAAAATCAAATTGGTTTTATTGGTGAATGGAAGTTAAAAGTCATTCGATAGTTCCAATCCAATTCGCTAACCGAGAACACCTATTTTCCAAACAATTTTGCAAATTCTTTTGAGTATTTCAAGAATTTGATAAGTTGGAGAAATTTAGTATCCATATTTTAAACTTCACTTTGAGTTTATCAGTGTAGTTTACGGATCATAATGACTCCTAATGGGATGTTTCAAGGAGGATGAATGAGTCATGAATGAAAATGATGATCGCCTATGCCACCTTGATGAAGAAGAAGATCATTCCAAGATGAAACATGTTGATAAGAGTTTCATGACTATAGTTTGGTAGTTTTATTAATTTTAACTCACTTTTTCATGAGATGAAACTTGTCATAGACCTCTCCTAGACCTATCTTCTCTCTCCTTTTCATTTTATTCTATATGTATGGCTTTATTTGGCTTGTAAAGGGATCCTTACACAAGGAGTATGACATATCACTACTCTTTTATATTCTTAGTGATCAATGAGATGGTTGGTTTTACCTCATATTATGGTTGTATGTAGTTACACATTGAATGGTTGATATGATCAAACACATATCAAGTTCATCTTAGTTTTTATCTCATTATTTTTAACTTCATGCACTTTGACTCATTTTTTCAAGTTGTGAAGAGTGTCATTGTGGGTTTCATGGAGTTAGAAGTGGAAAATATATTGCCTTCTAGTCTCAATTGACCTTACCTCTTTGTAAATCATTGATGTGATAGAGTCTCCTTAAGATAAGTGTGTGTTTCTTGTAGTTTTATAGGTCTTAGTGCACATGCAAATATGTGGTAGAGTTCACAAAATTTGGTGAATCACCTCCTTATTTAGTTTTTTTTTTCAATTATCTCTCCCTTTTCCTTTGTAAGTAGTAGTTTAGTAGTGTTTCTAGGTGAGAGAATCAAGGGATCTATCCATATCTAGAAGTTCTCTTCATCTATAATGTCACCCATAACCTTTGTATAAATCTCATGCTATCACTTAAGTGAGGAGGCTTGAACAACCTCCTCAAGGGTGTAACTTTTGATGCTAATAGTAACCTTACCTTTGGCATATACTAAAGTTATTGAGGTCGATATATAATTCAATATATTCAAATAATGGATCATATATTTTATGCATTGCCAAACATGCTAGCCTTGAACCTCATTCCTAATGCAAACCAAAATGTTCCTCTATCTCAACTATTTCCAATAACTAACTATCTTTTAAGACATGTTGCTCCAAAACAACATCTAGGTTTTCTTAACCTAGTGAATAATGAGATAGTTCCCCAATTACAAAACCAATGATGTTATCAACTACTAATAATACCCAACCATACCCTAAGAGTCTGAAAATATGAGTTTGATTCCATCCAATGAATGGTGAAAAGACTAAGTAATGACTTCTTTAGTTTGAAAATGCAAATGGGTAGCTCTGGAGATGAGAGTTTAAATAATAACTTCACTTTCCAGAGATAAAATAGAAATTACAATCACCCCCAAAATAAACCAAAGCCTTTTACCAATACACTACCTAAAATCAACATTTAAGAAACCCTTCCCAATTGGTGTCATGTGCATAAAAAAACCCAATAAGGAGAGATTGATTGCATCAAATTCTATGGTGCCTTTAATATTATAAAAATGGAAATGGAAGAGTATGAGGTAGTACCAAACCAAATTGAATCATCCAATGTTGTTAGTCCTCCTAGCATAGCCATGGTGTTAGAAACCATGGAGTTACCTAGCCAAAAAAGGAATGAACCAAAAGCGAGTGCTAGTGAAGTGCATGCTTTTCAGTAATTTCAAAGAAGTAATTATGCCCTTAACAACCGATAGTAACAACAACCCCTCATTACCTCAACTCCTTCGAACAATGGCACTACTCCCCTTGATTCTAAGGCTAGGAATGACCCTCTGCCTCTAAATTATAATGAGACTATAGCTCATGTGGAGATTCAACAATCTCAAGGAAAATTTGGATATAATATCATGGAATATATGAAAAATATCAAAGCCAACATC
The DNA here is from genome assembly GCA_037957365.1 of Torreya grandis. Classification (NCBI taxonomy): domain Eukaryota; kingdom Viridiplantae; phylum Streptophyta; class Pinopsida; order Cupressales; family Taxaceae; genus Torreya; species Torreya grandis. The sequence goes on from JARHVA010006286.1 coordinate 844,499, forward strand.
ACATTACATGAGTTTGCTCAAATAACTGAGCAACACAATCTCTTTCTCAAGTTACTTACTGAAAACCCAGTCTAACCCAAGTGGAAAATAGCTCACACCAATGTGCTCATCCATAAAAATAAGACCGAAGTGCCTCCCTTTATCCTAAAGGTTAGGTTATTCAGGAAGAACTTTCATAACTACCTGGTAGATTTAGGGGCTTCATCTAATGTAATACATATAGTCATTTATGAAAATCTATGCTTAGTCCTTATCAAGTTAGACAAGGTCATAGTCTAACTAGACAAGTCTAAGGTTAGGCTAGTAAGTAAGCTACTCAATATGCACAAGCAATTAGAATTGGAACCTAGAATCTAATAATTCATAGATATTCAAGTTTTAGACATCCCATAATCATATGGGATGTTACTCAATAGAGATTGGTCTAAATATTTGAATGGATACATGGTCACTGACTTCTCTCATATGTGGTTACCTTGGAAGGGCATTGCCAACCAAATAAGAGTGGATATAGAGCCAAGGATGAAGCATATGATCACATAATATAATGTAATCAATGAGAAAGTAAACTTAATGGACTCTAATTTAGGGATATATACTTTAGAAACAAATCCTGTTAAACGCAAGACTAATGATAATGTGGATTTTACTAGGTGATGGTCATTATATTTGGATGGAACCATCTCTAAACAAGGTTATTGAGATGGATTTTTACTTGTTGATCCCTAAGGTAAGAAATATTTAGCTACTTATAGATTGTAAATTATATACACTAATAACTTGGTAAAATATTAAGCATTAATTTAGGGACTGCAATTTTCATTAAGGCATAAAACAAAAGAACTAAAAGTATTCAATGATTTAGAGCTTGTTGTGAACCAAGTAAAGAGAAAATTTCATTAAAAATTATCATACCTTAGAAAGTATAGGCATAGAGAATGTGATTTAATTGAAATTTTTTATGCATTCAATGTCATCCCTATCCATAAGGGAAAATTGTAACTGAGGATGCTCATGACTATAATAAGTTATTGAGGGTTGACTCATATTATGATAGAGACTTCTATGTTTATCCTTTTTCCTTTTGTTTGTTTACTGCACACGTTAAAGAATCTAACATGTGATTTTAAATTTTAAGTAAAATAAGTATTACATTTATCACCAAGTAAGATAATACAAAAAACATGGCATGTGGCCTCTTCATGGATTCCATGACTCAAAAAGTTTAAACGTGTAAATAAACTATAAAGTGGTCTGGTGGATGTATTAAAACACACACACACACACACACACACACACACACACACACACACACACACACACACACACACACACACACACACACACACACACACACACACACACACACACACACACACACACACACACACACACACACACACATCTTGATTACGAAACATGATTATGTCTATTAATTCATGAAAGATTATGAGAGTCATTTATCTTGATTTCATAATGGGGTCTCCATCTCTTCAAAAAGGAATGGGGATTAGTAACCTAAATTTGGTCATGAATACCTGATCATGCCTATTTTATCCCTTTTTACCATTAATTGACATGTGCACTTAATTGATACTTTTTTTTTCCATTTTGACCTATCCTAAATCATAAGAGGAGACCTAATTTAATTACAAGGGCATATATTATCACCTAAAAAAATGATATCAGTCCTAAAAACACCTTTATGCATATGTATTCCCTGACTTAGACCCTAAACTCAACACCTTTATTTAAGGGACATGAACACCCCACATGATAGGAATGCTCAATATTCTTATCTCTATCTGTTGATCTTGTCCTTCTATCACAATAGTCAAAATTTAAAAAAGGAAAGTATCTTTAGGGTCAGATTTTAGATGTATAAACTCTCCAATGAGTTTTTTCCTCTTGAACTACTATAAAAACACATTTAATTCATTCATTTGAAATATTTGGAAAAATCTTATCAATTATATTACAATATATATATATATATATATGAAAAATATCTATATATTAACTAGACATAAATATACAAATAATTCACAAAAAAAATAAGGTGGTATGAGAGCACGCCATGACACACTAGGCAAAGCCTATGAGCAAAAAGAAAGTATCTTATCTAGGCAAAGCCTCTAATCTAGTCACAATAATGTCATAAAAAGAGATAACTATCAAAAATCAAGAGAAAGGCCTAAAGGTGGAGGATCCATATCATTATGACCCCAACCCAAACTTGGAAAATCATTACCATCTGGAATAGGCTGCCAACTAGTAACCTGGGGCATGTTTGTATCATCATCTTCTTGAGTCCAAGTGGGAGAGATAGCCAAAGAGAGCTTGGGGAACTTATCCAACATGTATGTATAACCTCCAAGTGGGATCCCCCAAGCATCTAGATGTAGAGGAGGAGGAACATCACATCCATTTTGCTCAATAAGGGAAGGAGGTGGTGGTTTCTACCCTCGTTACAGCCTAGGAGGGGAAATGTGTTAGTACAGGGTGTTGTTATGAGAGAAACACCTAAAATAGCTATGATGATTCCCACCATAAGGTGGTTGAGGTAATCTATCATCCAATTTGGGATCCCTGGGTGGAGAAGGTATAACCTAAGCCATAGCACAAGGAACATCTCCCCAATGGGAGAGGAGGTCTTGAAGATGCCCAAGCTCCATAGCCACTTTATTGGCTTGCACTTATTTTTGAAAAATAAAATTGGAGATAATAGAAGGTATGTGCAAAACAAAAACATTATAATCAATAGAAGCATGATTAAACATAGAATTATTTCTTTCTTTCCAAATCCAAAAGAAAATCTCCACTTTGAAAGTGTGCCAAACTTGTGTGTATTTAAAGGGCATCATGGGCTTGTCTCCAAGGAGGATACACTACCAAAGGAAGAATTCAGGCTAAAAAGGCCTAAAAATATCATGGATCCAAGACTAGACCCTTTATGATTTGGGATAGTACCAAAAGAAATGAGGAAGCATCTCAAGATGGCTACAAAAGGGGCAAGTAGATAATTGGACTCCAAGCTAAATGATCTTTTTACCAATAAGTAAGCCTTGGTGTAGTATGCACCAAGATAAATGAGCAAGCTTGGGCTCCAAGTTAGGTTGTGGAGCTAAAAGCTTCACTGTTATGCAAATTTGGAGGTTGTTGAGTGTTACAGTAACCGACGTCAGTCAAGCCAATTGTCATATTTAGTGTACAGAGCAACTGGCATCGGTTAGGGGTCAGTCGGCATCGGTTAGACATGAACTGATGTTGGTCATCTCCAGACAGACAGAGATCGATGTCGGTCATCTGTGCATTCCAAAACTGGTCTAATTTTAGACAGATAGTTAGTTTGCATGTAAAGACTAATTTTAGTCTTGAGTTTGCATTTCTAATTATTGTTTGGTTTGGGATATATTTATGAGACCCATGGGGCTATATTGTAATCAAAGACCAAGGACTAAGGACAAAGATGAGATCCTTCCAATTTAAGATCAGTTGATCTGCAAGTAGCAAGATCAGGGAGATCTACATGGTAAGTAAGATCAGTTGGTCTACAAGTGTGCAAGATCAAAAAGGTCTGCTTGGTGAGCAAAGTCAGTTAGATTTGTTGTAAGGTAGACAAAGCAACCGTTGAGTTGATTGTCATCGGTGACGGACTGGTAGTAGGTAACAATAACCATTGGGTTGATTGTCACTAACTGGTGGAGGGAACAACTCAGTGTTGAGTTGATTGTAATTGATTGAGAGAGAGAACTCTTGAGGGAGAATTATTGTATGCCCAAGAGGTGTGGGAAGAGTGCGATTTCTTCATTGTATTTCCTTTTGGAAGAGTTGAATACAAGATTGTATTATTTCTCATATTCTGTGTTGTCTCTAAATTCTAGTTACATATTACTTCAAGTTTAATTCTGTGTTTAGTTGCTTATACAAAGGTAATCAAGTTACTCTTAAGGAGTAGGATCCTGATAGTTGGTATCAGAGCTTGGTTCACTAACACCTTGGTTTTAGAGTGTGTTAAGTGTTTGTTGATTACAGGTCACTCACAGGGGTTTCTATTTGAGTGGGAGTAAAGCAATGGCAGAAGAAAGTATGCTAAGAATGGAGAAATTCAATGGCAAGAATTATCAATTATGGAGGATGTAGATAGAGGATTATCTGTATCAGAAAGATCTATATTTACCATTGGGTGGGGTTTCAAGTAAGCCCACATGTATGCAAGATGAAGAATGGAAGGTTCTTGACAGAAAGGCTCTTGGAGCTATAAGGCTGACCTTGGTAGCTTCTGTGTTTTCCAACTTATCTCAGGCAAGGACAATGATAGAGTTAATGGAATCTTTGGCAAATTTATATGAAAAACCCTCAGCTTTAAATAAGGTATTTCTTATGAAGCAATTATTTAATTTGCAAATGTTAGAAGGTGGATCTGTATATAGTCATCTTAGTGATTTCCATGGTTTGGTAAACCAGTTAAATTTAGTCAAAATAGTTTTTGATGATGAAATTAAGGCTCTCTTAATCTTATGCTCTTTACCTAAAAGTTGGGATAGCTTGGTAATGGCAGTTAGTAATACTGCGTCTGCTTCAAATATCTTGAAAGTTGATGATGTTGTTAGTGTAATCTTGAATGAAGAAATTTGTAGGAAAAGCACAGGGGAATCATTAGGTAATGCTTTAAGTGTTGAAAGCAGGGGAAAGCAAAGAGAGAAGGTCGAGCAAGGGAAATCAAGGTCAAAGATAGACAGGAGATTCAAATATAGGTATGGCAGTATAACCTGTTGGAATTGTAGAAAAAAGGGCATGTAAAGAAAGATTATTGGTTGGTAGAAGATCAACATGAAGGAAATAAAGAAGCAGATGTTGCAGGTATTGTTACACAAGATGCTCTTATATGTTCCTTGGATAAAGTAGAATCTTGGGTTTTAGATTATGATGCCTCTTTCCATGCAACCTGAAATAGAGTTTTTTTCATGATTATGTCCATGGAGACTTTGGAAAGATTTATTTAGGGGATGGTAAGCCTTGTCAAATTGTTGGCAAAGGGAAAGTGCAGCTTAAATTGCAGACTGGCAACATATGGGTGTTGAAGGATGTCATGCATGTTCCCATCTTGAAGAGGAGTCTATTTTTTGTAGGAAAGTTGGGTGATGAGGGTTGCACAGTTACTTTCATAGCAAAATCTTGGAAAGTTTCCAAGGGTGCACTTGTATTAGCAAGAGGTAAGAAAGTAGGTACACTTTATCTATCTACTTGTATTATTGATTCTCCTTCTATTTTATCTACTTCAGATGTAGATGCAAAGATGTGACTCTATAGGCTTGGTCACATGAGTGAGAAGGGAATGGATATTCTTAAGTCAAATGGTAAGAGTTAAGATTTGAAAATCATAGATTGAGATTTCTGTAAGCATTGTATGTTTGGGAAATAGGTGAAAGTGAGGTTTCTCACAACTGGGTCAACAAAGAAGAAGTACAGGTTGGATCTTGTTCACGCAAATGTGTGGGGACAAACTTAGAGAGCTTCTATTGGAGGATCACAGTATTATGTTTGTGATGCTACAAGAAAAGATTGGGTTTATTGCATAAAGAGGAAATCTGATGTTTTTGACACATTGAAGAACTAGAAAGCCTTGGTTTTCAAGGAGAAGGTGATGGACAGTGATCAACTCAAGAGGCTGAATAATTTTGAGTAGGGCAGTGTTGGTTTGGACAAGGTTATCATCCAAAATGAGCTCGTGGGTAAAAATCACCACTCATAATAAAACACAGAGACCGATGTCAGTCAGGAAACTGATGTCAGCAATCAGGCAGGAACTGACGTCGGTTTAATGGAAACCAAAGTTGGTGATGTCAAGCAAGTAGAAACCAACGCCGATCAAGGCATCAATGTCGGTGATCAGGTGGAAACTGATGTCGATCAGGTAAGAACTAACATCGGTCAGGTTGGTCACATGGAACTAACATCAGTCAAGTGTAGACTGAGAGATGACTGAGATCGGTCACCGTTAGAATGAAATTTGGGCAGACAGCAAGCTGTCAAGGAGTCTCAAATGCCCATGAGGAGGTTTGAAAGGGTAAGTGAGCCTCAAATTTGTTATTCCCCTTATTTATACTACTTGTTTCTCACTGATCATGGAAAACCAAGAAGTTTTGAAGAGGCAATGCAGGTAGAATCTAGGAAACAGTGGGAGCATGGCATGAATGAGGAAATTGATTCCTTGGAAGAGAACCAAATGTGGGATTTGGTAGAGTTGCTAGCCAGAAAGAAAGCACTTAAAGATGAATGGATTCACAGGTTAAAGAAAGGAGAGAATAGATAGGTGAGACAGAAGGCTAGGTTATATGGTCTTGAGCAAGCTGCAAGACAATGGTGTTTGAGGTTTGATAGGTGTATGACAAAGCATGGCTTTAGTCAATGTCAAGTGACCACTGTGTTTATTTTACCAGGTTGGATAATATTAGCTACATTATCTTGTTACTTTATGTGGATGATATGCTTGTTGCAGGTTCACACATGCAGGGAGTTATTGAGCTAAAGGTAAAATTAGTTCAGATATTTGCCATGAAGGATTTGGGAGCAGCAAAGAAAATCCTTGGCATGAGTATTTCTAGAGACAGGGAAAATCATAGGTTGATTTTGTCTCCAAAGAATTATGTGAATAAGGTAGTGGAGAGGTTTAATTTGTAGGATGCAAAATCGGTTAGCACACCTATGGTTGGACAGTTCAAGCTGAGCTTATAACAGTGTCCTAAATCACATGATGAGGTTGAGTACATGGGTACTAGACCTGATATTTCCCAAATAGTGGGAGTTGTCAACAAGTTTATGGCCAATCTAGGAAAGGAGCACTGGAAAGTAGTTTAGTGGATTCTTAGATATCTGAGAGGGACCAGCAGTAGGTATTTATGCTATGCAGGGTCAAACACTTCTCTACATGGGTATGTAGATTCGGATATGGCAGGTGACTTGAATGGCAATAAAAGCACCACAGGATATGTGTTCACTATTGGTGGAATGGCAGTTAGCTAGATTTCAGAGATGGAAAAGGTTGTTGTAGTCATAGAGGCTAGCAAGAAAATGATATGGATGACTTGGTTCATGGAAGAGTTGGGAAAGGAGCAAGAGAGTTGCAGATTGTATAGTGATAGTCAAAGAGCAATTCATTTGGCAAAGGATTCAGCCTTTCATTCAAGAACCAAACATATATAGCTTAGGTACCACTTCATTAGATAGGTATTGGAGGATGGTGAGTTGAATCTGGAAAAGATCCATACGGATAAGAACCCTATAGATATGTTAACAAAGACAAAAACAAAGGAGAAGTTAAATCTTCATTCAACTTTTGTTGGTCTTCAAGATTGAACTTGAAGAGGGATACAAGCCAAAAACAAATTAGATGATGTACAGGTACACATACAGGTGTAGCTATTTATCTCCAAGTGGGAGATTGTTAGGTTGTGGAGCTAAAAGCTTCACTGTTATGCAAATGTGGAGGTTGTTGAGTGTTACAGTAACTAACATTGGTCAAGCCAACTGACGTCAGTCATATTCAGTGTATAGAGCAACCGGCATCGGTTAGGGGTCAGCCAACATTGGTCAGATAGGAACCAACATCGGTCATCTCCAGACAGACAGAGATTGACGTCGGTCATCTGTGCATTCCAAAACTAGTCTAATTTTAGACGAACAGTTAGTTTGCATGTAAAGACTAATTTTAGTCTTGAGTCTGCATTTCTAATTATTGTTTGGTTTGGGATCTATTAATGAGACCCACGGGGTTGTATTGTAATCAAGGACCAAGGACTAAGGACAAGGACGAGATCCTTCCAATTGTAAGATGAGTTAATCTGTTGGTAACAAGATCAGGGAGATCTACATGGTAAGTAAGATCAATTGGTCTGCAAGTGTGCAAGATCAAGAAGGTCTACTTGGTGAGCAAGGTTAGTTAGATCTATTGTAAGGTAGACAAAGCAACTGTTGAGTTGATTGTCACCGGTGATGGACTGGTAGTAGGCAACAACAACCATTGGGTTGATTGTCACTAACTGGTGGAGGGAACAACTCAGTGTTGAGTTGATTGTAATTGACTAAGAGAGAGAACTCTTGAGGGAGAATTAATGTATGCCTAAGAGGTTTTGGAAGAGTGTGATTTCTTCATTATATTTCCTTCTAGAAGAGTTGAATACAAGATTGTATTGTTTCTCATATTATGTGTTGTCTTTGAATTCTAGTTACATAAATTCTGTGTTTAGTTGCTTATACAAAGGTAATCAAGTGTACTCTTAAGGAGTAGGATCCTGACACTCCACACAAGCCCCCCCAAATAGTGTTGAAGTGAAATATCCATGTTTTAATAGATGAATGCAGCCCCTAGTGGTTATTAATATTTTAAACCATAAGCAAGTGGGGGCGGGGTGAGCCAATTATAGCCAAGATGAGGAGTGTAATTGCAAAAAGGGTTTCAACATACCATTTCTAGTCTTTCCACCATGGTCAATTGGAATAGACTAAGAATTTATGGATCATGGAAGCTAGGATGGCATTGAGGATTTCCTGGTAAGATTCCTAGTCCATATTGGCTATTCAACTTTCAATTCCTCCTAGGATACCTAAGAAAAAGAGCACTTACAAAAGATATCTTGGATAGTATGGATTCCTCTATAGTATAACTTAAGTGCATTGATCTAGGGGAATTTTGTCAGGGGAGCCTCATTTAAATAAGAAATGGGAGACTACCAAAGAAAATGGGAATTAGCAAAGAACCTGTTACAGAAGCTAGAGTCATTCCAAAGGAGCCATGGCTTGATCTTTTCCCAAGCCTTCTAGATGATTTTGGCCACAAAGGACCTATTGATCTAGATTGGAGACTGGATGAAGAGTAAATTGGGGAAGCCAAGCCCTTTATAGGATTTCTTTCCCTTGGGCAAGCTTGAGGAGATACAATGTCTAAATAATTCCTTCCAAGCTTCTAGGTCTTCAATGGCCCTCACAATCCATTTGGTACATAAGACAGATCCTTATCGAGCAATATCAATAAGTCCCATCCCTCCAGCTTCATGTGAGTGGCAAAAATATTCCCAGGACACCCTATGGAAACTTTTACCTTGTGAATAATTGGCCCAAAGGAAATCTTTGAGCAATTTCTTCAATTTTTGGTAAGATTTTTTTGAAGGTACCCAACATGATGATTAATACACATTGGTAGGCACAATGATTTTTTAGTAGATTTGAAATTTTCTTGCCAATGAAAGAGACTTGGTCACCTAATAATCTAACTTTTTAGCAACTCTATCAACAACATACTACTACAAAAAAGGTGGTAAAGCATTGAAAGCAAAAGGGATGCTAAAATTTTTAAATATTTCATCATGTTGGATCCACTTTCAATCAAATTTAGCATCCCATGCTAGCAGAGAGAGGTATGATTGTTTGTAGTAACTTGTTAGCTACCATTGGATACTAGAGCTAGAGGCCAAGTAGAAGGTGTCAATACATTAGAGTGAATTGTCCACATTGTCTTCATCTTTAATGAGGATAAAGAGGGAGTCATCTAAAAAATGGCCATTAGTCAATTGCATGTCTTCATGCAGATTGGTTGCATTGGGAGGGAGATAAATTCCCTTAACAAGGCCTCTAGATTGGGCATTACTAAGAAGATATCTAAAACCCTCAGCTATAAGCACATACAAGGTGGGATCCAAGGGGCACCCTTGGATAATGTAATGGAATAAGCTAAATTTCTCAGAGTTAATTCCATTTATGGAGAGGATAGTTGAGGAATTTGAGAAAAAGTATCTAAATAGTTTGAATGAAAGTGGGATTGAAGCCCAAAGATCAAAGTATGGCTAGGATAAAAGGCCATTCGATATGATCATAATATTTTTCAAATTCAATTTTGATGAATAAAGCTTGTTGTCTAGACCATTGTGCCTAATCCATTCCTTCCCAGATGGTAATGTGTTGTCCAAGATATAATGAATTCTGATAAAGCTCATTTATTTTAGATGCACAATGAGAGGTATGATATTATGTAGCTAGATCATCAGAGCCTTGGATATAATTTTATTTGAAACATTCAAGAGGGTGATGGGATTTTAGTTGTAGATTAACTTAGGATCTCCTTGCTTAGGTATGAATTTGATATTTCTTTTATTTATATTTTTACCTAGTGAATGTGCATGAAATTTTTCTTGATAAACCTTATGCAAATCATTACCCACAAGGTCCCAAAGAGTTTTATAGAATTAATAAGGGAATCCATCAATGACAGGGGCTTTGTCATTATTCATGTGAGATATTTCTTTATGTGAATCATCCATAGTGAGGGGCCTATCACAAATCACCTACTAGGTGGGAGTGAGTTTGCAAGGCACAACTAAAAGACATTGTTGTAGGGTAGTTTTATGTTAAACCAAGGAATCATAGCTTTAAACACTTTTTGATATTGGTTACAAAAGCTTTCACTATCTATGGATTCTCTATGAGTATTTTACTAACCTCAATAATGACTTTAATTTGTTTCTTTGAGTTTTTAGCTCGTAACATTTGAAAGAAATCCTTAGAGGCTTTGCCCCCAATTTTAAGCCAATGAAGCCTAGCTTTGACTTGGGCTCCCCAACTATTGTAATTATCTACAATCTAAATGTGGTGCCTTAAGGATGCAACTCTCACCTATAAGATCTCATTAAAGGGATATTTTTCTAGAGCTAGGGTCATGTGGCTTAGTTCTGAGGAAGTAATAGAGTAAGAATGTCTCCAAATTTTAGCAAGCTGATGGCCATAGATCTGTAAAAAGTGAGAGGTCCTTTGGATGGTATCATCCCACCAAAGAATCTAACATGATTCTTAAGAAGGACATGGGTTTAAATTATAGACTCTCTTAATGTGTGCTACCATGGGCCCATGCTTGAGTAAAGAGGTGTTAAGGAAGAATTGCATTTTGTGGACCTTGGGCTTCATGAACTACCATGTCACATAAAAACAAATGGGGGATTGGTCAAAAATCCCAAAATCTAGCAGTGCTTACATTGAAGTAAAGAATCCATTATCAAAAGATAAGTACGAGTGGGTGGACATCATTTCCCTATCTAAATACTTCAAAATTTTAGTGGGGCCTTCCCTAAAATTACTCTAGGTATACCAAACTCCATCTATAAGTTGGTGAATTAAATTGGTGTCATAAAGACCCCATTTAATTTACATGTAAAACCATGCCTCCCTTTCACTAGCTACCCGCCTCATAGGCAAGTGGCCCATTTTGTCCTTGAGAGCTGCCACCATATTAAAGTCACCACATAATACCCAATGGGCATTAGGGAGATTATCTGCTATCTACCACCATAAATGGGTATGCTCCAAGGTATCATTCAAGGCATAACTATTAATAAAGCCAAAATATTGGATTTCAATGCTAAAAAGAGCCCATATTAATCAATTGGTGGGGTCCATGCCATATTACACTAAGTATGGTCACCACCTTGGAGAAATGAAGGTGATCACCCCTCCACATCTTGTGACATGGTTAATATACATAATGATACTATCATGCCAGATATAATTATTGATAGCTGTTAATAAAAAATCTACCACCTTGACTTCTTTCAAATAGAGAATGTCCATCTTGAGAAACTTCTTTCTAAAATCATGCACAACAAACTTGAATTTTAGGTTTGTGAGACCCTAAACATTCCATTAAAATAAATTCATAGATGATGGGAGTCAGGGGACATGTTCTTTGAGTCCATCCCTTCCAAGGAGTCATACAAATTCTATGGAAGGTACCCACTATTGGCACTCAAGAACTTATATTGCTTCCTCATATTAGGGTCAGCCAGAAACTCTCCTTCCTTAACCTCATCATTCCTTCAAGGAGGGCTATGAGAGTGTTTGGGTGGATCTCACATGAGCAGGAAGTGGAATATTAGTTACTTGTGAGTGTGAAATTTTGAGAGAGATAAGCCCAGAGGCCTCAAAACATTGAGGCAAAATGTTAGTAACTAGAGGGGTGTTGAGCACCCTAGGATTTTCAACCAATGTTGAGGCTTTAACCAGTGTGGGCCCTTTTTCAATAGGGGCCTACTCCTATGGGCCATTGGTCAAAGATGGCTTACCTATTTTGGGAGTAGCATTTGTGTTTGCTTCTTTGGGACAAGAGTTCTTCCCTACCATAGTCCATCCATCCTCAGTTGGTTTTTTGATATCCTTAATAGAGGGCTTGGGTGGTGAGAATGAGTGGTTGGATGTATTATTGTGAGCCAACTGAAGGGGATAATATTATATCTTATGGTATGTAGTTTGATAGTGAAATTAAGTATTATGCAAGTTGATATACAAGACTTTATAAGAGTGCTTCACATCCACAACTTGGATTTCCACAAACTCCTTGAGGTCCCAGAAGAAGTCTACTTCTATACAGACCCTTTTTTATGGTCTAGTAGAGTAGAACTAGTTTTCTTCATGACAAACCACACAACCTATAGAGGATGTTATCTAGTGAATAAAGTGTCAGCATGGGACTAGGAGGCATAATAATTCAACCCAAACCAAGACTTTAATATCAGTGTGATCTAAGACAATAAAGTCTCATATCCATAGGGAGAGGACCATAAGCAAGTTAGACTTATGGAGGATTCCTTTGGCATGGGATGGGTTAGAAAAGAGGAAGAGAAAAAACCCCTTAGTCATGTTTTGGATGCTCTCCAAATTGGTGCCATGAGATGCACAATGAGTTTGAACCCAAGACCATAACATACTTTTAGAGGGGATTCTCCCAAAAAATATCTTATTAAATAAAACTATTGTAACCATTGACATGCAAAATTAAATTTAGGAATAAGAAATATAAGATCAGGTTCTAAAGCATTACCTCATGGTAAACCTTTGAGACTAACTTATTTGGGCATTTTTAGGGTTCTATTATTTGACGCTCTTCCATTATTATCCATAATTAAAACAACTAGGATAGAATGGGAAGAGGACATTATAAAGACTAGCCTCACCTAAAGGTGAGAAATCCTAAATGGTAATAAATACTAAGTCCCATAGCTGACTAAGGCCATGGTATGACACAAGGCAAGTTAAGAAAAAAATAAGGGATGACTCAATGGCATGTATGGAGAAAACCTTACTAGAGAAAATTCTTTTCCTCCATTACATCATTCATTCATAATGTTTAACTATGATCTTAAATGTTATTTTACAATAAGATATTATTTACATAAGTTATTATTGAAAAAAGTTCCATATCCTTCCCAAATCAATTTCTAAGCACTTCAAGTAGTCATGAAATAGGTCTAAACTTCATTTTATGCATCCATAGATAAACATGATCAATTATTCAATCCAATTCTAGATGTATTCATATAATCAAAGGAGCACAATTGCAAAAAACTCTTAGGTGGGAGAACTACATGGAGGTTATATCCCTCTTTAGAGTTTTGGTTTGTAGGTAACACTCATCATAATTAGGGTTGAGTTATAACAAAAATACAATTGCTAACCCCTTTTTAGTCTTTCACATCCATTTATCTCCTTGTGGAATAAAGATAGGGGTTTTAACTTTAAGAAGGGACATACAAGTCTCCTACATAGTTTTTTAAGGTGAAATCAGTTCAAGAAGTCCTAATTGTCATTGCCACATGTGAGTGTTCTAGAATTTATAGTTTTATGCAAAAAGACATAACTAAACAACATGGATAATAGTGGTAGTCACTCATGTCCCTTAATGGGCATTCCTGTTAGTCAAAGCTCTCAGGCATAACTTCTGGGAGATTTTTGGCTTTTTTAAATTCTATTTATTCCTTTATTTTGTTTTCCTTTTAGTCAACTAATGAAGTATAAATATAATTTCATCTCTATTTTACATAGTTTAGCCTTGTTCATTTCTATTTTTCTTCAATTTTATATTAAAAACATTGTTTTATAATACCTTGCATTGTTCTATTCTATTTATCTAATTTAAGATTAATCAACACATTAATTCAATTTCAAATAAAACATTTGGTAAAGCCATTTATTATTTCAATCCCTATCTAACCCTAGGTCTCCCTTAGGGTTCCATCCTTATAAGGATTCTAATAATTTGCCTTTAATTTTAATTTTTAATTTTTACGTTTAATACTTTCCTTTCATTTTTTTCTTCTATGCCACCTAATAAGTTCATCCCTAATACACCTTTAAGGTGAAGTGCTAAAATAAGTAAGATTCTAATTGAACATATTCAAATTCCTTTATCAAATGTTAAAGGATACTAATGCACTCATTTGTTCTTATTTTGATGAGAAAAATGACAATGAATATTTTCAAAAACATAATTAGAATGCACAAGATACCAATTATGGTTCAGATATGATCCATCCTAATGACCTTAATGAAGTTGACCACAAATAAGTCCAATGTGTAATTAAATTTTGATAAGTACTTCATCAAATGCCTAAAGACATTCCCAAAGTAATTGAGGTCCTATTAGCTGCTAAAAATGCAAAAAAATACAAAATTTCTACTCTTGATGTGTAATAAGCACCACTTTCTACATTGTAAACCCTACCACAAGTGTGTCCACTACCATATTTGATATTGTTATTCCATCCACATATTTAGGTTTGGAGTTAACACATGGTTTACAACATATTTTTATGCCTATGCCTAACCAAGTAAGCCATTCTAATCCTTTGATAGCTACACATACTAAACATCATACCTTATCTACTCTACAATCCTTCAAGTAAGCAATTATATTTATACAAGCTAACATGTTACAATTAGAGTAAGGCATCCTGAAATCTAGCCAATAATTAGACTCACATGTTTTACTTATTTATAAGTGTAAAATCTAGAATGCAATATATCTAAGAAAACATTTATAAATGAATTTAATTTAAACTAAACTTATCTTAACTTTAAAGATAGATAAACAATAATAAGAGAAAAATTAAAATAAAACTTACAAAATGAGATGTATTTTTGTCACCTTATTCATTATGTGATCAAGGGTGGATTTGCTCTTGGGTGATAATGTGGATGTCCAAATCCTTTCCAAAGTAAAGATAATTAGGTAACATTTTTGAATGTAAGATGATTTTAATAGCTTTTATTCACTTAGATTCACTTTAAAATTTGATATCACTTCATTAGCTTGAAGGTAGATGTTTAAGTTGAGGATTTCACATCAATTTATAGGCTTATATGAGGTTAATTCAATATTTAAGTGTTATATTAATTTTTAAAATTATTTAAATAATAAACGGTGAGAAATTAGTCCTCATCCATGATGATGACTAATTCTATGGGTTGAGAATAAATGGGAGTTGGTTGCATGAGTCAACAAGAATGGGTTAACTTAGTTCGTTGAGTCAGCTTGGAAGTTGAAATGTTCTAAGATGACTCACAAGGTAGTTAAGGAAGTAGAGGGATTGGTTGGATGAGTCAATATATGGTTTAGACAAACATGGAAGATGTCTGGGTGAGGTGGATAATCTAGATTTTAATTAGTTTTGGAGGAAAACAGGTGTGCATGAATATAATTAATTAATTAATAATGAGTCATTTTTTTAAAATTTAGAGGGAAGTGATGTTAATTTGAATTAGAATTGTGTAAGGTGATAGGTTAGTGTGTCAAAGTGAATTTTGACACTAAATGATGAAATTTAGGTGTCTACATTTTCCCTTATTTGAAATGATGTTACGAAGTAATACCATTTTGATAAAAAATAGACAGAGTGTAGATGATTTCAAAGAAGAAAGTTACCCAAGGTAACTATCAATGAATGTGATGATGCCTCTCAATTTTTTATGCAAGAAAGTGGATGAATGATAAAAAAGATACTGACCTAATAGGGTGATGAGAGAGTTTGGGATTAGATAGTTGATACTATCTAGTCCTCATATGTGTTCATGGTTAGTATGGGGGAGAACATAGTGGGGTATAGGCATTGATTATAGAGTTATGGATCAAAACTAGGCATAGGTGTAGATAATGACATTTTTTGTGAGGAGGGATGTGGTGGATGTAGGTATGAAAGATGATTACATAACATGATGGGATTAGTAGAGACCACTTAGGATTACATATCCATATGTGACACCCATGACATGGAGGCATAGATTACAAGTAGTATTTAGGGCATGACCCTAAAATAAAGGCCTATGGGAGAGGATCAGGAGATCAACTCTAACACAAGGTGGTGGAGGAGATTGATATGGGGAGTAGAGGTAAGAGATGGAGGCTATAAAGTTTGAAGGAGATCAAATGTAGTATGTTGAAATGGGAGAGGTTATGGGATATGGAGGAGGAGAGACTCTTATGGTTGTTATTGATATTGATTTGGAGGGATATGGATACAAAGGACATATAGAGATGAGTCTTATACCATATAAACACTTAAAGAGAGGTGACATAGTAGGGTCATCAAGGTCAGTGAGGTCAATATAGGACTAGGTACTAATTGACAAATTATGTGAGGAGATTAGGGATCATAACATTGATATATCAAGTTTATATGGAGATAAAGGTTGGAGAGATAGATAGGTAGATATTAGATAGTTATAGGGAAATATTGATAAGTTACAGGATGAGATTGATAGGATGATAGATGAGAGATATGGGATAGAGGGAGGCTTACTCATGTAGGATGTATGGATTGAGTTAGAATAGGATAGAGAGCTATTGATATGACTAAGATAGTTGGAATCCTTGGATAAGGTCATGATGGATATGGATCAGGTGACCTATTATAGGACCTTATATAAGGAGGCAATATCATGGCCTCAAAGAGCACCTTCCTTTAGAGAGTACTCGATGAGGAGAACAACATCAAGGAGATTAGTCCAGCTAGTGGAATCTAAGAGATCTATAGGACAAGCATCATAGTGTGACATGGGTCCTTCAAGGATTACACCACTATGATATGAGTTGACTCTAAATATAGATTCCCCATCTGAGGTTTAGGGAGAGACATGACATGATGTATACATATTTTAGAGATGTATCATTATATTGATGTAATATGACACATTCAAGATATATATATATATATCAACTTTTTTTCCTACTTTTGATATGGTATAACACATGTTAATCATTTTAGCTTTTATTATGGTATAAAATAAAATAGAAAAATTTATGTATACATGGTTTAGATAGCTAGCTTTATTATTTGATTTTCTTTGGATTTACAATAATAATTCCAACATTAATAACTAAGTAAGACTTGATCAACCTTTATTTAATATATCATAAAATAATATGCACCAATGGTATGAAATAACCATGATGACTATTGTGTTGTACACATAAGGATTGCAATATTCATTTGTGAAAGACTTAATGCATCTTCATATGGAAGATCATAATCACACCATTTGTAACACGCATAATTATCTTGACTAAAAAAACAATATTAAAGTAAATAAAACAATTGTAACAAGGTAAACCATGTAAACTTGGCCAACACACAATAAAATAAAAAAGTTCACATAAAAAAGATAAGTAAACGATTGAGTAAGTAAATGGAAAAATGCATAAAATTAAACAAATGACAAAAAAATGCATGAAAAATTAAATGAATTAAATGACACATAAACTTAAAAGAGTTATTTTGTGAACATCCTAGTCTAGGTTTGAACCTTTGGTTATCAAGATACATGACAATGTTTGAACATTTGATGAGAAAGTCCTAATAATACCATAGAGTTTTGGATGATTATGTGGAAATGTGAAATTATATTTGAGATGATGGGATGATTCAGTTGAGCTGACCCTAGAGATTCCATGTCTCTACATAATCCACCATGGAAAAATTTCAAGTGGGGATACCTAACCAGATGTATTTCTCCCAATATGGAAATAGATGAAAAAATGAGGATGTGGTGTAAAGTTTGGATAAGTAGATGAGTCATTTCCCTCCCAAGAATATGAGTGAGTGAATTATGATGATGTTAAAATATAGATGTTGATAGATTTGAATAGATGAAATGTTATTTATTGGGATGTATTGATAAGAGTGTGTTTAGATATGGATACACAAGTGATAATAATGGTCATATACAATATATTCCTCTAAGCATGAGAAAATACATGGTTATACAAGTGCAAGGGTCAAACCCTAAGCTAATATGCTAGGAATGGATGGTATAATAAGTGATTAAATGTAAATATATGAGTGATAAATGTGATGGGATACATCCAAGTAATTGGGATATATATAGATAATGGGTTAAACATGGAACCAAAAACTGGTTTTCACCATGGTACTTGTGCAAAGTGGTAGTAAAATGTTTTTCACTTTTAGATGTACTATTTTTCTTTCTCTTTTTCTTGATTATTTTTTTATTTTATTTTATTTTTTTTATTTTTTTACTTTTTGACACTTAGGATATATGCAACATTACTAAAATGACTTAGGCATATAATTAATTAAGGTGCATGATGTTCATGGGCTCATTAAGCTCCTCTCCATCTTCTATGGCCAATTTGTATTAACCAAATCCATATTTATCAATAATTTATATATGGGCCCAAACAATTTGGTTTAAATTTTCACTTATTCTCCCATTCGACATTGGTGTTCTATTTGTTTTATTTAATCCTCTTATTATATCTATGATGAAAGCAATTTTGGTATAATTGTAAGTGGTTTAAGGCATTGTAGCATTTCTCATCAAGGAGATTGAACTTTATTAGGTGTAAAATACATTAAGAATCATCATCAATAATATTTTGTAAATATATTTGTAAGGACAAGATCTCACATTTAATGGGTAAGATTCACTCTATTCCATAAATAAGGGAGTATGGGGTTGCCCCTATGGGTGTGAAGTTGTTTGTGCAATATTCCCATAAGGTGAGATAAATTTACGTATGTCATTCATGACCAAATGCATTGATAAATTATTTAAGAATTTTTAGGATGTTTTTATTTATTATGTCAACTTGACCATTGCCTTGCTAGTAATAAGGAGAGGACCACTGTTGTTTAATATGGTAAGTATTGCAAAAGGCCTTAACATCTTCATTTTTGAAATATTTTTTGTTATCAAAGATGATAGTAGATGGGATTCCAAAATGATAGATAATATGGTTTAAGATAAAGTTAGAAATTTATTTTATAGTGACATACATTAAGGGCATGTCCTCAACCCATTTGGTAAAGTATTCAGTGGTGGTAATAATATGTTTGTGGTCATCTGAATAATTAAGATTGATTTTACCAATGAGGTCTAACCCCCATGCGAAAAATGGACAAGGTGTAGTGATGGGTTATAAAGCTTTTGAATAACCATGTACAAGATCACCATGCTTTTCACAAGGCACACATTTCTTAACATATGCACAATAAAAACAATCCATTGTAGGCCAATAGTATCCTACATGCAAGAGTTTCTTAGAAAGGACTATGACACTAAAATGAACACTACAAATTCCCTCATGAACTTCTCTAATGGATAAGGTGGACTCTTCAAAATTTAAACACTATAACATGGCTCCATCATAACATCATTGATATAGGTTTTGAACAAGGATAATATAGCATGATGTTTATTGGATAAAGGACATAAATTGGTTATGAGCCAAATTAGATGGAATGGTATTATTATAGAGGTATTCATAGATGTCATTATACCAAAGAGAAATGGGACCAACTACCTCACAAACCATCTCATAATTTGGAGTATCATAAGATGGTATTATTAAATATTATATAATAAATTGATCGTGCTTAGTTTAGATATCGAGTAATGAATCAATTATTTCCATGACATCAACTAATTTGTTGTTAGCCCTTGGAACTTGTTCAAATTGTATCAATGTAAAGCATAACTTGAGACTACCCACCATTCTCCTATATGGGATTAGTTTGTCATCATGAGATTTAAATTCATTAGTCACTAGATATATGATGAGTTTTGAATCACCAAAGACAAGAATATTTTGGATACCCCATTGTATTGTAAGTTCAATACCATCTATAATGGCTTCATATTATGCTATGTTGTGTTTAGAAGTAAATTCACTATGGAATGATTTTGGAATTAAGTTCCCATTAGGAGTAACTAGTAAGATACCCACCCCACCATGATTTATAAAATAGACATCAAAATATAACTCCCAAGCTAGGGATTCATTGATTGACATGATTGCCTCGTTCAGGAAATCTATGATGAAAGGTGTGTGATCATCTAAAGGAGCCTCTAATAGTACCTAACCCTTGATTATTTTTTGATTTACATATTAAAGATTAAACTCACTAAGAATCATGGCCCACTTATCCATTCTTCCTTTTAGAGATGTTTTGGATAAGAGATATTTAAGAGGGTCAATTTTTGCAATGATTTTTATTTGATTATTGAGCATGTGGTGGCAAAGTTTTTGGGAAGAAAAAATAATCATGAGACATGTTTTTTATATGGGAGATTAATTAAGATCATATGGCATCAAAGTTATTCTTAGGTAATAAACTGCTCATTCTAATCTAATATCATCATGTTGTGCCAACAATGCCCCTAATGCATACCATGTAGAAAATATATACAAAAGGAAAAATATTCTTGTAGTAGGTGGCATCAATACTAGTTGATTGGAAAGATATTTTTTAAGATCCTCAAATTCCCTATTAAAATATTCATACCAAGTGTATGTAATGTCTTTCTTAAGCAATAGTGTGAAAGGATGACAAATGTATGCAAGTTATGATATGAATTATTAGATTGCCTAAACTTTAGCTTACAAACTACAAAGTTGTTTGAGATTTTTAGGTGGATGCATATTAATTATATATTAAACTTTAGAATGATCAAACTCTATGTCATAGTGTGAAACTATGAGTCCCAATAACTTTTTTGATGTAACCCAAAAGACACACTTATTTAAATTCAAATGGATCTTGTATTCTCTCATTTTGTTAAAAAAATTGTGTATTATCTTAGGATGTTCTAATCTAGATTTGGAATTAACAATAATTTTATCAAAATAGTCTTTCATGATGTCATGAATCATATAGTGGAAGATAAATATCATTGCTCTCTAGTATGTGGCTCTATCATTCTTGAGACCAAAAGGCATTACTTGATAGAAAAAAGTGTCCCAAGGTGTTGTAAATGTTTTCTTTTATTGATTTTTGAGAGATATTTTTATTTGGTTATAACCTGAGAAACCATCCATTAAACACATCTCATGACCAGTAGTGGAGTCCACAATCATATTTATGTTTGGTAATGGAAAGTCATTTTTGGGACATACCTTATTTATATCCCTAAAGTCTATACAGACCCTGATTTTGACTAGTTTCTTTGATATTAGCACAACATTAGATATCCAATATGAGTAATATATGGGATGTATAAAGACAACCTTTAATTTCTTTTTAGTTATTCCTTCATGAGGAGTTTTAATTTTGGATGCATTTTTCTAAGTTTTTGATTTATAGGTTTTGCATGTGGATAAACCATAAGATTATGCACAATAAGTGAAGGATCAAGCCCTATCATGTATGCATAAGACCATGCAAACATGTTGGATAAATCCTTAATCAAAATGGTGAAAGTTTATTGTTCTTATTGAGTTAATAATGTGAAAATCTTGACTATCTTTATATTTTCCTCTATCCTAATGTTAATTATGATGGTGTCTTCAAATAAGAGAGTTGATTCTTCTTGATATTTTATGGGTGGTGAAGGAATGTTGTGTTCCTCATAAATTTATTATTCTTTTGATGTTTTTTTACTAGTTTTATTATGTGATAATAATTCCCCAAAATATGTAAAATCATCTAGCTAGATGGAAAAACCCTTCTTGTAATTACCTACCAAAATATGGTCTCTTGTGCATAATAATTTAGATATTGTTTCATCATTTTGAAATAAATAAATCATAGGTGTTGATTGTTTGTCCCATTGGATTAGATTTGGATATGTTAGGTCAAGTGTTAAAATGGTGGTTTCATGGAATAAGTTGGTTATGGATAGATCTTGAAATTGGCTATAGATGGAACCCATTTTAGTATATGATGAGCTTGCCTTGACTCACTAGAAAGTCACCTTGGTAAAATGTTGTGTTCATATTATGTGTGTCAAATCCTATACCATATAAATATTCATTTGATTTAAGAATTATTGGTTATATTGGTCCTTATTCATATAGGCCAAATCCCTTACCTTTATAATTCATTATATTACACATGATGGATTTGGCGATGGGATATTGGTTGTTAAGGAAACAAGTAGTTTGTTCATCAGAATAAAGACATAAGAAATTAGAATCTTAAATTTTCTCATAGAAAATAATACCAACTTATAAAAATGAAAATTTTATAAAGTTATGAGCCTATTTTTGATAATGTGTCCTACCAAGATTGTTTGGAGATGTGTGAATTTTACCTAAGTTATTAACATCTTAGATTTCATACTCACCCATGCCTTTGTTAATAATTTTGAATTGGGATTGTGTGGTTTTTTAAGTGTAAGGCTGATTAGATGCTTGAATTTTAGATGTATTATCTATGTAAGTGGATTTGGATGGTGTATTGAACTAACCACCAAGTAGAGTTGTTTGAAACAATGTATTAGGATAGATGTAGTTGCTAAGCTTTGGTGATTATGTAATAGGAACATGTGTGTCTTCAGTAAAAGGGAGATAATTGGGATTTTGATAACAACCTTCCAATAATTTACATTATTAGGAGGGCTGAGGATTATTGGGTATGGTTATTTCCATGCCATTATGAGAAAATTTCAAACACTGGTGTATGGTGGAGAGTATATCATTCATAGAATGGATCCATAAATGTCCAAGAAGTAAATTATAAGGTAAATATAAGTCAAGTACATGAACTAAAATCTCCTAAATGATAGGCCCCACCATCAAAGGAAGATATATGGTACCCATAGACTCATTCTCATTATTGTCATATGCCTTAATGATAATAATATTCAATTATAGTTATGTTTTAGGATACCCAAATTGTTTAATTAATATTAATTTACACAAGTTCAAAGGTGAGGCATTGTCTATAAACACCCCTTTTAATTTGTGCCTAGAGATTATGACTTCTTTAAATGAAGTTAAATAATGTACAATCCCATAGGAGAGACATCATAATGATCGATGTAACTTCATTTCTAGTGGATAATTTCCATCTAATGCTTTAAAATTTGATGGATTGATGTTTTGAGGGACTCTTGACTCTTGAAAGACTTTATATAAGATACCTTTATTTACATGGAAGGTTTTGAGAAGATTTAAAATGGATATGTGCATGGGAATCTTATTAATATGTAATATGATATCATATACTATCAATAGTGGGTGAGAAATCATTTGGGATGGTAATATTGACACACCTTGTGGTAACGACGTAATCTTGGAATTTTATAGTAATGATGAAAACATGATAGTTTCTATAAATAACACAATTGACTATATAGTCCAAAGGGTGATTAGTTTGATTGACATTATTTTCTTGAGGTTGATCTTATTTTTATTTACCATGTCCTTGCTTAGGTTTGGGAAATGGATCTTTATTTATTCTCAAATTTTGGTATTGGATGATGTGGATGGTTAAATTTCAATGGCCATGTCCCCACGATCTATGAGATATTTTAAATAAGTTTTTAGACTGATACACCAATTGGTTGATTGTCCATTAATCCTATAGTATTCACAATATTTGTTGTAATGGTACCACATGGGTTTAGGAACATTTTCTTCAAAGGGTTTGGTGTTGGGCCATATGATCATGTTTGCTTAGGCCAAATTTCAAAAAACTAATTCATATGAGTCTCCCAATTGAGTGAACTTACACTTGTAATTTTCTTATTTTTTTTTACCATTGAGTATTGTGATGTTATTGATAGGTTATGGGTTTTGAACTTGCTTGACATGTGTCACACCATCACCTACAACATTTTTTTTGGAAGAGAATTTAGGTTTTTCTATTTTATTTTAGGAATGTTATCTTGTTTCAAAATTTTGATAATAATCTTATTAATTAAATTTCATTTTATTTTAAGTCCCTTTTTGATGATTTTATCAAAGGATGTTGGATAATGAATTTACAAGTGATGAACCAACTCCAAGTTAAGGTTTCCCATGAAAATAATAATGTGTTCCTTTTTTGGAAAATACCATGGAAAATGGCTTGTCAATGACTACCATATTTATAAGAAAGAGGCAAAAGTTTCACCATTACATTGTTTGGTGTTATATATATATATTGATCATGGTCAATTATTTTTCAACATTATACAATAAATGATGAATAATTTTTTTGAGTAGGTCTTCAAACATAAAAATTGATTATTTGATTTAATGTGAGAACTGTTATATGGCTTGAACCCCCAATTAAAACATATTCATTACTATAGGAAACATCAACACATGCCACATATAAGTATTTAAGATGTTACCTAGGATCACCCTTATCTTTGTACTTGTCAAATTTAGGGAGTTCAATATTTTTGGGAAAAGGTGGTCATATTGTTTACATCGTATGGACAAGGGAAATTTTCCTCGAATTTATATTATTTTTGTCTAAGAAATATATCATCTTGCAAGCCTTGAATCTTATCCTTCATTTTTTTTCACTCTTGGATGAAGTGTGGAGAGATTTCATTCCTTTTCCTTGAAGAGGTAAACATGTTGGAAGTTTGACCCATACATAGGTTTGATATAGTGTTGGCTTGTGAAAACAAATATTGATTATGGGTTGGATTGTTGATGAATTGATTTGGAAATGTGTTTAAACAGGAATTCGATTATTATGATTATATGGAGGTGTTTGATTATTTTGGGTTAGTGGAAAATTTGGGTTTTGTTTGATTTGTATTGGTGGTGAAATTAGGATTTGCTTGATTTGTGAACATAAATGAATTTGGGTTTGTTTGATGTGGGGATGGATTTGGGTTGGTTTAATTTGGAGATGGATTGATAAATATGTTTTGATTTTAGTTTGCATTTGGAAAAAGATGTGAACTAAAAATTTAATTTGAATGAGTGTTGGGGTTAAAGGGTTAATGTTGATTTAAAGTTGAATTGATGTTGATGAGTGGGTTGATATTAGCGGGTG
Organism: Torreya grandis; assembly: GCA_037957365.1. Classification (NCBI taxonomy): domain Eukaryota; kingdom Viridiplantae; phylum Streptophyta; class Pinopsida; order Cupressales; family Taxaceae; genus Torreya; species Torreya grandis. Next base: position 869,554 of record JARHVA010006286.1, read on the forward strand.
TTTTATTTGGATGTGATGGAACTAACCCTACAAAATAACTTGGATTTTAAAATTTATTTGGTGCACTTCTTAAATAAAATTTTTGATATTAATTGATGGGTAAACTTGAATAAGCATTTAAGTTTAGATTTAAATTTGATTGGTTGTGGATAGGTGAACTAGAATGAGTATTCAAATTAAGATTTTTATATTGATTTTCATGATTTTTGGGTGTACCATATAAGTTTGGATTTTGATTGATTTTAAAAATTGAGTAAGTATTCAAGTTTGGATTTGATTTATTATTGGTTTGTAAACTTGAATAAGTATTCAAGTTTGGATTAAATTGGTTGATGTTTGATAAACTTGATTCAACATTCAAGTTTGGATTGGATTGGTTGATGTGTGGTAAACTTGAATGAGTATCAATTTTGGATTAGATTGGTTGATGTTTGGTAAACTTGAATAGGTATTTAAGTTTATATTGGATGTGTTGATAATTGGTAAAATTGAATAGGTATTCAAGTTTTTATTAAATGGGTTGATGATTGAGGGTGAATTTGGGTTCATACTCAAACTTATATTTGGGTTGAAACTTGGCTAAACCAAAGGATTTTTTGTTTTATTATCTTATATATTTTTAATATCTTTGTTGATTTTATGGGTATGGGCCTCCATAGAAAACCCATGACTTGCTTGGGATGATTCCTCATTTAGGATGGATTTCCCTTTGTCTTGTAAGACTTGGGGATTGGAATTGGATGAATTAATGATAACATTGATATACTATAGATATATTTGTGATTTATATTTATCTCAAATGGGTGATGAAGACTCTCTTATAGAAATTAAGTGGTGTAGATTTTAAACATCAAAAATAGGTGGTTTTTTAATCCCTAGACTCAAGGCATGGAGTAAAACTTCATTCTTGTTAGACAAGATGTATTGATTTAATGAAGAAGGAGATAATATTGTCATAAGACTATCATAAATTTGATAATTTCTTCCTCTTCTTTGTTGTAATGTATTTCATGTATTCAACATGATGTCCTTGGTTTTCTTAACTACCAAGTAGAAAAGGTCATTGCCAAAATTTATCAGGGGGGAATTGTGGAGTTTCAATCAATAGCATGGGGAAAAAGTCCCTTAATCATTCAAAAACATGGGAAAAACATCCCTCTCATATTATCAAGAAGAGTTACTTTATTTAAAATTAAAAAGGTAAAGCAGGAAAAGAGCTATTCACAACTATTTATAATAAAACTATTTTCAACAAGGGTTTCATACTTTTAGCCAATGAAAAAGTGATAGAAAGGGAAATGAATGGAATGATGGGAAGGAGGAAAATGAGAAAATAAAGGAGGAAGGTATAATGGGTTGACTCTATCCAATTAAACATATAAAGCTTACTATAAAAATCTTGGGGATGAAAAAAGATAACTCTAGGTAACTAAACATAAAGACTCACTAGAATAATCTGAAAAGGGGGATTTTAGTAGAGGAAACCTTTATCATAGAAATGGGATAGAAAATAAATATTTTGGACATGGGAATAGATTGCATACCCCATAGAAATTGAATAACACTATGGAAAATGATAAACAACTTTGTATTTCTTCAAAAGAATGGACAAAAGGCATTCTTAATCCACCAAGGTTTCAAGATTATAGAAACTATTAATATATATTAAAAAATAAATTATACTTTAGAAATTAAAAATTAATTGACTATTTAACAATAATATTTTAAGAAATTGAAAGAAGAAGAATACATATTTATTGATGTATTCATGCACATCATTCACCAAAAGGATTTAATGGTATAGTCATGTAAATTGTTTATGTATTGATCCTTCATGGGGTTATACATACAAACTCCTTCCATCTTGCTTAAAGTTATTTTATTGTCAAAAAATATAATGAACCAAAATGTTTTCCTCATGGGACATGGAGAACATTAGGGTTGGGGTGAACCAATGCTATTTATTAATTTTAAAATATGTAAGCACTAGTTAATTCATCTCAACAGAGTTGCCATCCTCCATTCTAGGGGAGGTTCCTTGAAATATATAAAAATTACATATGAAAAGCATTTTGATCCCCAATATGGTTGTCAAAAACTATATGGGGCTCATTTTAAGGTCTTGGCTCATGTTGACAATAGAAGAACTTTTGGCAAGTTTCAAGGAAGGAGTTTATAAATACAACCCCACAAAAGATCAATACATAAATAATTGACATGAATTTATGCCATGAATCTTTTTGGTGAATGATATGCATGAGTAAGTCAATCCACTTCAATTCTTGTTTTTTTCAATTTTTGCAAATGCTATTTTTAGATATTCAATAAATGTGAAATTTTTAGTGTAGAAATTTCTATTGAATTTTCATTAAGAATTTGTGCCATTGTGAAGCCTTGGTGGGATTAAAATAGAACTCTGTCTATTTTTATTAGGAAATACAAGGTTGTATATCTTTATTTATAAATGTTATAAAATTCCCTTGGTGTTTGTATCATGTTCTTATGTCTGTAATATGTCTTTCCCATACCATTTTTATGATAAAGGTTTGTTGTATTACAATCTCAAATTTGGGATTATTCTGGTGAGTCTTTGTGTTTAGCTTCCTAGAATTGTCCTTCTTTGGGGTTACTTTAACAATTATCTATGTTTACCTAGATATAATCATCCCATCCTCATTTTTTCCTTTATTTTCTATTTTTTTCCACTTTTAATTATTCCCCTCATTTCCCTTTCTGTCACCTTTCTGTTCTTTTTAGTTAAAAGTATGAACCCCCATAGAAAACATTTTTGTTGTAATTAACTTTATTTTTCATTTCCCTTTTTTGGTTTTGAATAAAGTTAGTCCATAAAACTAAGTAAATCATGTTGAAATACATGAAATCCATGACAATAAATAATAGGAAGGACCTTATCAAATATTAGGTTAGTCCTAAGATAATCTTACCTCCTTACAGTTAACTACATGGGGACAAAGTGGCGTTGGCTGAAAATTTTATCAAGAGAACAAATATGGACTTTCAGTCAACATGTGAGGATAAAGTATTTTTTTCAATCAACAATGTGGGGATACCAAAAATTTAAAGTAGGAAAAGAACTATTCACAACAAAACTATTTTCAACAGGGGTTTCGTACTTTTAACCAAAAAATACAAAAAAGTGATAGAAAGGGAAATGAAGGGAATGATGAAAAGAAGGAAAAATATAAAATAAATGAGGAAGAGATGATAGGATGATTCTATCCAATTAAACAAAAAAATCTTGTAATAACAATCTCATAGAAAAAAAAAACTCTAGGTAGATAAAAATAGAGACTCACTAGAATAATTCGAAAAGGGGGAATTTAGTATAGGAGACCTTTATCATAGAAATAGGATAGAAAAGACATATTATAGACATAGGAACATAATTCATACACCATAGATAATGAGTAACATTATGAAAAGTGATAAACAATAACTTTGTATTTCCTTAAAATAATGGACAAAATTCCTATTCTTAACCCACCAATACTTCATCATTAAAAAAAATCTTAATGTAGGCTCAAAAGTAAATTATACACTAAATATTTTACTTTCATTGACTATCTAACAATATTATTTTAATAAATTGAAATAACAAAAATCAAAATAGATTGACATACTCATGCACATCATTCACCAAAATTATTCATGGCATAAAGTCCTATAAATTGTTTTTGTATTGATCCTTCATGGGGTTATACATATAGAATCCTTCCTCCCATCTTACCAAAATTTATTCTACTATCAAAAAATCCAACCATCAAAAATGAACTACAAACACATTTATAGGTTACAATGGGTGGTTACACTACATAAATTCCTTTTTTTCATTTTTAGGTCTTGCAAAAGCATGCTAGTAAAAATGCACAACTTAAAACTTGAAAAAATGCATTGAGAAATTTATACAAATTGCAAAAGTGCAATGACCAATTTACACAATTTTTAAAAGTGCTTTGGTATTTTTTCATAACTTTCAAAAGTACATTGGAAAAATTTCACAATGTGAAACTTATAAAAGTGCATTGACATATTCACACAACTTTCAAAAATGCATTGACATATTTGCACAACTTGTAAAAAAATGTTGACAAATTTGCACAACTTACAAAAGTGCATTGACAAATTTGCACAAATTAAAAAATTTCATTGACATATTTATAGAACTTGAAAAAGTGCATTGAAATATTTTCACAACTTGTAAAAATGATTTGAAAATTTTTCAACACATGAAAAAGTGTGTTGATAAATTTGCACAACTTCTAAAAATGCATTGAAAATTTTGCATGACTTGCAAAAGTGCATTGACAAATTTATGTGACTTGAAACTTGTAAAAGTCCATTACCAAATTCACACGACTTGAAAAATTGACTTTAAAATTTTCATAATTTGAAACCTACAAAAAGAACTTAGTAAATTTTCATAACTTGAAAATTGTGAACTTCACCTTCTTTGCATTTGTGGGAACTTTGCCCCGTTTCCACAACTATGATTCTCTCACTTGATTTCATATGTTCCATATGAAGTTTTTACATCATGGTTATTTAAGGTAAAATATTTTTTATAAAATTATATTTCCAATGAATTTAATGAGATCCAAAATGGAGTTTGGATGTGGAAGTTATGGACATAGAGAACTTGGACCCTACTTGGACATGTCTAGAATTCTAGCCTACTTAGACATCTGTGATTCTCACCCTTAATTTTATAAATTAAAGATGAAATTTTTGCACCATGGTTAATTAAGGTAAAATTTTCTTATGAAAATAATATTTTAATTTCATTAAATGAGATCCAAAATAGAGTTTGTATGTGAAAGTTATAGATAGAGGTAACTTGGACCCTACTTGGACATGTCTAGAATTCAACTTTGTTTAGACAACTATGATTCTCCCCCTTGATTTTATAAGTTCAATATGAATGTTTCTTACCATGATTCCTTAAGGTCAAATTTTCTTCATCAAATTATCTTTTAAATGCATCTAACAAGAGCCAAAATAGAATTCAGATGTGAAAATTATGGATAGAGGGAACTTGGACCCTAATTTGACACATGATAGGGTATGCCCTATGTTCAGACACATGGCAAGTTATACAGGTTCCACCCTATTGCTATGCCCTTAACCTTTAGCATTTCTAGGTATATGTGTGGTTGAATTGTGGATTATATACCTATTTTATATTCTTATTATATTTCTCTATATTCTTAGTTAGGTCAGCCTATATAATAACCATGACTAAGTAGACTATATATAGGAGGTAGTGGTTAGTCTTTGATCATCATATTAAGTATTATGATCTTATTGCATTATTTTGGAGGTTTCCCCCTTGAAGTGGCTTTGCTATATTATCTAATATTCTACTCTACTCTCAATTATTGTAATGTGATCTCTCATATTTGCTTATTCTATGTGATATATCATCATTTTATGTGACCATCTAAGTAATTTCATTACAAATGGTATCAAAGATTTGATTTGGCCAAGTTTATTGTGGCATTTTTTTTAGATCTGGTGAGGAATGACTTCTACAAGTAGAAGGAGTGAAAAAAGATAACTTGCAATCTGAGAAGAGTTAATTTTTTTGGTTAGTGTAGTATTATTCAAAACACTTTTTTGAAAAAAATATTTAAAAAAATTCTAGAAAAAAAAATTCCCCTTGCACATTTACAGTCATTGGATTCATCTTAGATAAGTTATCACAATATTATATTCTATTGGTACACTTTCTTGGTGCTGCAATTTGTTACCCTAGTGCACAAAGGTAGTCATTAGATTCATCTTAGCAAGGTGATCACAATGGTACCATCTCCTAATACACTTTTTTTAGGGCAAAAACCCTCCTAGGGTTTGTATATGGTGGGTCCTTTTACTCAAGGAAGAAAAGGGGGGAAATAAACTCTTAAGACTCTTTATATTGGTGATGTGGAATCTAAAACTTTAGATCCATTGATTTCTCAACTTTAAGCTAACATAAAGGGCTTGGTGTGGCATAATGACTTTATTTCAATTCAAACTGATGTTTCATGGATGCACAGAGAGATTAATGGGGTTCACACTCAATTACATTAGATCACTATGCAATTAACTACCCTTTTATCTCAATTATATCCAAACAACCCTCTACTTCATCATTCAGGTCCTCCTCTCAACACTAACAACTCAAATTTTGGTGTGAAATTGATGTTGCCAAAAGTAGACATGCGTAAGTTTGATGGTAAGGATCCTCTCACTTGGATTACCCAAATTGAGAATTTATTTGATTTACATCAAAATCTTAGTTCTCAAAAGGTGATAGTGGCATCTATATATCTAGAACCTGAGTAGTTCATTTGGTATCATTGGTTGTGTGCTCAAAAGAAAAAAATGGTGTTCCTGTTACATGGTCTATTTTCATTGATGAGTTGTTGGCTCATTATTGAAATAATGGCTCTGATAACTACTTAAAATAGCTACTCAAATTTTGGTAAGCAAGAACTATGAAGGATTATACTCATCAATTTTAGAATCTATCCTTATGGGTAGAAGACATCACTAAGGAAAATTTGATTGATATTTTTTTGGGTGGCCTCAAAGATGTCATCCAATTAGAGGTTCAAATGTTTAACCCAATATTTGTATTATAAGTCATTCCATGAGCACACATGGTAAAAGAAAAAGAGATGGTCAAACATAAAAATTTCACTACTAGTCATAATCACACCTTTTTAGTACCATCATTTCCTCAACCCACCAAATTGACACATCGGCAAATTAAGGATAAGTGAGCCAAAGGGTTGTGTTATGGTTGCAATAGCAATGGAGAAAAGATCATCATTGTGCTGAAATGAATCTATTTTACATTGAAGGTGATAATGAGGATGACGATGATGAGGAGGTAATTGGCAAGGATGAAGAAGATCTCGAGGAAGAATTTAAAGACTCAGCCTATTATTTCTAATCATGCCTTTTCAAGTATTATTATTCTCCAAACTCTTAAGATGATGAGTTTCTTAAAGAAATAAAAGGTCACTATATTGATTGATTTTGGTAGCGCACACAAATTCATCAACAATTGGATACTCATTTAAACTATTTCATTTATCTCACTCTAGAATTTTAGGTCATGATTGCATATGGTGGTACTATTAGCTACTCAAAAAATGCCATAGTATTAAGTTGGTCATGGGAGACTACTTGTTAGATTCTCCTATGTTTGTTATTCATATGGGGGGAGCTGATATTGTTTTGGGAGTACAATGGCTTACCACTTTGGGCACTACTGAGATGAATTTCTAAGAATTATTCATGTAATTTCATTCTAAGGGAAGGACATTTGAGCTAAGGGGATTAAGGGATAAATCTCTACAACTTGTTATCTCCCATCAAATGACAAAGATTCTCTGTAAGGGTCCTAAAAGATTTTTAACTCACTTATTTTCCATAAAGTTCAACCAACTTAACCATCTACACCTCCTGATCTATAACAAATGATTGATGCCTATTCAGTTAATTTTGGTGACATGTCTAAAGGACTTTTACATAGCTGCATGCATGATCATGTTATCAAACTTATTATTGGTAGTACATCACCCAACATCAGGCCATATAGGTATCCTTATGCCCAAAAAATTGAAATTTAAAAGATGGTACAAGAGATGTTAGATGCAAGAATCATTCACCATAGCCAAAGTAAATATTCTTTGCCAATTGTCATGGTGAGAAAGAAATATGACACTTGGAGGATATGCCCTAACTACAGAGAACTAAACAAGTACACTATCAAAGATAAGTTTCCTATTTCTATCATTGATGATATATAGATAACTTAAATGGTATTCTTTATTTTACCAAGTTAGATCTACATTCTGGGTATCATCAAATCTAGATCCATGATGAATACATACCCAAAACAACTTTTAGGACTCATGAAGGCCATTATGAGTTTTTGATTATGCCTTTTGGTCTAAAAAATGCACCATCCACCTTTCAGAGTTTGATGAATTCTATTTTTAAGCTATTTTAAACAAAATTTGTTTTGGTATTTTTTGATGATATCTACATTTATAGTAAAAATTGGGAAGACCATTTGCACCATGTGAAATAGGTACTCTCAATTCTAGGACAACATTAATTATATGTCAAACCTTCCAAATGTACTTTTGGAGCTTGTGAGGTTGAGTATTTGTGTCATCTAGTTTCACATGAAGGAGTGAAAGTGGATCCTAAAGAAATCCAAGCAATGGTGGATTGACTGATTCTTAAGACACTCAAGCAACTAAGGGGATTTTTGGGGCTAACTAGTTACTATCATAGGTTTGTCAGAAATTATGGTAGCATTGTAGTCCCACTCACCTCTTGGTTGAAAAAAGACTCCTTTAAGTGGACTAATATAGCTACTAGGGCATTTGAACAATTAAAATTGGATATGTGCACCACTCTAATGTTGGCCACTCTTGTTTTTTCCAAGACTTTTGTGGTTGAATGTGATGCATCTGGATATGGTATGGGTGTTTTACTCATGTAAGAAGGTAGACCACTTGTATTTGAAAGTCATCAACTGAAGGGTAAAAATCAGCACAAGCACATCTATGAGAAGGAAATGATGGTCATTTTGCATGCAGTGAAACAATGGAGACCTTATTTGATGGGTCATCACTTTCAAGTAAAGATTGATCATGATAGTCCCAAATATTTTTTAGAATAATAGTTGTCATCTAAAGAATAACAAAAATGGGTAACTAATATGTTAGGAAATGAATTTAGAATTGTTTACAAAAAAGAAAGGACAATGTAGTGACAAATGCATTATCTAAGAAGGATGAATCAATAGAGGCATTTCTATGTGCTATGACCATTCTATATGCAAATTGGCTAGAGGAAGCATGATCAAAATGGGAAAATGATAGTGCTACTCATGATTTGATTTAGAAACTTTTGCAAGGTTTGGGTGGATTTGAAAAATTCACATGGAAGGGTGATGCATTATGGTATAAAGACATATTATACCTATGTAATAATTATCTTCTTAAACACAAAATCCTTCAAGAATTTCATGAAACTCAAATTAGGGGTCATTCAGGATTTTTGAAAGCCTATCATAAAATCAAGCAATATTTTTTTTGGGAAGGACTCAAGGGGGATGTTCAGAAATATGTGGCTAAATGTATGATCTATAAACAAAATAAAGGAGAAACCATCAAAACCCCATGTCTTTTTTAGCCTTTATCCATTCTTAGCCAATTTTGGGAAGAGGTGTTTATGGATTTCATTACAAAGTTACCACAATCTGATGGTCAAAATGTTAGCATGGTCGTGGTGGATCATCTCAGTAAGTATGCTCATTTTTTTCTTTATCATAGCCATTTTTTACTAGTAAAATAGCTTCTAATTTTCTCAATACATTTCAAAAATTGCATGGTACCCCAAGATCATTGTTAGTGATAGAGATCCCATTTCTAGTAGAAATTTTTGGACTGAGTTATTTGCATGTTTAGGTACCCAGTTGGCTCATATTTTATCCTATCATCCTTAATTAGATGGACAAACTGAGTAAGTCAAAAAATCACTGGAAGGATATATCCATTTTTTTTTTATAAATAGGATAAATGGGTTCATTGGTTGCCACTTGCTAAATGGTGGTATAATACTTTTATTCATAGTTATTCCAAAATGTCTCCTTTTGTGGCACTATATGGATATCACCCTCCATCCATCACTTCAACCTTGAAGGTCCATCCTAAGGTTTGTGTAGTTGAAGAACATATTCACCATCAATAGGAGGTCCTTGCAAGTTTACATGAAAATTTAGCCATGGTCCAGAATTGCATGAAGCAACAAACATATTAACACGAGTGAGAGGCATTTTGACATTGGTGATTGCATCTTTGTTCGCTTAAATCCATATAAGTAGATGTCTTTAAAGCAATATAAAAAGGATGACAAGTTGTACCCTAAGTATTATGGGCCTTATTAGATCTTGTAAAAAATTGGTAGTGTGGCCTACAAGTTAGAATTTCCTTCGTACACTCGCATACATCCAATATTTCATGTATCCTACCTAAATAAAGTTTTTAGACATAGTGTTGCTACTCAAATTGAGTTATGAGAATTGGATGAGGAAGGAATATTTATTCTTGATTATGAGGTGATCCTTTAAATGCACACTAAGCAGCTATAGTCTAGAATGATTAAGGAGTACCTAATCAAATGGAAGAATCTACCTTGTGAAGATGCCACTTGGGAGGATGAATCTTTTGTGAAACAACATCCAAAGTTAACTCAACATTGAGGACAACATTATTAATAAGGGGGGCATGTTATTCCCATAACCTTTGACATTTCTAGGGATATGTGTGACTGACTTGTGGCTTACATACCTATTTTATATTCTTATTACATTTCTCTATGTTCTTAGTTAGGTCAGCCTATGAAATAACCATGGCTAAGTAGACTCTATATAGGAGGTAGTGGTTAGTCTTTGATCATCATATTAAGTATTCTACTCTTATTGCATTATTGTGGAGGTTGCCCCCTCAAAGTGGATTTGCTATATTATCCAGTATTCTACTCTACTCTCAATTATTGTTATGTGATCTCTCATATTTGTTTATTCTATGTGATATATCATCATTTTATGTGAACATCTAAGTAATTTCAATACACTTATGTTCAAAAACATGGTACGTTCTACCTATGTTTAGACACATGATGGGTTATTAAAGGTATATTTTCAAGTATATTAGGATTTGACATGTGTCTAGACATACAGTAGGATTCGATGATGTGCCTACAATGGGTCTAAATTCTGATAAGAAAAGACTTTAAAAAAACTTTGTCTTTTGTTGTATGATTCTTCTTGAATACGTATGTTTTAACCCTATCTACTGAGGATATTTTAGAGATAAGACATTTTAATCCAGAGCAAAGAAAACTCTATTTTCCCTTATACATCCCTTTCTTATACACTCTTTACACACCTAAAACCTGGAGTAACCTCTAATAAATTATTCAAGTCTAGAAGTAAAACACAATTATAGATAAATTTGCCTTGAATCATTTTTGAGATATTCAAAAATTTGACTTAACTTCCAATGATTGTATCTACAACTTCATCACAATATCTTGACCTGATATCCAAATGTAGGCTTCTTGTAGTCCTATAATCCAACCATCATAGCTTGATTTCATACACAATAATATTAGATCCAAGGATTGATAACATGATAATTTCAATCCTTATTTGCTACTTTGTGTGATCTATCTGATATGAGTTCCATTCTATGTACAAGAGGCACTTAAGATTTGTCAATTGTGTCAGCCTTTATGAATTTTCCTTTATACATCCAAGGGTGACAAACTTGTACACACACACACACACACACACACACACACACACACACACACATACATATATATATATATATATACATATATATATGTGTATATATATATATATATATATATGTATATATGTGTGTGTGTGTGTGTGTATATATATGTACATATATTATATATATATATATATATATATATACACATATATACATGTATATATATACATATATGTATATATATATACACACACACACACACACACACATATATATATATATATACATATATATATATCATGTATATATGTGTGTGTGTGTGTGTGTATATATATATATATGTATATATATGTGTATATATATGTGTGTGTGTGTGTATATATATATATATGTACATATATATATGTATGTATATACATATAAATGTATATGTATATGTATATGTATATATATACACACACACACACACACACACACACATATCATCAAGCATCTTATTGTGATTATCTGAATAAACTATCATCTATAACCTTGCCTTTAAGTGTGAGACTTAGTTCTAAGGAGTGATCTATGAATCACAATAAATGACCCTTCATAACTTTGTTAGAATGTAGACATATCCTATAGGATTCCTCATGAACTTCCTTTTGATCCAAATGCAAAATATGAATAATTCAATAATGATATCAAAATCATTATCCTCTTTGACCCTCAAAAGATCACTTAGAACTCACATGTAAGAATAATATGCATGACCTATACTACAATTTGTATACTTGACTCTATCTCCATTTTTAGCATTTTTCCCATGACAAGAATCTTGTAATGATGTAATAGCAAACAACTATTCTAAAATATTTTCATACTTTAGGTTACAATATAAATGCTCACCTTATTTTGATAAAAATTTTTTTATTGATATATCCTCAACACCCCCAAATTTGTGACTCAAAACTCCCATATTAGGGTTTACCAATATATTCTCCTCAAATGCATATCTATCCACAATGTTACTATGAAAAACCCTAAATGGCTCACCATATATAAACTCAATAGGTAGTGCAATATTTGATGTAACTTCCTTAACCTTGAATTCTTCACCTCCAACAAGTGAAACATTAAATAAACTAAGCCTTGTCCATTGGGATATGGAGTTAGTATCCATTTTACAAAAATTTTATTGTCCTTATCATTAAAACACTTCTAATTTCACATGGGAGTGAAATTGGAGGTGTTCTCATAAAATTTAAAATTTCACAACAATAATTGGCTCTAATTATGGGACCACATTTTTCAAGGTAATACAAGAGAACTCTATAATCTTAGATTATTTGTGTCTTATTTTTGTAGATTCTTATAAAATTTTATGTAGCACACATTTGCACATCTTAATTTAACAAACTGACAAATAATTCACCTATCTCAATCATATGAGAAATGAACACACACTGTCAGGCCAGCTCTCATACTTTAAAACTTCTGTGTAACCTATTAGACCAACTAACATCTAATTTTCCACTCTCAATCATATGATAAATGGACACACATTATTAGGTCAGATCAACTACTCTTAAAAATTCAACATATTTACTTGTTCGCTTGAACAGATCCATGAAAAACCTATCCCTTTTATTTCTTGAGAAAGAAACAATCATATCACTATTTTCATGATTATAAAATCTATCTTATGAATACATCATCAAATGTTTGTCTTGGAGACCCACTTGGATGAAATGCTTCAAAGTTTTATACTACATTTTATTCTAATAGATGAATTAACTTTGCACTATAGAACTGACATATGATCATAGATGTCCAACTGATTTATATTCAATATATGTAGTCAAACAAATATGAATGCAAACACTGAGATATCAAATAATAATTATATATCACCTAAAATTATTATCATTACATCCACTCTGAGGTAATGGTTATTTTGACATCTTTGTGCACGATGTGTTTGTCTACTAAGAGTTTCAAGTTTGAGAATAAAAATATAATAATGTATAGTAAAAATAACTATTGTATGGAGAGAAAGGGACAATAGATAACCTATTACATTTATTAAAAAATAACACATGCACACCAAAATAGAAACATGAAAAGGAAATAAGACAAAATAGGGAAAGCAAAACTATTTACAGAGAGTAGAGGAAAATGAAAAGATTATACAAAACCATTAACTAGCTAGGAGAAGTACATATCATTTTAGAACAATGGATATGAATTATGAGGTTCAAACATATTCAATGGCAATGACCAAGCAAGTGCGAAAGAATGAACTTAAAATCAACGTGTATATTGAGATAATCATGAATAGACATATCAACAGTGTCTTCAAGTTTTAGAATGAAATCATTGTGAAATTTATAATATTCTATGAGCATTCTTGAGAAATAATAAACATCTTGAATATCTTCTTGAATGAATTCAGATGCATGTGAGACAGATACATGATTTGAATCACAGAGAAGTGTGTTACAAGTTTCTTTATGAGCTAGAACAACAATAAGGATATATTTTGGAATGATTTGAGTGTAGATATTATTTGCCACATTGTTTCCTACTATATAAATGAATTCATCATTGAATGAGTCATCACCATCACCATCATTTTCATCAATTTATTTTTCCTTAACAATTTCCATTTCACTTGAAATGAAAATTGAGTACCATTCATTTTGCTTTGCATTCACATATTCTTTGATTTCAATATTTTAATAATGATGATCTTAAATTTATGTAGGTTTGACTACTTTAGATTCAAATCCTTCATTGAACTCTTCTACATAGGGACATGAAAAATAAGTTTTAGGAGTATCTTCACTTTTGACACTGATTTTTCCATTCTGATACAAGAGGAATATATTTATTTACATAAAAATCAATTCAATGTTATCTTATCCTTTGTAAATAAATACATCACATTATGCATTATTATCTTTTTTTGTTTGTGATTCAATCAATTGCTCTTCATATAACTCATTTTCTCCTAAGACTATGAGATTTTTGAAATATTTTGAAATAGGAAAATATTTCTCTTCTTTGCAAAGGGGGAATCCAAATTCTTCATTTGTTCTCTCATTAATCATTATTTATTCTAACTATTCAACTTATTCCACACTTTTGAAACTGAAACAATCATATGTGATAGGAAGGACTTTCTCTTTTTTCTGTTAGAGTTTTGATATGTTTGATCAGGAATTTGCCTTCAAAATATCTTTTCTAAATGTCATGGAATCTCAATTATATTAAATTCCACAAATTTATTATCACTTATGGAAGTTTTATCACATTTTGAAACTTCTTTATTCAACATTCTATACAAAACCATGTCATCTTCAATGTCAACATATTCTTGTTATGAAACATCCACATCATTTACCTTATTCCTCATCACAATGAATTTGATCTTTGGATGTAGAGATAAAATGAAGATAGAGTTGATTATTGATACTTAGTTGATCCACTTGAGGAATCAATCTCAACAATTTATTGAAGCCTACTACAAACTCTATCATCTTCTCATCTTCCTATTTTTGGATTTGGAATAAATTTGACAATAATGCACATACACTCACAACTGGTTTGAATCCATTTAAGAACTTGTTATTAAAAGAGTCCCATTTCAAAATCAACCCATATTATAGGTGAGAAAACCACTCAATATTAGGTATAGTCAGAATTTCAACAAAAATTATCATAGTGACATCTTCATATAAAACTCCAATGATGCTACAAGATACTGAAGCAAGGATATGGTTATCTTCATCTTGAAAATTTCTCCTAAAAAATTTTGGAATATATTATTTGAGAATGAAGGTAATTAATTATATTTATTCAAAGGCAATAGACCATTTTTTTTTTAATTTATCTTTGGAACTCGCCATATGTCTAAACATAAGGTGGAACCCGTCATCTGTCCAAGCAAGGTCCAAATTCTCTCTATCCATAACTTTTGCATCTAAACTACATTTTGACTCTAATTCAATGTGTTGGAAAGATAATTTGATGAATAAATTTTTAACTTAAAAATTCATGGTGATAAAATTTTATATTTAACTTCTAATTCAAGGGGGAGAATCACAGTTGTCTAAATAGGGTGAAATTCTAGACATGTCCAAGCAAGGTCTAAGTTCCCTCTATCCATAAATTTCACATCTGAACTCTATTTTGGATCTCCTTTGATGTATTATAAATATAAATTTATGAATAAAATGATGCTTTAAGTACCCATGGTGAAAAAATTTCATCTTTAACTTCTAAAATCAAGGGGGAGAATCACAGTTGTCTAAGTAAGACAAAATTCTAGACATGCCCAAACAAGGTCCAAGTTTCCTCTATCCATAAATTTTGCATATAATTTTTTTTTTAGATATCATTCAATGAATTGGAAATATAATTTTATTAATAAAATTTTACCTAAGGACCCATGGTGTAAAAACTTCATCTTGAACTTATAAAATCAAGGGGGATAATCATAGTTGCAAAAATAAGGCAAAGTTCCCACAAATGTAAAGAAGAAGGTGAAGTTCACAATTTTCAAGTTATAAAAATTTGCTAAGTCCCTTTTATAGGTTTCAAGTTGTGAAAAACTCTCAATTCACTTTTTCAAGTTTCAAGTCATGCAAATTTTTCAAATCAATTTTGCAAATTATGTGAACTTGTCAACTCACTTTTGTAAGTTGAGCCAAAGTGGTTGAGTTGAGACAAAGAGAGAGTTGAAGCAATCTATAAGTTATCATATCCAAAAACTAAACCAAGTGTACATTAATTATTCAAGAAAGTGAACTTCCTAATAATATTTGTACCAAATTTCATAGAACTCACTAGATATATTATCAAGATGATGAAAGGAAAATATTCTTTCAAGTGGAATAATTGTTGTTGCTTGCACAACACACCCTAATGTTATCTATGAAATCATGATACTCCTTTGTTTATCTTTGTTGTCCTAGTTATTTCTTTGGGTGTATTCATTAAAACATTTTGGATGTGTAGTCTAGCTTCTATTTAGTACCATTAAATGAAGTATCATTTTGGATGTGAAAATAAAATTACAAAATGAATAAAAATAAAATTACTATTTAAGACTTCATTTTGGATGTGAAAATAAAATTACTTATCATGAGTAAAAATCATAACCATCAAAATTAGCTTTTGAACTGAGTTTTACTTGGTCATTTTTTGTGCCTTCCATTCACCAAATTAAATTAGTGCACACCTTTTAAACTTAATTTCTCACATTAAAAAGATATTATATTTTAATAAAAAAAATTTCATGAAAATATCTATATGTGAAAAGAGTGTAAATATTAAAAAGGTCGTAAAAAATACCTTCCCAAAGTGTAAAATGCATAGCCATCAAAAATAGCTTTTGCACTAATTTTTACTTGGTAATTTTTTGTGTCTTCCTAGTTGCTGAATTTTACTAGTGCACACATTTGAAACTTAGTTTTACAAGGGTAAAACATATTAAATTATGTTAAATTTTTTCATAAATATAAACAAATGTGAGGATAATAAAATGGTGAAGGAAACCACTTTGGGTGGCTCTCAATGGCTTGACTCTCCAGGGCTTGAATCCATTATGTGTTATAGGTAGTAAATGCCCATTCTCTATATATGCCAATGAATGTGATACTCCTAGATAGATATATAGGGCACTCAACTAACTCCCATATAGAGATAAGGGACTAATTTGAAAAATGTGTAATCATGAAAATTGACCCATGCATAGATTTTGATGCCTTCTAATGAACAAATCTAGCCAGTACACACTATTAAAACACAATTTCACACAACTAAATGAGATACAATCATCTTTAAAATTTGCATGAAGATAGTGAAATGTGTGAAGAATACATTAGTAAATAAATTCATATACTATTATATCCTACGTGTGAAATGTCCAACCATCAAAACTAGATTTTGCACTTATTTTTACTTGGTCATTCTCTGTGTTTCTAGTTTTTAAATCTATCTTGAGCACACTTTTGAAACATTGGTCACACTATCAAATGAGGTAATTTTTTTTAGAAATTTTTTATGATATTACCCTAAGGTCATGATAATTTGATGCAATTGGTATTTTAGTAACTATGTTTTCTATAAAAAATATGTAATGGTGCGATGTGGCCCTTCTGGGAAGATTTGACACAACTAACTTTCGATCAAAAAACACTAAAAGGGTAGTGCATAGGTATTAAATTGATTATTTAAAAAACTAAACATACCCCTTTGAGTGTCTTTTTAAGAGACTTTTGAAACTATAAGATACGATAGGTGTTTATCATGTTTTATCTTGTGAATTTTTCTTTTAGTGTATTTTGAAGGTGTTGATGTGGCTACACACAAATGTGTGTTGGTTTTTAAGCCATATATTTTGATCCATAGCTGCATTTTTGATGTTGTTTATTAAGTTGGAAAGCTATTTTCTCCATCTCTGAAATGATGCTAGTTTAAAATTGGACAAATGGGATATGAAAAAATGTCAACATTTTAATCATGGGACTTTGTTGATTCTAATTACTATGTGTTTATAATTTTGATATTTTTCACATTTCATAAGGAATTAATATGTTTTAATTAATATTTTGGTAGGATTTAGCTAAGAGAAGTGCATTATTAAAGGTAGGACTTGTCACCAACATTAAATGGAGCTATGACTCATGCATTGAAAGTGTATAAAAGAACAAAGCAGGGAGAAACTTAACATATATAAATGAGCTCTTGTGTTAAACGTGGACACTTGAGATATTTTATTGTTCTCAACATTTATCTACCACTTGAATTTAATGTGTACCTATCATTAATGATTTTGACATATATTACCTTGGATATGTATTTCCACATTAAATTTGGACCTTGATTGGTGTCTATTATTTAATTTATATAACCACCTGATGAGTGGGTGATTTTGGATTAAAAATATATATATATCCAACCAAAGGACTTAAAAAGGGATATTAATTAGGGTGGAATATATATTACATGATTAGACACTTATTTTTTTGTAATTTCTTACTTTCATAGTTAGTTTTTATTGTGAGTAATGTTGTTAAGAGGTGTTTTCTATAATTCCCCTGATTTTGGGTGGATCCAAACACTATTTTTCAAGTAAATATCTATAAAATTAAAAGGCATTGAAGGAGGAATTTTGTTATCTGCACATGCATATGGTGATTTTGTCCATATTTATTCATCGTTGAATATCTTAGACGCTTACATCATCTTTATTTATGGTTGTGTACATACTGGCCATACAAAAGATTGGTTCGATGGAGTTCATCAAAGTCAAATGAATCAAAATTATTCTAGCTAAAAAATAGACTTACATCTTTCTCTTTCGTATTCTCTTTTATTTATTTTTATAAATCTATTAGAGTATGTATAACAGATTTAAAATTTACAATCTATTTTGACATGTATATCTTGGTTGTAAGCCTTTTTCATTGTTGATTAATAAATTATTGAACCCCTTGTATGCAATGAAAAGTTATTAAATCAGTTGTATTTCCTTGATAAGTCCACTTTTTTTGATTCTTTAGGCAACATATCCATAAAACCAACATTACCTATCATTTATCTAAATATATTCCAAACATGTCCCTTGAAATGGAACAGTTTCAAATCAACTATTAAGTTGCCTTGAAAGCCAAGACCTGGTAGTAACCGATCTTGGGGAAATTCCATTTATTTTTAGAAAATTTTGGATAGATTTTCATCCTACCTAAGTTGGTGTGTCTAATGACCCATTAATAGATTGGTGCTAGAAGGAGGGTCACTCAAGGATATTTTAAGGTATTTATGATTGATTATAATTCTTATAGCCCATATGATTTTTTCATTGTGTTATGTTTTTAAAACACACATCAACAAATTAATATCAATAAAGAGAGCCTGAATGAAATGCTATCTGATTTAAATGTTTGATTTTAGTCTTGTTGCTTAACTTTGATCTCACCTATGGCATTATCTTGGCTTGGTTAGAGTTTTTCCCCTATGAATATTCCAAGACCTTCTCATGACTTACTTAAGAATCTTGACAATTTTTATGCAAAATATACACATAAAGGTATTCACACTACTGAAGAACACATCCAAGCATTTAAAGATGCCATCATTTGAATCCAAATCCAACATGAAGATGTAGCTTGTCACTTATTTCCATATTCCCTAGATGAAGATGCTTACTATTGGTAATAAGTTTACCTAATGGATACATTACATCTTAGAATGCCTTTGAAACTATATTTATTAATCATTTTAGTGTGCCTATTTATCTTGATACCTTGTATTATCAGTTTTCTATAGCCTATAGGGAGCATAATGAACCCATGAGCTCATTTAATAATTATTTTCATCAGTTGTATAAGAGGTTGAAAAACCTATGTCTATAGATAGAGGTGGTGGCTATTGAGATTTATCTTAAAACATTAGATCCCCTACCTTCTATGCTTATTTAGAGGACCCCATATTCACTCATTTATTTAGAATCAACGTATCAAGAAGTATTCATTACTGAGAAATAAGCTATGCCACACGGCTATGGTGTTGACCAACTTTTACATATACACAACTAGGTGTTCACACCCAAAATACTCAAACTTATTTGCCTATAGGTCATCCTACGAATCAATTTGTGCCTTATAATCAAACCTTACCTTGAGCTCATGTCCAATCTATCCTCTTAATTACAAAAGATATCCCCATTATGGTTTCTAATGCATGTGATTATGATGGTTCAACCTTTAATCAACATGACATTTTACCTTATTCAAGTGATCAATTATCTTTTGGTTCTTTTACTAATTACGTGCCATTTATTTTAGGAGATACTTTACAATAAATTCATGGGATAAATTATGGGGCTACATTTCTAGTTCCACAATTTGGATTTTAAGAATACACATGAAATTAATGCACAAACAATAATAATGAAAAAAAATGTCCCATTCAGAAAGTAAGAACCAATCCTTGAGAGTATTAATGATGATGATTCTAATGATGAAGAGATAACATCCATTTCAGGTGAACTTCCATCTGATGATCCAAGTAGAAAAAAGATGTTTTCAAAAGATAAAGAATTAAGTTCTTGTAGCTAACCTAAAAATGAAATAGAAGAGTTGGAGAAGATGAATGAAGAAGATGAATGAAGAAGATGAATGCCATGCATCTGAAATATCCATGTTTATTATTGATCATATGCTTGACAAGATAGTTCTATAAGATCAAATAATTGATGACAATGAATTGACTCCCATCCCTTCATTAGAGATGGATGAGGTAAAGATATCCAAGTGATTGTCCTTACATCTAGATGTTTGAATTCTTTGAAGAATCCTAAATGAAGAGATGAAGCCATTGAGAATTAAAGTTGATAATGACCCGATCCAATACAAATATCCACATAGTTTATCCACTAATGATATAGCCATAAGGTCTTTGACTTGGGAAGAGCTAGGTCAATATTTTTTGGATGATGAAAATGATAATACGGATATTACCAAAGTGTCCATGTTAGTTGAAGAGCAACTGATAGTATATTCATGACTAGATTGTCACAACGAAAATGTTTTGTCTAGGTTGGATATACAAGTTATTTTGGTATGTATTGATGTCCACCCCTATCCCTCACCACAAATAAATTTTTGGATAGAGGTATTTCCTAAACCTTATCCTAATTACTTATTCTTAATGAAATACAAGTGCATGACTTAGTTTTAAGGCATATATCTAAATAATTTGTATGAAAACATTATTATTAAGGCTCTTTTGGATATTATTTTTCAACGTAAAGGAAAACATAGATGTAAGTACATGTCTTCCTTTAGTATGATCCCTAAAAATCTTCTTAAAACATTAAACATCAATATGTTTTGTATCAGGTGTCTAACTGGTGACGACTTTCCAATCCTTGACAATGGATTCCTCAAACTTTTTTTCCAAGCATGAACTTGCTTGGCATGATCATGTATATATTTTTATTTTCTTCTTTGCTTTACTTTCCTTGCTTGTTCTATTTTCTATTTTGTTTTTAATTTCAATTTTGTTTTCTTGCTTTCTTTGTTGGGTTTGTCCCAATTATTTTGTCTTGGTTCTACATTTTTTTTAAAATAATTAAGTGAAAATCCTGAAAATAGGTATAAAAAATGATATTTTGTGAGAAGGTGTTCCTTGAGTTATTTTGTCTCTTAATATCATGTTATTTAGTCAACTTTGATGGCTTGGATTGTTTTATGTGTTCTAAACTTGTTCTTGTTTGGCTGAGTTTGGGTAAAAATAGTTGGCTATTTAAGGTATCCTCTTAACACCAAGCACAATTTTCATATTTTAAAAGGTTTCTAAATCTCTTTGGGTTAAATTTTTGTGATGAAAGCCTAAGGTAAAAAATCTATAGTCATGCCTTTCATTTTCCATAGTGGTCCCCAATCTTGAACTAAGACATTAAAAAAAGAAAATAGAAAAGACAATAAAATAAATTTTAGAAAAAACTCAGTCTTGGAGGATTTAGGAAACCTCCATTGTAGGCTTTCCAACTTGGATAAAAGTGGATCAAGAATTTAAGTGGGATCAGAGATAACTTTGTCAGGGCTATAAATGTAGGTATGGCAATGGAGAAACGCCTAGGTAAATATTTACAAGGTAGGACTCACTAACCTGATGGTTAGAGTCACAATAATTAGTCCCTACATGTCTTTAAAATGGTAAATTAATTCATATTTCACACACTAGATCAATAAGGATGTTGAATTTGGTCACTTGACTAATCTTGTCTTCCTCATTCTTATATTTGTTCATGTTCCATGCTCTATTTTGGCCAAAACTTCTATGTTCTTTGACTATTTCTTTATGTCAAAATACTCAAGAGTATTTTCCAATAGAGTCACCATTTGTTGTTTCTTGCACAACATAACCTAATTTCATCTATGAAATCATGGTACCCATTTTTTTAGATTTTTTGTACTGGTTCTACCTTCAAGTGTAGTATTTAAAGCACTTTAGATGTGCAGTCTAGCTTCCATTTATTACCACTAGGCACTTTTCAAATATGTTTTTGCACCATTAAATGAAGTCTTATTCTAAAAAAAAAATCATGATGATAATCATATGTCATTATAATGTAATTTGAAATAAATTCATAGAAATTTACTTCCCTAAGTTGATTTGTATCTTTTCAATTTTCAAAATCAAAAACCACTTTTAGGGAGACATTTTGCATAGACAAATCATGTCCATTTCACACAAAATTTTAAAGGATGGTATTCAAATTTGGGAACAATGTTAAGGTGTAAAAATTAGTAGAAAATTAATTCTCCACATGTAAAATGTGTAGCCATTAAAACTAGTTTTTACATTGATTTTTACTTAATCATTTTATGTGCCTTCCCAGTTGTCAAATCTACTCAGTGCACACTCTTAAAAATTACTTTTTCAATAGTAAATTACATCTAATTTATTTTAAATATTTAATGAAAATAGCTGTATGTGAGGAAAATTTATTAGTAAAATAATTCATAGAAAACTACTTTTTCATGAGCAAAATGCATAGCCATCAAAACTAGATTTTGAAGTGATTTTTACTTGGTCATTTTTAGTCTTCCAGTTACCAAATCAACCCAGTGTGCACTTTTGAAACTTAATTTATCACATTCAAAACATATTATATTTTCTTTAAAATTATCATGAATATATTTGTATGTGGAAAGAGTGCGATGTTAAAAAAGTTGAATAAAATGCCTTCCCTAAATGTGAAATGGATAGCCATCAAAATTGGCTTTTGCACTTCTTTTTACTCAGTAGTTTTTTGTATCTTCCTAGTTGTCAAATTTTCCCAGTGCATACATTTGAAACCTAGTTTCATAAGGGTTAAAAATGTTAAATTATGATAACATTTTTCATGAACATAGATAAATATGAGGATAATACAATGGTGAAGGAAGTCGCATGAAATGGTTCCTAATTTTAAAAATGCATAATCATGAAAAATGATCTATGTGTAGATTTTAGTTCCTTTTTAGTGACCAAATCTAGCCAATGCTCACTATTCAAACCAAATTTTGCACAAATAAATGAGATCCAATCATCTTAAATATTTTCATGAAGCTAGTAAAATGTGGGAACAATGTATTATTAAATAAAGTCATAGATTATTCTATCCCACGTGTGAAATGCACAACTATCAAAAATAGATTTTGTGTTGATTTTTACTTGGTCTTTTTTTATGTTTCCAATTTTTAAATTTGGATTGTGCGTACTTTTAAAACATTTAGTTACACTATCAAAGGAGGTTAAAATTAATTTAAATTTTTTATAATATTACCCTAAGGTCATAATAATGTGATGCATTTAGTGTTTCAGTAATTTTGTTTCCCAATGAAAAAATATGATGGTGTGAAGTGGCCCTTCTAGGAAGATTTGACACTTAGTCAACTTTCAACAAGAAAGCACTAAAAAGATAGTGTGTTGTTATTAAATTGATTATTTCAAAAAAATAAACATATAATTTTGAGCATATTTTCAATATCTTTCTATAAATATAAGATACGATGGGTGTTTATCATATTTTATCCTGTGATTTTCTCTTTTAGTGTATTTTGAAGGTGATGATGTGATTGTGCACAACTACGTGTTGGTTTTTAAGCCATATATTTTGATATATAGATCTATTTCAATGTCATTTATTTCATTTAAAATCTATTATCTCCGTATTCATAATAATTTTAATTTAAAATTAAAAAAATACAAGATGAAAAACTTGTCAACATTTTAATCATGGGACTCTGTTACTTTTAAATATTATGTGTTTATAATTTTAATGTCTTTTACATTTCATAAAGAATTAATATTTCGTATTAAATTTTTTGGAATGATTTATCTCATATAAGTGCATTATTAAAGTTAGGACTTGTCACCAACATTAAATAGAGATATGACTCACGCATTGGAAGTGTGAAAAAAATAGAGCAGGGATAAACTTTGCATAGATGAATGAACTCTTGTGTTGAACATGACATGGGATATTTTATTGTTCCCAACATTTCTCTACCAATTTAATTTAATGTGAGCCTATCATTAATGATTTTGGCATTTTTTTACCTTAGATATGTAGTTCCACATTAAATTTGGAACTTGATTGGTGTCTATTATTTAATGGTTGTAACCACATGATGGGTAGGTGATATTGGATTGAAAAAATATATAAATCCTACCAAATGAATTAGAATGGGATGTTTCATTAGGGTAGAACATATATTACATGATCAAACACTTATTTTCTATAATTTCTTGCTTTTATAGTTAATTTTTCTTGTGAGTAATGTTGTTGAGAGGAATTTTCTATAATTGTCCTAATTTTGGGTCGATCCAAACACTATTTTTCAATAAAATATCTATCAAATTAAAAGTCATTAAAGGATTAAGTTCATTATCTATGCATGTATATGCTGATTTTCTTCATATTTCTTCATAGTTGAATACCTCAGACTCTTGCTTCATCTTTGTTCATGATTGTGTACATACTAGCCATACAATAGATTGGTTCTATGGAATTCATCTAAGTTAAATAAATCAAAAATTTATAACTACAAAATAGGTTTATATCTTTCTCTTTTCCCTTCTATTTTAATCTTTTTAAAAATATGTTAGACTAGGTAGAATAGATTTGAAAGTTACAATCTACATTTACATGTATATGTTGATTTACATTGTTAAACCCTTTTTACACAATGACCAATTATCTAATCAGTTGTATTTTGTTGGAAAATCCACTTTTATTGATTATTTAGGTAAAAAATACATTAGACCAACATTACCTATCATTTATTTGAATATATTCCAAATGTATCCCTTGAAATGGAATAGTTTCACATTAACTACTAAGTTTCCTTACAAACCAAGACCTGGTAGTAATAGACTTTGGAGAGATACCACATATTTTCAAGAGAGATTCTATGGATTTACAATTACTTAAGTTGGTGTGTCAAATGACCCATCAACAATAACCACGTAAAAGAATCATTCGATAAAATAAGAGATGTTATTGGTCATGAACTAACTTTAGTCTATCTAGATTTCAAAAAGGAGTTTATCATCTGCTGATACTTTTTAGATCACACTCTCTCAGCAATACTAATTTAAAAAAATGATGAACATGTTGAATCTCCCATTGATTTCATGAGTTACACTCTCAAAACTATGAACTAAAATGTTTTACTAAAGAAAAACATGCATACATAATTTTAAAAGTTGTCAAACAATTTAGATATTATATCTTGTATTTACATTTCATTGTGATGGGACCAAGTACAATGGTAAAATACATCTTGAGTGAATAATAATCAAGCTCAAAGAGGGGTAATTAGATAATTAAAGTTAAAGAATACAACCTTGAAATCAAACCCATAAAGTTAGTTTGAGGAAAAGGATTGTGTCAACTTATAACAGAACAAAAAAATTCTCAGCAAGTTTCTTCTACAAAATTTGATGATCAGAATAAAGAGAAACTTCCTCTAGTCATGTTCATTGATTCAAATAATGAATGGTTTGAAAATATTGATTTATTTATGACATATGGATAATTTTAGTCTCATTTTAATGTTAAACAACATAGGACAATCAAGTTAAAGGCCATAAAGTACATGATTTGGGATGGTTCATTATTCATAAAGAGTATTGATGGCTTCTTCTTGAGATGTGTAGATAGGGAACAGTAGAATGAATTATTATAGGCCTTCCATGATCAAGCATGTGGTATAAAATTATATATTATAGTGACAACTTATAAGATTATAAGAGCTTATTATTATTGGCATACACTCTTTAAAGATTCTTATGAGTGGGTTAGGAAATGTGAGGTTTGTCAGAAATTCATCATAAAACTAAAGTTTGTAACATTTCCTCTCAAACTAGTGGTAATAGATGAACCATTTCAATAATGGGGTGTTTATTTTATAGGAATGATGAATACCCATTCAAGTACAATAAATACATGCATTTTCATTACCACATATTATTTCACCAAATGGATAGAATCCATCCCAATTAAGTAGACAAATTCTAAAGCTATTTGTAATTTCATCAAAGAAAATATCTTGGTGAGGTATGATGTTCCACAGAATATTATGATAGATAATGCCTCAAATTTATCTTCTTTAGAGTTGATTGGATTTTGATATGGATATGACATCTCATTATCCCACTCTTAAAACTATTACCCATAAGGAAATAGCCAAACTAAATCAAGAAATAGGAACCTGGTCACTATTATTCACAAATTAGTTGATGAGGATAAGAGGAACTAGCATAATAAACTGTAAAATACACTATAGGCCGATTGCATAACATAAAAGAGATCCATAAGCATGCCCCCATTTTAGCTACTTTATGGAATCGATGCATAATCCCAATAACACTTGAATTTATAGCATCATAGTTGGTTAGGGATATTGAGAATCATAACTTTGAAAACCCCTTAGACAAGAGAATTATCTATTTGAGAAAGCTAAAAGAAGATAGGAAATGAATTGTTGAACACCAGGATTAAGTCAAAATCCTTTTTTATAAGAAGACCAAGAAAGGGTATTTTCAAGTGGGATATCTTATTCTTTTGTGGGATAAATGTAGATAACCAAAGGAAAGTCACATAAAATTTGACTCCCAATAGATGGGCACATTTAAGATTAGACACTTTTGTAGTGATAACATATTTTAATTGTCTTATTATGATAGAATTCATCTAGCATTTCCCTACATCAGGAAATATATCAAGCATTACTTCAAGTGAAATTAGGTTGTCCCCTACATGTAAGTATGTATATATAATGATTTTGGTTATGTTTCCTCTCGGATGTCCTTTTTGGATTTCATGGTATGTGTCTTATTTTGCATCTTTCTCCTTGTTGGTTAATGGTTTCTCTATCAATCTCCTTTTCCCTTAGTCAATTTTACTATCAAAATTTTAAATGACTCTATATCCCAATGGAAATACACATGTCTATAAAACCAGAGTCTAGAGTTCTCTCATTCCTCATAGTCTGAGATCCCCAATTAGAACTAGTAATATTTTTTAAAGAATTTTCAAAAGAGTAAAAATGTTAAGTCTTTTGACTGTAATCAGTCACATAAAGTTAACTTGGTCAAAATTGAGATAAAGTGAAAAAAATCTAAGTTTTTAAGCCTTCTCAAAATTTGGATATGTGTTAAACACATTGGATTTATGCCTATGGTTTAGCAAGTTAGTGGAACTTGACACCATAAAAAATAACCTTCTTAAAAATTGATAGGTTCTTAAGCACACCTCATAATCTGATGTCTATGCAAACACACCCACAAACCCCAAGCTATGTTCTAACACCTTGTGGATCCTAAAAAGTGTATAAGTATACATGTTGAAACCCAATAACCTATGAAGCACATCTCAAAACCCATCACATGTATGTACATTCTTCATATTCTGACACCATTGTGCACATGCCTATCATATCTTGATATGAACTTTCAAATCCATAAATTTCTTCCATTAATCTATTTTTCCTCCTCACACATGCAATTTTTTCATAGTTAACTTTAAATCCCTATTTCCTTTCCATTATTACTCATTCTTGACCTTACTCCCACTTGCAAACTTTGCCTTCACGTGATCATTGATAGTGTAGTAATCTTTATTTTGGCTTGTTACTAGTAAAAATAAGCTAGGGTTTACACCATAAACTTGATAAAAATTTGCTCAAAGTTTTCACTTTGCCTACTAACACTTCCAAACTTAGATTATGTTTTTCAAATCGCATAGAATTTTTAGATCTCCTTTTTATTTTTTGAAAAATTTTCATAGTGGAATATAATCTTGATTAGAACCCTCATCAGAATTTGCCCTTATTTGGAACACTACCAGACTCCACTATGTTTCTTAACACCTTCATAGACTCTGACCCTATTTAAAACATAGTTAGACTCTAAGATTTATCTAAACACCTATCAGAACCTGAATTTGGTCTCATAACCTCATTGAAACTTGTAACATGTTTTGTACCTCATTGAAACCTATAGAGTGATCAGACATAGTGTGTAACCTGATCACCTGCTAAACATACTCCTAGATTATGCACCTTGTTCAAACACATACTAGGATTTGTCCCTTGTTTGAACACACTCTATTTTTTGCCTCTTCACAGGGTTAATTCATGTATCAATTTTTTCTCACAAATAGTTATTCTACATCAGATGTCAAAATATAGGACTCCAATCAAAATAACCCCAAATAAAAGTATTCTAAATAATACTCTTATAAAAAAGGGTCCCTGTGGTAAATAAGGTACATATTTGAAATATTAATTTCAAGGGGTCATTCCTCTATTACACTTGGACTCTAATGTGGAAAACATATTTGACACTGATATGGTTCATATTGACATGGATGAATTTTGGAGTAGAATTAGTAGGGTTCATAAAATAAACTATGGTCAAATTATTCACAACAGTGACTAGCTCAATTAGTTACCTTCCCATCATTAGGGCAATGCCTAGAATTAGTCTTAACTATTTCCAAGCACTATGATCCTAAAATAAGGGATGTCAATAACTCAAGTGGATAATATGTTATGTGCCTAACACTAGAACACATTAATAATTTTCTTTAGTTACCAGATAGGGAATTCTTTGTTGACTTGACTCTAACCACTACTCAATAATTTAGGGAGGATAACATTAGTTCATGTTCCAAATAGGTCAACAAACAATGGTTGATAAAATAAAATCATTTGGTGATGAGGTTTTCCAAAATAATATCTAGGTTTTAGTTCACAAATTAATTTAAAGACATGATCACACTCTTGCATAAAGGGGTATGGAGTCTAATTTCATGGAGTTTCCAAACTTGGATGTACATGTATATCTAGAACATTCACAATAATGAACAATACATCAAATAGAGACAACTCATTAATGATTCCATCCACAAGAAGTTGATAGAAGTCAACATGACTTCTAATTTATACATGACTTCATATCTTGTTTTTGTTGTTGCTAGGAGGAGGTTTTATAATGGGCTGAATATCATAGGAAACATCAAGGCTTAAATTATATATGAGTTTTATCCTTAACGTACTTTGAAAGAGAGTGGTCAGCATTTTTCAAGGTAAATGATGCATGCATGCAATATGTAATCTAGATGTTTGAGAAAGACCTCTATAATATGGAGATATTTGTGGCAGCTTCTATAGAGATTTCCAGATGGGAAGCATGGTTTATGAATTTTATAGCATTCACTTAATTGTAGATCATTGGATACAAAATTTCACAATTCATGCTCCCAAAATAAGTTCATAATAAATGAGCCTTGGTGGAGTTGGTTAGAGAATTAATTGAGAGACATAAATTCTTGTCAAACAAATATAAAGCTAGAATGAAATTTCCCATCTCTATCGGAAGATACACATGTGCATCATTGAAAAAAACAAATATGTTGAAAAAGAGATGACACATGTCATCATATAAAAATTTGATATTAGGCCTTATTTTGACATTTGAGGTCTAGCTAAGATTATTATCAATTCCTCAAATTAACACATGTCTCATTTTGAAGACTAATTAATGGATTTCCATGATGAGAAGGAAGTAATAACCCAAGAATACTAACAATTCACTTTGAAACAAGTTTTGGCATTTGTTATTTTAAAATTTTCCAAAAATATTGTAGATGATGGAGATAATTTGGATCCAATATATAAAAAGGAGAGAATTAAATCAAAACCACTTCTTAAAATTGATTGGACTATGAAAGATTTTCTCTCATAAATGAAACACAGGGTGTCCTTGAAAATACATTGGTGTGGTTGAAAATTAAAGGTATAAACATTGATAAGGCATGATTTCAATCAACACCGAAAGAAAATGAATTTTATAGCTTTCACAAACAACACTAATAATAAGCTAGAACATCATAGTCAACTAGTGTGAGAAAAACACCACATAAATAGAAGATGAGATAGAAACTAAGGTTGTTACAGATATTTATCCATTTCATAATCCTCTTAACTAAAGATAAATAGGTTAGAAGAAAACACTTATTGTTTTCCTAATATTCCTATTTCAAAGGATGTTCCCATTGATAGCTTTATTCAATCTCAAACAATAGTAATAAATATGAATTTATAATTCTTTGCATCGAATACTTCATTATTTCTTTCATCCTCTACTGATTTTCAACCTGATACTTCATTACATATACCTTCCCCATAAGATATTGAATTACCTCCTGTACCTTTACCTAGATCACCAAAACATACTTAAAATAAATAAGAAGTTAAAAATGTACCAAAATAGACCCAAGCCTTGAAAACCCTTCCATATCTTCCTAAGGCTCAAGATAAGTCAAACTCTACCCTTATACAGTAAAATCCTCTTAGTACATAGATTCCTAACTAGTTGAATGAAGTAGTAAAGAAAAGAAAGAAAACTATTGAACCATAAGAGATAGATTTTAGTGCCCTAAAAACTCTCCCTCCATGAACAATGAAGAGACCCAAGACTATGTCAAAAATAATCATAGACTATAAAGGAGATAGACATGTAGAGGTAGTAATTCATCTTATATAAAAAGATAAAGATAGTGATATTACTTCATACTATCAGATCTCAAAAGTACACTTGGGAAAACAACTAAGGAAGGAATGAAAAAAATTCAATCAGTAATTGGTACCTTATTTGAAAAAATGGATCAAAATAAGATGACCATGGATCAGTTTAAGGACAAAGTTGAGAAATTGATATCAATAGTCCAAAAATTGATCATGCCAATTCAGTCTTCCTCCTCCTCTATTTCCCCATAAATCACTGACATGGATACACTCAATATTAAAAAGGAAATTAGACACATGGGTAGAGAAATAAAAGAATGGTCTGAGAAAATTCTACAATAGGGTGTTGCCACATTCAACACAACAATGATTACATACTCTAAAATTAAATTAGACTATGACAAGGCAACTGAAGCCAAAGGTAATTATATAGAAGAAGTAGAGAAATAGAAAGAGATAATTCCCACATTGAAGGGTTTTTCCAATACTTTCTTAGATGAGCTCATTCATGAAGGAGTCATTCAAGATGAGAAAATTGTATAACTTATTGAGTTCCTAGATGTCATTAATTTAGGATCCATATTGTTAAAGAGAGCATCAATAAATATGGTGACTCTAAGTCAATGGGAAGTGATGTTATTCTTGAAATCTCATAAGGAATTGGAAAGTTGAATTGCACATGGATGATGATAGGAAAGTGGTTATTGAAGACATCATTATTGAGTAATTCAAGAAGAATATTTAAGAGATATTGACTCTAAAATATGCATTAAACTATGAATCTATTTGTAAGTTGATCAAATATTAGAATAACTTATAAAATATTGATTCAATGCTTAAAAGACTTAAATATACATCACATAAAATGAAAAATATGTATTGTTAGGTAGAAATAACTTTTATATATTCAGATTGTCCTAATGAAGAAAAAGTGAGATAAACCTTGCAAAAATTTAATGAATATAAGTAGAAGAAGTATCACTAATGAAATAAAAGATTAAAGTTGTTCTCAATGAGGAAGAAGAAGAGAAATAATTTTGTAATAGATTTTGATCATTTCCATACTTGTAATGCAATCATGAAAATTTGCCAATGCATTTTTACAAGTTGTACAAATTTACCACTATACTTTTGAAATTCATGCAAAAATGCCAACATGTTTTTGAAAGTTGTGCAAATTACTTAATGTGTTTCTATAAGTTTTAAGTTGTGACAATTAGTTAATGTGTTTTTTTAAGCTCCAAAAAATACCAAAATAATGGTTACATAGCATAAGCATCCATTTCAAAATATAAATATAAGTTTGGGGCTCATTGTAATGGCTTTTGATAGTTAGACTTTTCATCAAAATAAATAAAGAGGAAATTATAAGTATGACTCATCAAGAATAAACATACCAAAAATTCTTACAGACTTTGTGCTCAAGATTTATTTATTCAAAAAGTATGTGTTTACATCCATATATATTTGATTATGTTATTTTAATATATTACTGATATTGTG
This sequence comes from Torreya grandis, assembly GCA_037957365.1. Taxonomy (NCBI): domain Eukaryota; kingdom Viridiplantae; phylum Streptophyta; class Pinopsida; order Cupressales; family Taxaceae; genus Torreya; species Torreya grandis. The sequence goes on from JARHVA010006286.1 coordinate 901,967, forward strand.
ATAGATTAGTCAAAACACATAAATATCACTGTATAGTTTCTTTTTTGAACCTACATTTACAATTTTTGTAACTATGAAATCTTGGTGGGGTAAAAATAATAGTTTCATGTATTTTTTACAATTAAATTCAAGATAATTATCTTATATATGTTATCATTAATAAAAATTATTTTGGTGTATGTTGTGTGTTCTTACAAATATATAATATCTTTCCTTCCCATTGAATGAGAAAGATTTCCTCTTACCGAAACCATCCTTCCTCTTGATGGATTATGAGAGAGTGAAAGAGCCATGCAAGAGGGCATGTGACATATAGCAGGTTTTGGCCTGCATATAAGCATTTCCTCCTTACATGTGTATTATGTGGCATGGTAAGGTGGTTGGAGGGTCTTTGTGTTATGATGGTTGGTTATTCATTAAATCCATGTTTTATTTTTCCTCTTTTATTCCTTTTGGGTGGTGTTTGTATGGAGCCAAGTGTAGGTTCAGTGTTGTGCTTGGAACTAGATGCTACTCTTAATGGTATAAACATTATGTCATTCTTAGATGTGGTAATGGGCATTGATTACTCCCCATCTAATCATGCTAATGTTGTAAATTTTATTTTGTGAACAATGCTTTAAATGGTGTAAGATCTTTGTGGGGTGGTATTTCTCAAGTTTTGAAGGTGAATGGTTGTTTGGCTAAGCATGGGACTCACCCAATTTTGGTTATCTAGCCACAATTTATTGTAGAGGATGTTGAATATTGGATGAATCATGATTTGATCTATAAGTTCATGAGAATCAAGGTTTCTCTCCTATTTCTTGAATCATGGGCTCATTAGACTTGGAATCCAAAAGGAAACATGAAGGTGATGCAAGTAGTGAATGGCTATTTTATGGTGGTATTTTCATGTTTAGTAAACCAAAATAAAGCATTTATTGGGGTCTTTACTTTTATAATCAAGTGGGGTTATTAATTAAACCCTGACATGCTATATTTAATCCATCTGAAGAACTTCCATCAAGGGTTCCAGTCTAGGTACAACTTCCCTATCTCTTAGTTGAGTTTTTGAGGAATGACATTTTGCACATGATTGCACTTCTATTAAGCAAGCTAGTGGGGTCATCACAATAAACATTAGAAAAAAAGGTTATCTCTTTGGCTTGTGTGGAAATTGATTTAAATAACCCATCCTAGATTCATTATAACTCCAAGTTGGGACCACTTCATGGATTCAACAATTGGATTATGAGACCTTACCCTTTCAATGTTGAATCTACCATGAATATGGTCATTTACAGTGAAAATTTCCTAAACTTAATGTCATGGGTACTTCCACTGGTGGGGCTTTAGGTAGGATGCCTCCTTACTCAACACCATCAATAAATAAAGATAAAGTCCGTATGTCTAAAGGGGAAATAGATAAAGAGGGTTTTGTTCCAATGTGTTGTTCCCAAAATCAGCTGCGCTTATTTTCGAAACTCCCCTGCGAAACTTGTTTGTTTCATCTTTTCGTCCCCCTCAGTGCGTTCTTCGAAATAGATTTTGAATTCACTTCCATCTTGGCCTCGGAACGAGAAGTGGTTACCACCTCACCCCTACCCATTTTTTTTCCTCCTGAACTCTTTCAGGAATTAGTCTTTCCTCCCTTTTCCCCTGTGCATGGGCGGCGATTTTCGCCGCCTCTGCACTTTTCTTCCCTTTTTATGCAAGGGCGGCAAAAATCGCCGCCTCTGCACTTTTTATGCAAGGGCGGCAAATTTTGCCGCCCTTTCCCGTGTTCTTCATCTCCTTTTCGCCACCCTTGCAGTGGGCAGTAAATTCCCCGCCGACTACCGCTGCTGCCGTCGTCAGCCAATTTCTGCCGTGGTCGGCATATTTGCCGACGTCGATGGTTTTCGTCTTCCGTCGTCGGCATCTTTGCCGACGTCGGCATTTCTGTCTGCCGGTGTTGGTCGTGTTAGCCATCCGTTCCTCCGCCCGTGCAGAGGCGGCAATTTTTGCCGCCCTTACATCTAGCACTCGTGTTTCTCTGACTCTGATCAAACCTCCATTCTTTCCGCGCCCGCTCCCTTCTTCCTCTGATCGCACAATCATGGTTCCTGCTGCATTTTCTGTGAAAGGTCCCTCTTCGTAGACGTCTTCTCAGCAGATGTTCTTCCAAGCCACTAAAGTTTCCCTGAAGCAGTCCAAGACCAAAGAGAAGACTGAGAATAAATACTGGCAGCTTGGAGAAAAATCTCGACAGAAGAAAAGGAATGAAAAATCTCATGAAGAGCACTTTGATGTCTGTTGGTACCATCTCCAAGTAAAGACTCCTATGTTAAAATCAAGGAGTCACTGATCTTCAAAATCCTAAAGATATGATCCAGAACTTCAAGAAAACAATCCAGAAAGATTTTGAAGAAACATCCTTCTCAATGTCCTCGGTGGATAGCATTCTAAATGCTCAGTTAACTTTGGAGAGTCTAAAATCTAGGTTAACTAACCACGCTAAAGCCATCACAGCATTGGAGGATGTGCTGATCAGGGTTAGAATCATCTCCAAGAACACAGTTGTGTCAGACAGCATAGAAATTCAGGCAGCGATCACCATGTGCGATGCCCATTTGAAGAAGTCCGGCAACCAAATTTGACACTTTCTCTCTTTCTTCTTCTATCCTTATGCATTTCTGTTTTCTACAGAATGCATGCAATTTTGTAAAATGTAATTACGAATAAAATATTTTGGAAAATATCTAAAAGTCAAAGATGAGTCATCTTTGACCAAGATATTTTATATTTTATTATTTTTCTGTTTTTGAGGATTTTCTCCCTATATATAGTGGAGACCTCATTTGTAAATCTTCTTGGAAAAATAGAGAGCAAACACTCTGCTAAAATTGAAGCAACTTTTGAGACTTTGTGCTCAGATTTGTAAATCAGATTTTGTCAAATGAATGAGAAGCAAGTGATTTCAGACTTTGTGTTGAAGTTATCTATGTCATCTAGGAAATAGTTTCTTATGTACTCTTTCCTGATAACCTCTTATTTATCTGACTTAATAAGCAAAGTGAATGTGTTGATATTCTCTAAGGGCACTTTTTGAGGGTAGAAGATAGACTTTGTGCTACTTTTACTTTTGAGATTCTTTTATCTTTTGTAGTTTCAGGTGAAGACTTTGTGCTTCACTTCATTCTACGGTTATACTTGTTCCGAATCTGTGGAGAAGCTACGGAAGACTTTGCGCTTGCGTGAGCGTTCTTGTGACTTTGTTACTTCAGGTAATCTCTTGCTCTTCGTTTGATACCATTCCTAAAAGAAGAGGAGTGTTGTTAGCTTAAAGACCAAGATTTTCCCTCTTCTGTTCCTTGTACATTACTTCTGAAAAAAGAGAAGTAGATGCTGTTATACCACCCCCATGTGTTATTTTCTGCTTAATTATATACATACTTATAGCACGTAAATATTGATAGGGAACCTCCCCTTGATGAGAGGAGAGATTTACCTCGTCCTGATCTGGTAAAGCCACACTCCTCGTGGTGTAAATCTCCCTTATGCTGTGGCTGATATCCCCATTTTGTCATCAGTTAGTTGACGACAAAATATTCACCCAACAGTTTTTTGGCGACTCCGCTGGGGACTCGGATGTGCAGTCTGAAACCTCAAGTTTCAGATTGAAGCAGTCCTTACCCTTCTCCATTACTAATCTGGCGACTCCATTTCATGTCTTACCCATTATCATTTTAGCTTTACTAGTTGCCTCCATTATATTATCTGGTCTGCAAAACCAGAGCTGCTGGGAAGAACGCACATCTTGGAGCCTCAAGCTTCAACTTGAAGTAGTTTCGATCCCTTTTCCATTTTGAAAATCTGGCAACCCCACGCTACACCAGAAGTCAGAGATCTAAGGGTGTTGTCGACCCTGTGTTTGAATTAGCGCAGCAAAGTAATTTTGATCTGTTTCCTCCACCTGTTTCTCTTCGACGGTCTAAGAGCTTTCCTTCTAGCATTGTCAAGTCACCAACACAAGGTAGAACCCTTTTTCCAGCTGTCAACCACCGCCTACCTATAAACACTCCACCAAGACTCGTTATCCCACCTTTTCACCCTCTTATCACTATGGCTCAAGGCCCGTGAGGTAATTCCTTCGGCCCTCTTAATTTAACCCCACCTCTGCATGAACTACCTCGTAGCTCTAGGAAAAATTTTCCTAAGTTCTTTGGAGATGGAAAGGTTCATCCCGAAGAGCATATTGCCGCTTTCTCTATAGCATGTGGCATAATTGGCGTTGAATTTGAAGATGTGGTGGTGCGACTTTTTGTGGAGACTTTGCAAGGTGCTGCTGCGGATTGGTTCTATCACTTGCAGGTTGGGTCAGTGACTGACTGGAATACACTAAAGTCCATATTTGAAGCTCGATTTAAGCCCGCTAAAGATGCACATGCTTTGTTAGCTCAGCTGACACAGATGAAAAAAGAATCCCAGGAACCCATGAGGGATTTCATAGCCAAGTTCAACAAATTAAGGAATCGGATTCCGACTGTGGCTCAGCCCACGCCGGAAAACCTCAAGTGCTTTTTCATCAATTCGCAGCTTCCTGAAGTAAGTTTCCTATTAAGGCGAGCTGGCCCTATGGATCTAGCATTGGCTCAAAATTTGGCTACTGAGATTGAGGATGATCTTATCCTAGCAGGTAAGATCAGAAAAGACCCAAATAAAAATAAATTCCCTTCATCTGCTGAGAGCTCTCCTACAGCTACTACAGATCCTATGGTACAAAAGTTAGCAAATGAAATGCTAGCTCTCAGAAGACAGATGGCCCAAGTTATGTCTACTTCTCCTAATCAAGATATGCCAAGGAGGACATTTCAGAATCAAGCGTACCAAGGTAATGCTGCTAGAAATCAAGGGCAGCCAAATCGTCTTCCTCCCCCACAGAGGAACCTCGCCCTTGAAGCCCCTCCAACCAACTTAGCAGTTGGATATCTGGAAACAGAACACGCTTCCCCTTTCCAACCTGAGTTGGACCAACAATATGATGCTAATCTCGTTGGAGAGCAAGAAGAAGAATTAGCTAATGACTCTGTCATTGGCTACCTGAATTATCAAGATGAACCCAGGGGTGAAGGGAATGCAACTGAGGGATCATATGCCGTATTCACCCGGTCCCAGAAACAGTCAGCCCAACAAGCTGATAAAGAGAAGACAGAGGAACAACCTCGGCTAACAGTTTCAATTGCCAAGCGGGGAACCCCTCTTCCCTTCCAACCAAAGGACCCGTTGACTATTGAAAAGGTACCTACCTCATTCACCTCTACCCCCTTTGCTTCAACTTTGCAAACCAGCATTTCCCATCCCAAAAACCAGAAGAGTGATCTCCCATCCTCTGTACCTAGTCTAATACCGACATTTGATATAATTGAGCATGTCAAAAAGACTAAAATCCAAATGTCTGAACTTGAATTTCTACAAGCCCATCCTGAACAGTTGGATAGATTGGCGAAATGTGTGAAAGGTACAGCCGTCCCTACAGGACAAAAAATTTTGAGGGTAACTCATGATCTTTCAAAAGATATATCCACCCAGAACCATCTGGTCGTGACTCCTCCAGTTGCCCCTGGAAAAATAGAACCTTTCTATGTTTCCCTGTTAATAAACGGTCGCAAGCTGAGCAACTGCATCATCGATTCTGGTGCATCTGACAATGTTATGCCTACGAAAGTAGCAGAATCCCTTGGTCTCACATTAACTAAAACTTTTGGGAGATGTTTCTCCATGGAGAACAAACCAGTATCACTATTGGGGCAAATCAAAGATGCCCAATTTGCATTTGCAGCATTCCCTGACAAGATGATCAAGATGACAGTACTAGTGGCTGATGTCCCAGCTTCATATGGCATTCTACTTGGACGAAACTTTTGCAGAGATGTCGGAGGAGAATTGAGCATGGACTTATCCCAGGCAAAGATTCCTGTGAAAGGTGTGATGCAAAGGTTGCTTCCTGAGAAAGAGGCAAAGTACGTGGTCACCCAAACATCATCTCCTGCGGCTCAGATTCTGTTTGAGTCCTCTGGCAGGGGTAATTATCTCTTGACCACGGAAGACGTTCATGAAGAACCTGTTAAAACCCTTGAGAATGCCCGTAAGGACAACCAAATCAAGTGCTGGATAGAACCAAAAAAACAACCAATTATAGTAACTGACCATTCTGTCGCCCGTCATGATCAGGGAAAAGAACTCTTCACCAAGAAAATGAAGATTCATGGTTTTCGAGTCAAAAGACAGATCTTGCTGTGGGGCAAGAAGAGAAAACTAAAGGGATGGCACAAGAAGTTGGTTTTCTGGTGGAGGTTTCCATTCACACATCGTCAATTCTGGGGGGAAAATGGCCTCTTGTTGGTTTATCAAGACAGTGTTTCATCGCTGCTGCCTTTAAAGGGGCAGCATCTGAGGTGCTTCGTTTCTTGAAGTACCAAATAAATTCCCCTGTATATTTATATAGTCTTTAGCTTTGTTTTATTTCATTTTTGTTTTCGTTGTTTGGAGCATTTCTTTTTGAGTAGCTTGACTCCGTGGCCCAATGGCACGCTTCTAAGGCACTGGAGATTCTGAATTCTACTCCCTTCCATCGCTTTTTGCAATAGAAGGCAGTTCCCCAACAGGAGCCAGCTGTTGTTCCCAAAATCAGCTGCGCTTATTTTCGGAACTCCCCTGCGAAACTTGTTTGTTTCGTCTTTTCGTCCCCCTCAGTGCGTTCTTCGAAATGGATTTTGAATTCGCTTCCATCTTGGCCTCGAAACGAGAAGTGGTTACCACCTCGCCCCTACCCATTTTTTTTCCTCCTGAACTCTTTCAGGAATTAGTCTTTCCTCCCTTTTCCCCTGTGCATGGGCGGCGATTTTCACCGCCTCTGCACTTTTCTTCCCTTTTTATGCAAGGGCGGCAAAAATCGCCGCCTTTGCACTTTTTATGCAAGGGCGGAAAATTTTGCCGCCCTTTCCCGTGTTCTTCATCTCCTTTTTGCCGCCCTTGCAGTGGGCAGTAAATTCCCCGCCGACTACCGCTGCTGCCGTCATCGGCTGATTTCTGCCGTGGTCGGCATATTTGCCGACGTCGGTGGTTTTCATCTTCCGTCGTCGGCATCTTTGCCGACGTCGGCATTTCTGTCTATCGGCATCGGTCGTGTTAGCCATCCGTTCCTCCGCCCGTGCAGAGGCGGCAATTTTTGCTGCCCTTACATCTAGCACTCGTGTTTCTCCGACTCTGATCAAACCTCCATTCTTTTCGCGCCCGCTCCCTTCTTCCTCTGATCGCACAATCATGGTTCCTGCTGCGTTTTCTGTGAAAGGTCCCTCTTTGTAGACGTCTTCTCAGCAGATGTTCTTCCAAGCCACTAAAGTTTCCCTGAAGCAGTCCAAGACCAAAGAGAAGACTGAGAATAAATACTGGCAGCTTGGAGAAAGATCTCGACAGAAGAAAAGGAATGAAAAATCTCATGAAGAGCACTTTGATGTCTGTTGGTACCATCTCCAAGTAAAGACTCCTATGTTAAAATCAAGGAGTCACTGATCTTCAAAATCCTGAAGATATGATCCAGAACTTCAAGAAAACAATCCGAAAAGATTTTGAAGAAACATCCTTCTCAATGTCCTCGGTGGATAGCATTCTAAATGCTCAGTTAACTTTGGAGAGTCTAAAATCTAGGTTAACTAACCACGCTAAAGCCATCACAGCATTGGAGGATGTGCTGATCAGGGTTAGAATCGTCTCCAAGAACACAGTTGTGTCAGACAGCATAGAAATTCAGGCAGCGATCACCATGTGCGATGCCCATTTGAAGAAGTCTGGCAACCAAATTTGACACTTTCTCTCTTTCTTCTTCTATCCTTATGCATTTCTGTTTTCTACAGAATGCATGCAATTTTTTAAAATGTAATTACGAATAAAATATTTTGGAAAATATCTAAAAGTCAAAGATGAGTCATCTTTGACCAAGATATTTTATATTTTATTATTTTTCTGTTTTTGAGGATTTTCTCCCTATATATAGTGGAGACCTCATTTGTAAATCTTCTTGGAAAAATAGAGAGCAAACACTCTGCTAAAATTGAAGCAACTTTTGAGACTTTGTGCTCAGATTTGTAAATCAGATTTTGTCAAATGAATGAGAAGCAAGTGATTTCAGACTTTGTGTTGAAGTTATCTGTGTCATCTAGGAAATAGTTTCTTATGTACTCTTTCCTGATAACCTCTTATTTATCTGACTTAATAAGCAAAGTGAATGTGTTGATATTCTCTAAGGGCACTTTTTGAGGGTAGAAGATAGACTTTGTGCTACTTTTACTTTTGAGATTCTTTTATCTTTTGTAGTTTCAGGTGAAGACTTTGTGCTTCACTTCATTCTACGGTTATACTTGTTTCGAATCTGTGGAGAAGCTACGGAAGACTTTGCGCTTGCGTGAGCGTTCTTGTGACTTTGTTACTTCAGGTAATCTCTTGCTCTTCATTTGATACCATTCCTAAAAGAAGAGGAGTGTTGTTAGCTTAAAGACCAAGATTTTCCCTCTTCTGTTCCTTGTACATTACTTCTGAAAAAAGAGAAGTAGATGCTGCTATACCACCCCCATGTGTTATTTTCTGCTTAATTATATACATACTTATAGCACGTAAATATTGATAGGGAACCTCCCCTTGATGAGAGGAGAGATTTACCTCGTCCTGATCTGGTAAAGCCACACTCCTCGTGGTGTAAATCTCCCTTATGCTGTGGCTGATATCCCCATTTTGTCATCAGTTAGTTGACGACAAAATATTCACCCAACACAATGAAGTCGTGTAATAAGGAAAGAGGAAAAAAAATAACCTTAAGGATAGGCAAGATGATGTAAGTTTTAATTAGTTTAGGCCTTAGAAGTCTTGGATCAACAAATGGATGTCCCTAATAAAGTTATAATTGTTGATACTTTTTTGGAACTGGAGTAGTTAGCTTCCAAAAAGGATGGGAGTGGTAATTTTTTGGTGGAAATAGACACTAAGTCATTGATGGTTTCTAATCATACTTCAGAGTCTTCTATTTTAACAGTTATTCTAGTGTAGATTGAGGTAGAAGTTAGTCCAACCATACATCATTTGGATTCACAACCAATGGTAGAGGCTCAAGATCTTGATAAGGGTAACTTGGTCTCTTCTTCATTGGGGTTACACAAAAAAAAATTCAAGAAGGGGAACCTAGAAAATCCTTCCAAGGTAGGGAGTAAAAAAGGTTAGGATAAGATTAAGTTAATGGGTGAGAATTTGGTGGAGTTGAGGTCAGGTAAACCTCTTGACTCCCATTTTTCTAAACCCCAAAAATGGTTATTCTCTCTTGGAATGTGAGGGGGTTGAATAGTATCCCTTGACAAAAAGCTATTTGGGAAATGATCAAGGCTCATTCCCCTGATGTTATGTTTATTCAAAAAACTAAGCTATCTATGGAGGTCATGGTTAATCTATCCTCGAATATTTGGTGGCATGGTTAGTGCTAGTGCATTGGGGCACTAGGTAATATTGATGTGATTGCATGTCTTTTGGACAAGCAAAATATCTCCCCCTATTGTGGATTGCAGGTAGGCATTCCCTATCCATGATTACTTCAAGTTTTGAATCTAGGGATATCTTTTTGTTCTCCAATGTCTATGCTCCAATTGATTTGGATGGTAATATTTTCTTGTGGGACCACATAATATATGTGAGATCTTTAGCTTCTTTGTTCCCTTGGGTTGTGTCTAGAGATTTTAATTCTATTTTTAGTCTTGATGAAAAGAGGGGAGGTTTGGATCATCTAGATCCCTCTTTGCTAATGTTTAGAAATAATATAACCCTACTGAATTTGATTTAAATAAATACTCTCAATGGTTTGTTCACTTGGAGTAATAAGAGGTGTGTCATGGATTCTATCTCTAAGAGGATGGATACATTCTTGGTTTCCAATTTTTGGTTAGGCAATCAGTGGATCTCTAGTTTAGAAATCCTTGAATGGAGAGGCTTGGATCACTGGCCTATGAAATTTTTTATGCATAGATGGGATAGTGTTAAGAATCCTTTAGATTTTAGTCAATGTGGCTATGGGAGCCTTCTTTGGAGGACCTTATAAAAATACTAGTGGACTAGAGGTTTGCCTCAGCATGGGACAACCATGTATACATTTGTCAAAAGGCTCCACTTTGTGAAATTTTAGATAAAAATTTGGAATAAAGAATGCTTTGGGAATGTCTTTAATGAAAAATATGCAGCTCAAAATCGGCTAGATATCATCTCTAGGAAAAATAGAGACCAAGGGATTATTGAGGAGTCCCTTAAAGCTAAAGCAAAAGATTTTTAGGTATTACCAAAATGGGAATTATGGGAGGAGTTATTTTGGAAGCCAAAGTCAAGGATTGACTAGATTTAAAAGGGAGACTAGAATATTGCCTTCTTCCTTAACTCTATCAAATCTAGAGGACATGGGAATTTAATATCTTATATTGTGTCCTTTCAAGGTGTTCAATTGTCTTCTTTTCTTGATGTCTCATAGGAGGCCACTTAGTATTTTTCTTCTTTATTCATGGAAGATTATCTCAAGGAATTGGAGGAAGTGAATAAGGTTTTGGCTTGTATTCCTTTTATGGTCCCCTTTGAACCTAATGTTGAACTCAATCATCCCATATCCCTAGATGAGTTGGAGGTGGTTATTTTAATCATGAAAAAAGGGAAGGCCCTGGGTCCAAATGGGTTTCTTATTTAATTTTTTTAGGAATTTTGGGAGACTATCAAATGGGATCTTTTGGAGGTTATGCAGGAATCACAGTATAGTAAATAAATGTTGAAAGCCATGAATTCCACATTCCTAGCTCTTATCCCCAAGAGAGAAGGTGTAAATTCTCTTGACCTCTTTTAGCCAATTTCCCTTTGTAATGTTATCTATAATATCATCTCTAAACTAATTGTTGAGATATTGAAGCCCTAGTTGGCCAAAGTTATCTTGGAGGAGAAGAGAGATTATGTGGCTGGAGAACATATCTAAGATGGTGTGGTCATTTTTGGTGAGGCTATCCATTCCATGGATGTGTCCAAAGAGAAGTTCATGTTTGTCAAATTGGACATGGCTAAGGCTTATGATAGGTTTAAATGATATTTTCTTCATAAGGTTCTTTTTGCTTTTAAGTTTGATGAGAGTTAGATTAATTCTATGATGAGTTGTGTCACTTTAGTGTTATACTTTATATTGATTAATGGTGTGCCTTATTCTTTGTTTGGTGCTTCTAGAGTCTTTAGGTAGGGTAACCCCCTATCTCCTTATCTATTAATTATCATGGATAAAGGTTTGGGAAGACTCTTAGAAGCTCACTTGTGTTAAGGTCTTATTTGTGGGTGGTGTTGGGGTGATGTTTTGCCTCCTCAGTACCACTTACAGTTTATGGATGTCACTACACTCTTGGGTGTTTCAAAAATTAGGGAAGCAAGAAATTTTAGGTGGGATCTTGACATTTATCTTGATGCTTATAATTAGAGGATTAATGAAGGGAAATAATATATATTTTTATTCAACACTCCTCCACTTATTCAATCTATGATTGCTCGCATTCATAGATTTTAGATAGGAAACCTCCCTTTTGTGTATTTCAGTATTCCCTTATTTGTGTCCCCTCTACCGAGATCTACCTATTAGAGTGTTCTGGATAAATTTAGGGGTTATGTTATTCATTGGACTTGCAGGTGATTGTCCTTTTCTAGGGAGGATTATGCTCCTTAAGGTTGTGGTTTAGGTGCTTCCTATCTATAGGTGTACGGTTTAAGTTAATCCTACTTTTTTTATTATTGAGCTTGATGCATTCTCTAAGAATTTATTTTGGTTAGGTAGATTATATTACAAGAAGTGGATTCTAGTTAAGTGGTACTCTATCTATAGGCCTATTCAATAGGTTGTTCTAGGTCTTCAACAAGTGGCTATCACTTGTCAAGCTTTGGTGGCCAAGCTTTACTGGAGATGGTGTACTAATCAAGATCAACATTGGGCTAAAATACTCAATGCTAAATATTTGAGAGGATTTGAGAGTAAATATAATCCTAGATGTTCTTTGGATGGTAAGGGTTCTATGATTTGGAATATACTTAAAAGAGGAGTGAGCTTAATCAAGCAAGGCTTATTCTAGATTTGCCATAAGGGTGAGCATGTTATTTTCTGACTAGATTCCTTAGATGGTTACCTCTAATATTTACCACCCATCCTCATTTGTAGAATCTAGGCTTAAAGTTTCAAGAGGCTAGGTGGTCGAAGGTGAGTTATTTTAAAGCTATGGATCATCTAGATTAGGTGGAGGTGCTTAAGTGGAAAGGGTACAACTTGTGGCCCCTGAGGGGTTTATAAGAGGATCATGTTGAGTTGGCTAGGATTTTAGCAAAGAGAATTTGTAGCTCTTTGCAACAAATGGATGTATTCACTTAGTCTTCTAATTCAAAAGGGATTTACTCAGTGGTAGATGGGTATCATGAATTGGATAGAAAAAAATATGGAAAGGTTGAATCCCCTTGGTGGAAATATGTTTGGAATAAGTTTACATGGCCTAAGTACAACTTTTTCTTATGGTTAGTTATTCATAATAGGTGTCTTACTTAGGATAATATTTTGAAGAGAGGATTTCAATGCCCCTCTATATGATTCATTTGTGGTAGCAGTGAGGATTCTTCTTCACATTTGTTCTTCCAATGGGATTTATCCAAATCTATCTGACACCTTTGGTGGATAGTGTGGAGACACTCTTGTGTGCATGTTCTTTCTCTTACTAATTTTTGGAGGACTTTGGGAAGGCCCCCTACTCATTCTTTCCCTCTCTAGATGGTGTGGCTATTGGGCCTTCATGCATTCTTTGGTAGATTTAGCTGGAAAGGAATTGCAAGATTTTTTAGGATAAAAAGTTGATAGTTTTACAAGTTTGGCAATGGATACTTTGTATGCTTTAGGAGTCTATTTCAGCTAATTGTGAGGTTGGAGCTCCTATGGATGATGGAGAGGATATATAGCTTCAAGGTTTGGGATTGAATGGTCTAAGCTTAAAGAGGACCTGTTCCAAAGGGAGGAGACATCCCAATAGTAAAATTCAAAGAGAAGGTAGGTGGTCCCTACCTCCTACTAGGATTTTGAAAATTAATACTGATGGCTCTTCTAAGGGAAATTTAGGTTATGCTGGTGTTTAAGGTGTGGGGAGAGATAGCTTTGGGGCTGCCCTTTTCTTCTTCTCTAGGTATCAAGGCTACCAGACTAATAATATCATGGAAGCTTTAACAATTCTTATTGCTCTATAAAAGTCTTGTGTTTTTGGATAGTGTAAGGTTATTTGTGAATTAGATTCATAAATCATGATTAATTTATTAAACAAGTAGAGTTATGATGGGTGAGTTGGAAACTATCTTCAACTATGCAACAAATTCTATAGTTAAGCAACTCGCTAGAGTTAGTGTCCTTTGCTCATATTCTGAGGGAGTGGAATAACGTGGTGGATTGTCTTTCTAAATGGGCTTTAGAGTTTAGGGGTGACTGAAAGATTGATGATTAGGAGCATCTTCTTGATAATTGTGTTCATAAATTGAAGATGTTGATTCATGAGGATGTTCATGGTCCATGAACAGGTTTTAGTTTTCTATTTGTGTGGCTTGGTGTTATTGGGTCTTTGTTAATTGGGTGTGCCTTTTAAGCTCTGGATGTATGTAGTCTTGCTCTTTTTACTTTTGGCTTTTCTCTAATAGAAATATTTTTTACCCCCTTTTTATTAAAAAAAACAATCCTTCCTCTTGATATTTATAGTTTGTCTCTAAGTTTGGCCCACTATATTTGTCATCCTTTTACACTCCAATATACATTTCTTTCTCATGCTTTACTTCTTTTGATTCTTTTCTATTGCCTTTCTCATACTTTCTAGTTAAAAGTATAACCCCTATGAAGAACACTATTTTTTTTGTGAATAATTAATTTTTTTTAGCATTTTTTTTAGTTTTCGATAAAGGTAATTTCACCTTCTAATAAGAGAGGGACTTTGTCTCTACATTGTTGATTAAAATTTCATATTTATCCCCCTAACAAATTTTCTAGCAAATAGTTTTTTGTAAGTTATGTGTATATGTCAATGCACTTTTTCAAGTTTCAAGTTGTGAAAATTTTCCAATGTACTTTTACAAGTCATGAAAAAACACCAACACACTTTTAAAACTCATGAAAATTGGTCATTGTACTTTTGTAAGTCATGAAAATTTGTCAATGCACTTTTTTAAGTTTTAAGTCACACAAATTTCCAAATGCACTTTTTAAGTCATGTGAATTTTTCAATACACTTTTAAAAGTTGGGCAAAAATTTTAATGCACTTTTTCAAGTTTTGAATTGTGAAAATTTACCAATGTACTTTTGTAAGTCATGTAAAAACACCAATACACTTTTACAAGTCATGAAAATTGGTCATAACACTTTTGTTAAGTCACATAAATTTCCCAAATCACTTTTAAAGTTGGGTGAATTTTTCAACATGATTTTTAAATTTGTGTTAATATGTTAATGCACTTTTTCAAGTTTTGAGTTGTGAAAATTTACCAATTTACTTTTTTAATTCATGCAAAAACACCAACATACTTTTTCAAGTTATGAAAGAAACACCAACGCACTTTTGAAAGTCATGTAAATTAGTCATTGCACTTTTGCAAGTTGTAAAATTTTCTCAACACATTTTTTCAAGTTTTAAGTTGTGTGTTTTAACTATTGTGCTTTTAAAATCCCCTAAAAATGCAAAAAATGTGGTTACACAATGTAACCACCCATTGTAACCTATAAATAGGTGTTTAGGGCCAATTTTTAAGGGGTTGGATCTTTTTTCCAATAGAATAACTTTTGGCAAGATTGAAGAAAGGAGCATATATGTACATCTCCATGAAATATCAATACATAAATAATTTATAAGACTTTGTGCCATGATTATTTATGGTGAATGATGTACATGAGTATGTCAATCCACTTTGATTCTTATTATTTAAATTTATTAAAATAATATTGTTAGATAATAAATAATTCCAAAAAATTAGTGTAAAAAGTTATATTAAATTTGCATTATGAATTATTGATGTTGTGAAGCCTTGGTGGAATTAAAAATAGAACCTATGTCTATTTTTTTGGAAAATATGGGTTGTTGTATACCTTTATTTGTAATGATATCTAATATAATTGGTGTAAATATCATGTTCTTATGTCTAAAATATGTATTTCTCATCCCATTTCTATGATAAAAGTTTCTTGTATTACAATCTCAAATCTCAGATTATTCTGGTGATTCTATGTGTTTAGCTACCTATAATATCCTTATTATTTGGGGTTATTTTAGCAACTATTTATGTTTACCTAGATATAATCATCCCATTCTCCATTATTCCTTTTCTTTCTCTTTTTCCCTCTTCTCAATATTCCCCTCATTTCCATTTCAATCACATTTCTATGCTTTTTGGTTAAAATTATGAACCCCCTTGTTGAGGTCAACATACCCCCATTACTAAAAAATAAGGACCCTTGTTCAAATTTTAAAAATTGTGCTATAAATCAAGCATTCAAATTTTTCAGAGTCCATTATTAAACATCATGTTTTTATCTAGTTTACATTGGCATTTTAGCATAATCTGCATTCGACCTTGCCTAATGTTGCTAACATTTGGCACGGGTGTTTCATCTTGCAAGATCAATGGATCTTCATTTGAATGAACCAATGTTCATGGTTTATGCTTCAATGATTAATTTGATCCTTATGATTAACCCTTGGTCTTTAATTAATTAATTAAATTCAATTTTAAATAATGTTCAAAACCTTAATCTAAATTAATTAGTCTAATTTCTTATTAAAATAGGTTCATATTGTTTCTAAGTCACTTTATTATAACCTTGCCTTAGTTTAATTTTAACCTTAGTTTTAATTACATTTATTAATTCATTAAAACCTTAGCCTAAAACTTATCCTAAGTATTTATATATCTTGAATGCTTATTCATTGATTTTGATATTCATAGGTACTAATTAAATGTGGGGCTACCAAGTGGTGAAATCTTGAAAGCTCGGAAGGAAGATCAATAGTATGCAGGTATTCATCCAAATTCATCAAGTCAAAGTTCCCCCAAATTGAAGATCGATTGTGTGTGTTCCTACATATAAATCCTAATCAATGATCTACATTAAATCCCAAGGTCAATAATTCTATGTTGAAGATCAATAATGCACGATAAATCCTATAAAGCAAATCTAATGATAATCTTGAAGTCAAAATGTCAAAGATCATAAGAAGGAATGTGAGAGTGATATGTATCACAATCTCAATGAATGATCAAGTAGATCAATTGCCTATGATTGGTTTTTGAATTGGAAGTATACCAATGGTCCACATTCAATCATGCATTCAATAAATCAATGGTACGTGTTTAATCTTAGAGATGGGAGATCAACAGTCCATGTTTGATCATGCATTAAGTAAATCAATAGTATGAGGTGAGTCAAGGAGTTAAATAAATTAGATTGTACATGATGCCACCATGTGGTAGAAGAGAATTAAATTAATGAAGATTGATTTCAAGGTACATAGGAATCATGTGATGCTACCAAGTGTCAAGATCTCAGAGGCCTAGATCAAATATCAATGGCCAAGGTGAAAGTCAAGGCCAAAAGACTCTAAGAGATCAACGATGTGCATTTGATCATTTAGTTCAATGACCCATGTTCCATTAGTGCAAATGGATATCAATAAAGTGTATTTTATCAAGATACAGGAAGCATGAGATGGCACATGTCCAAAATGACAATGGTCACATTTTAAAAATAAGTTACATGACAAGGTAATGCCACATAGGCATACACATCATATTGAAAGATATTATGGACCTGACCATGTGAAAGGTATAAATACGAGATCCAAATGTAATCTAAGTCACCAAATCACATACTTCAAACTTGTTTTCTGCCATTAAAGCTCTATTTAAACCTCCAAAAAGCCCTAAAACATACATAAATACCTAAATTACTCTTGGATTCACTATGTTGAGCCAAGAAAGCTGAATTATCATTTTAAAAAGGATAATTGAATTAGGATTATAGCAATGGAAACATGTGGAGCTACTTTTAATAAGGTAGTTGAACTATAGCTATCATCAAATGCAAAGGGTCGAGTATTGAAAGACACAAAGTTTGTAGCTGCTTTATTGAACATACGGGATAGTAATTACTCAAAGTTATTTTGGACAATTGATAACCAGGGGGTTATAACCAAATAAGAATATAAGTGTATCCTATTAAAGAGACTCTATGATGACATCGTGGCCATTTAGATGATTGGACTTCACTATGCTACCACTAAACCAGAAGTACTACAATGTATCGATGTTCTTAGTCCAATTTTCAAAGATACTAAAATTGACAAGGGTATGATCATTCATGAACATATTCTAAGTAAAATTTCATATATCTTTCCTATTAAATTTGAATCCTACTACGAATTTCCTAATCCCTAAATATACCTAGCCTCCATTAATTCATGGTCTTAGAAACACACCACGATGGACATCCTAGCATAATAGCTAGATGTAGGCAACCAGTTCATTATAGATCCTATAAATAACATATATGTAAGTCAATTTAGACCTAGAGTTATGATGGTCATAACTATGTTAAACAAGTTTTATGGATGTGCACATATTGCTTATGTAGAAACAATATGGGTACCCATGGTATATTTCATCATTGAAGAAGTGGTGGTTCCTCCCTTAGGTGAAATCATCAGTATTTCCCTAAGTAGACAATTATATGGGATTAATAATAAGAAGAGGAATGAATTATACATGATGTCCTATTTATTATATGCCCTATGTGTAACTACCAAAATCCCTAATCAAATAGAAATGTCTCCTAATGGTACCCAAATTGTGGCCTAGTACTATTCTAAATTACATATTTACAAGTATAGAGACCATATCTAGTTCATTTGTGATTGTGTCTACCTTGAATTGATCCAAGTTATTTATGGTATTCATATGATGATAATAATCCCTTTAATCAAGAAATTTTTTGAGGCAATGGGGGACATATGGTTATATCCCGATTACACAGTTATAAGAATTGAAGGAACCCAGAATGCTCCTCTCAAATTTCCAGTTCATGTACCTAAAAATTTAGCAAAAAAAGTAGCCTACCAGTTATTTAATGGGATTATATATGGCATTTTTTATACCAAGAAGAAAGGAATTCTACACATTTTTCCCATGACAATTGGCAAAACCATTTTTAGGTAGTGGGACCACATTAACGCTGCTTCAAAGCATAAGATGTCCTTCAACTTGTAGATTAATGATCATAGATAATTGGATCCCTATGGTAAGGTAAAGGAACATTTGAGGATCAAAGGTATTCTAGTTATGCCATATGAGCATGACCCTAGTGCATTTGATTATATATACACTAAAGCATCCTCTTACTTTGAAGTTACTAGAAGGCTAAAAGAACACAATATAAAGCCTAATTTCAGATTAAATAGAGATCAAAATATGAAGGATAGATGGTAGTTAGGCCCTAGGTAGTATCATTTGAGCAATGTTAGTTCTTTCAAGCTTCCATCAGTAGATACATAAATAGAGTATAGGCAAGAATTAAAAAGGCCAAGTGAGGTTACTTCTAGTTCTTTAGCCCTTGAATCACCTAGAATGGTAGAGCAAGATTTACCTCAATAGGAGGTTCATATGATAGTTCTATATCCTTAGCAGTCTATTGAGGATGCATTAAGGATACTATCTAAGACATATGTTATAGATTTATATGTATAAAAATTAAGTGTTGAGGAAACTAAGTAAAATAAATGAAAAGAGAAATCACTAGACTTAATAGTCATTTATCCTCTTAAGAGGAAAGTTGAGACTACAATTGGTCAAAAGAAAAAGAAAGATATAATGGCCATTACATCACCTTTGGACAACATAAATCATTTTAGTGATGAGAACCCAATATATGGGCCACCTATACCTAAGTGGTTCATTTATGAACCAAGGTTAGAAAAACTTCCTACTAGTTATCATCCATGGGCACTAGTAAAGGCTAAGGACATCCATATGCAACAAGAATTTAAGCCTTGGATAATAACACTAAAATATGAAGAAGCAAATAGATTTTCTACTCCTAGTTAATCAATTGACATATAAATATAAGTTTAAGTAAACATATGGTCCAATCTCTAGTTTGGGTCAAATATGATCCAATTTATATATGTTTACAAAGGATCACTAAGATAGTGGCTATGGAATGTGGTGAAGGGGTTAAAGGTTGAACCTTTGACTCATTTAAATTAGAATAAAATATAAAGGCTAGGGGAGGATCCCATGTTTTAAGAGAATTTCTTAGAGTTGGTTCAATCATAGTCAGAAATGTCACAAGCTACTATCAAAGGCCAAAAGTAGGAGAAAAAACCTAGAAGAGTAATCCATTCTGGCAATTCTAGTATATATTGTCAACAACTTTGAATCGAATATATATCATATATTTAGTTCCTTGAAATCCATAAGGTCTAAGTTAGATATGGTGAATGAAAAAAATTCCATGGATATAAAACAAGTCAATCAATGGTGAGCTTCAGACAATAAGGTAAAGGAATTGATCAATATACTAATGAAAGGCTAGATTCCTAAGCTCAAAACAATAAGCCTGACACATTTGAATATGTCTATAATAATTTTTATGGAGAAGATAAGGGATGTGAATAAATGGTTCAAAGGCATATAAGGTCTCTCTAATGACTTCAAATAGTTAGAGAACAAAATGGTGCAAGTATTAGAAATCTTAATCAAGGATCCAACCATCCTTAGTCTTATAGGCTTGATAATTGATGAGGAGTTCCAACACAAGGCTACTCAATTCATCCAAGAGGTGAAGAATAAAATCCAGGGTACTATAGGTGGATAACAAACATATCCTGGATATGATCTTGTTAGTAGAAGAGAAGATTAACAATGCTAGAAGTATTAAAGAAGCCTTACATAGAGCTGATGGAGTCTTCAAAGAGTTAGCAAGGCAAGAAGAGGAGTTATTCATGGAGCCCATCATAAATTTTAGACTAATTTATGAACAACATGACAAATCCATGAAGAATAGAGGCATCCTAAAGTCAAATATGCTATCTTAGTATATTATTTTTATATCATAAAACATGTATATCATTTGAAAAAAGAATATTTTATTTTATAAAAGCATGTGCAAATTGTAATGCACATGGCTTGTAGGTTAGTCATAATTGAAAGTGTCATTAGTTCTATAATTTTGTTAAAAGATAGATTTCCTTGACACTTGTCTAATTCTTATTTTATATGACTAACCAACATACCTCATAGGTTACCTATAAAAGGGGGTATTGTCATTGTAAAGAGGAGGAAGTTTTTAGAGCAAATTTTTTTTGTAAATTTTGGATCAAGTAATGCAAGCAAGGTAATTCTATAAAGATTATCTCATATTTGTTTGTTTGTTTGTTATCATGGTTGATTCCTCAAATATTTGGTTTGATGTTTAGATTTAAATTGCATCTATGAATTCTAGATGTGATATGTTAATGCAGAGTTGTTAACTTGAGCTTATGCTAGGTTGATTGAAAGTCTTTCTATTAATTTCATTTTGTTTTATTTTATTGAAGATGTGCCAATGCAATTTTCTTATGGAAGTAAATATTTAAAGTGAATTTGATTTCTTATTTGAAATGTTTCAAATATCCTTAGACATTTTTTTGGTATATGATAGGATCTTTGATTTTGGTAATTTTATATCATATGATGGTTTGATTGCATGTCTTTTATGAAATTCAATCTTTTTCATGATTTCTATACTGAAGATTAGAAACATCCTTCTTTATGCCCTACCCTACCTATTTTCTCTTTTTTTAAATCAAATTATTGTAGTTTAATCTCTCATTGTAAATATTCATGCTATTTTAGGTTTTAGACTTTAGGTTTTTATCATCATTCATTAGACTTAGTTTAGATTACTTCCATTTTCACAAAACCTTAGGACCATGGTTGCTATAAAAACCATTTGCATTATCATTTTTTTGAAACAATCAAATAGCTTGGTCACTACACCACTGATCTCAAGAAGATCACAACCAATAACTCATGCAATAGATTATATGAATCTAGAAATGAGAAGTGCTTTAAACACTTTGTAAACCTTATGATACACTTTCAAGCATCCATAGGCTAAAATTGATGCTAGAAAGAGGGCCTCTTGAGCTAAGCTTTGTGAATCTAAAATATTCTTAGCTAATTTTAGTGAATTTTGTTCAAAGATTAGTTGATCCTTTACATATTTGTGTTTTTATTAGATCAATTGTGTAAAGATCACTAATATTCATGGTTTACACTAGTCTTTAGGCTTATTTAGCCAAAGATAATTATTCTTTGAAGATTTATGAGAAATTGTTCCAAAGGTTATTTAAGATTTTTGAATCTAATGTGTTTGAGATTAGTGATAGCAATTTTATTCAAAGATTGATTGATTCTTTACAAATTTAGGTTTATTTAAACTTAAAAGTGTAAAGATCACTCATATTCACAAGTTTGGATATATATATTTAAACTAATATAATTAAAGATAATTTTTATTTGAAATATTTGTATGAATTTGTGCAAAGTTTGTTTAATGTGCTAATCTAATCGTTTATCTTTACAAAGATAAGGTTTACACATCATATTTTGAATAGGATTCAAAGTTTATAGCTAGAAATACCAAGAATAAGAACTAGGTCAAGGTATGAGACAAGGATACCTCTTCTTTCTTTAAAAATTCATAAGAGAGTAAGAGAAGATAAAGGTAAGCATAGGGCTTCTAAATCTCAACCTACTTCACCTATCCATGTTGCTCCTACCTTCAATCTGCATCAAGGTATGGATTGGTTAGGTGGATATTCTATCAATGTGCTTGGTTAGGTACATGACTTACCATAAAATCTAGAGAAATTTTTTCCTTATTTTAGTCTTATAGGCATTTTTACTGATGAAGAACATATCAAGTCTTTTAAGGTTACTTGAAGATTGTTAAATGTTGTTCAAGAAGATGTTGCTTGAATATTGTTTCCTTTTACATTTAGAATTGTATCATATGAATGGTTTCTTAACCTTCCTAAAAATTACATTGTCATTTGGAATGATTTCAATAATTATTTCATTGATTAGTTTGGAAAAATCATTAGTCCTTGTGTCTTTTATCAATAATTCACTATGATGAAGAGAGATTCAAATGAAACCTTTAGAGATTTTAATGCTAGATTTCAAAATATGTTTAGCATAACTATAGCTCCCTATAAACCTATTAAATCTTTAGCTTTATATATTTATAAGGATGCTTTAGATCTAATGACTTCTATATTTCTAAAAATATCTGTTAGGGTTATAGATATATTAGCTTTGGCCTATATTGAAGCTATGCCAATTAATGATCAAATACAACCCTATATGTTATTCCTAATGTTAATCCTAATTTTATTATTCTGAATGTCATTCCAAATTCTAATCAAAACATGCCTATTTTGAATCAAACTCTAGTTGTAAACCAATTACCTTTGAGTCATGCTCATCCTAGTCAAAACTTGGGATTGTTAAATAACACTGCAAGTAGATCTCATCCACAAGATCAATGAGATATGGTTCCAAAAACTAGTAGCAATACTAAAGTACATAATTTAGAGGCACCTAAGAATGAAAATGACTCCATATTGAAAATGGTTCAAAAATTAAGCACTAGTTTTCTTCAATTGAAAAAATAAGTAGGCAATATTAGGGAGAATTCCAATAAAAATTATTCTTATCATACTTTTAACAGACCTATAAATAGGTTTCATAATGGCAACAAAAACAATATTAATGAGTCATCTATAACTAAGAGCATACATGAAATACACATCTGTGATTTAGCTTTACCTAATTATTATAGGGTTCATAACACTTCAAAGCATGTAGAAATAGATTGTATATAATTTTTTAATTCTTTTGAAGCATATTAAAATGAATTGGATGACATGCCTAACAAAGACAATGCTATAGGGACATGTGGCTCTTTAGAAACATCTAAATTTTATAAAATAACTCTTATGGTGGAGACCTTTGATTTTCCTTTGAAGTTCCTAAAGATGTGAAAGGGGTTTCAATTGAAGATCAGTAGAACATCATCATTATACTTACAGGCAAAGAAGATGAGTTGAAATATATTTATCAAAGACTTACAGTAGTTGATATATATCAAGTACAAGTTGATATTTCTTTAAAAAGTAACTATGAAGACAAATTATATAGAGTCATTGTTAAAATGGAGAATATCCCTAAAGAAAAGGATCATTGGAAGCAGTTATACTATGATTTCTTGAATGAAATTGAAAATCTTAAAGAAGGTAATGTTATTCTAGAGATCCCAAAGTAATATGAATTGGAGCTTGATTAGATAGATGAGATGCCATTCCCTATAGAAGATGAAGATGAAGCAAGTGTAATAGATCAAAAAAATTCAGATGACTCCATCAAAATGTTAGGAATATGTGATCAACATGTTTCAAATGGTAAGAATGCAAATGAATTTCATGTCCTTTCATTTGATCATGATGAATAAGCCTTTTGGGATGACTTAGAGATTTTTTTTGCAAAGATTGATAGTCCATCCCCACCTCAAATGGATCCTAATGAAGACATTAGTCCAAACATACCAGCGAATTTGACAATATAATTGTTGAATGAGAATAAAACTCATGATCAATCTATGAATGAAGCAAAGGTAGTATTCTTGATGAAATAAATAATAATTTGGGAAGAAGATGATCAGATCTTAGATCTATATCTTAAATACATACAATTAAAAATAGAAATAAGAAGTGAAGATACATCATCCAAAAGACATAAACATGCAAGTGATCCTATCTGCAAGAAGATGACATCTATAGGAATTAATCATGTTTCAAGGCTCTATGGTAGACTAAATAACTTTCCATTTGATCCTAGAGGAAAGCTTATTATTTTAGTCTGTTGGTTAGTCAAAAGAATCATCAAGTAAAAGTTGTTATGCTTTAGTTAGCCATTGTTAGGTAATATCTAATGAATTCTTTAAGGATTAATCTATAAGATTGGTTAGAGTTAGCGTAGGTAGGTCTATAATAGTTTCATTCCTATTCCTTGTTTGTAAATAGTGTTTGTAATATTCATTTGCTTGTTGTGTGTTTGTTTTCTTTGCTTTGTTCTCTACTTTTCAATAAGTCTTTTCTAAGATAGGTCTTTAAGCTCTAGATCCATATGAATGTTTAGAAAGAACTTCACAAATCAATAATGCATATATGACTCTTAAACATTGGTTGATCATGGATTTTGGAAATTCTAAGATTGATGTTATGTTTCTAAGAAATGGGTAAGGATTGATATCTAGATTAATTGTTCCTTGAAAATATTAAACCTTGTTCTGATCTAAGTTTGATTCCAATAAGGATTGCATATGTTTGAGTTAAAGTTTGAATTATTAGAACAAAGTCATGTTAGAACTTAAAGAATATTATTTCCTGGGATGAAGTCTATAACCAAGGATGATTATCTAAAAATCAACAATTTGATAAAATCCTAAATACCTAGTTAATTTTAGTTTCCAACCTTAGTTGGAAAGCTAAATATATGTGAAAAATACAAAAATAAAAACCTTATTGAAAATCTAAAAGCTTTCTGAGCTAAGGTGATTCTGGTAACCTCCATCGGGGCTATAAACACCTAGTTGGTAGTGGAACAAGGCCTAGAGTGGGAATAAAGGTATCTCTATCAGGGATATAGATGTCTGGCTAGTAGTAGAGAAATGCCTTAGACTTTCCTTTTATAATGCATGATTCATAATGAATATGTAAATGTGCTACAAGTCTATGTTAATGATTAAGGTCATGAAATCTAGAAGTTGTTCTCTAAATTCTATAGCAATCAATAAATGAATCAAATCACACACATAACATGACTGAGTTTTGATGTTTCATCTTAATTCTATATTTGTAAGACTTATTTTAATTATGAGTTCATCTTAATAATGGTACTTGTTCATGTAGTGTGAATAGTCTAGCTATTATTTTGAACCATGATTATCTAAATTCTAACATTTTGTAATGTTTCCCCCAAAAGTTTCCATTTCTTGATGTCAAAATACCCCCATTGCCAAAAAATGAGGACCCTTGTTCAAATTTTTCAAATTGTGCTATAAATCAAGCATTTAACTTGATCAAAGTCCATTATTGAACATCATGTTTTTCTCTAGACTACATTAGCATGTTAGTGTAATCTTCATTTGACCTTGCCTAATGTTTTATACATTTGGCATGGATGTTTCATCTTAAAAAATAAATGGATATCCATTTGAATAAATTGACATTCATGGTTTATACTTCAATGATTAATTTGATCCTTGTGATTAACCCTTTGTCTTTAATTAATTAATTGAATCCAAGTTTAAACAATGTTTAAAAGCTTAGTCTAAATTAATTAATTTAATTTCTTATTAAAATAGGTTCATATTATTGCTAGGTCACTCTTTTATAACCTAGCCTTATTTTAATTTTAGTCTAAGTTTTAATTGCATTTATTAATTCATTAAAACCTTAGCCTAAAATTTATCTTAAGTCTTTATATATCCCGAATGCTTATTCATTGATTTTGATATTCATAGGTACTAATTAAATATGGGTCCACCAAGTGACAAAATATTAAAAACTTCAAAGGAAGATAAATGGTACACATGTCTTCATCCAAAGTCAACAAGTCAAAGTTCCCCCAAATCAAAGATCAATGGTACATGTTCCTACATACAAATCCTGATCAATGATCTACATTGAAGCCTGAGATCAATAAGTCCATGTTGAATATCAATGACACATGATCAATCCTATAAATCAAATCTAATGGTGATCTCAAATTCAAAATGTCAAAGATCTTAAGAAGGAATGTGAGAGTGATATATGTCATAATCTCAGTGAATGATCAATTAGATTAATGGCCTGTGATTGGTCTTGTAAATTGGAAGTAAATCAATGGTCCATGTTTGATCATGCATTCAATAGATTAATGATGCATATTTAATCCCATAAATGGAAGATCAATGGTCTACATTTGATCATGCATTCATAAGATCAATAGTGCATGTTTAATCTCATAAATGGAAGATCAATGGCTCACATTTGATCTTATAGATGAATATCAATGGTGTGATGCAAGTCAAGGAGTTAAAGAGCCTAGATTTCACATGATACCACCACATGGTAGAAGAGAATTAAAGTAATGAAGACTAATTTCAAGGTAAATAGGAAACACGTGATTCTACCAAGTGTCATGATCTCAGAGGCCTAGATCAAATATCAATGGCTATAGTTAAGGCCAAAATATGCTCGAAGAGATCAATGGTGTGTAGTTGATCATTTAGATCAATGGCCCACATTCAAGTAGTACATATGGAGATCAACAGAGTGTATTTGATCAAGCTTAAAGAAGAATGAAATGATGACACATGTCCAAAATGATAATGGTCACATTTTTAAAATAAATAAGCTATGTGATAAGGCAATGCCACATAGGCATATGCATCATATTGAAAGATACTATGGACCCAAGTCTGTAAAAGGTATAAATATGATATCTAAATGTAATCTAAGTCACCAAAGCACATATTTTGAACTTATTTACCACCATTAATGCTTTTTTTAACTTTCAAAAAGCCCTAGAATGTACAAAAATCCCTAAATTACTCTTGGATTTATTGTGTTGAGCCAAGAAATTTGAATTATTATTTATAAAATGATAATTTAATTAGGATATAGAAATAGAAATATATATAGCTACTTTAAAAGAAGGTGGTTGAACTATACCTATCATCAGATGCAGAGGGTTGAGTATTCAAAGACATAGAGTTTGTAGCTACTTCATTGAACATAGGGGATAATAATTACTCAAAGTTGTTTTGGATAATTGATAACCAGGGTTTATAACCAAAGAAGAAGAGAAGATGTTCCTATAAAATAGACTCTATGATGATATCATGGCCATTCAAATGACTGCGCTTCATTATGTTGCTGCTAAACTAGAGGCACTACATTGTATCGATGTTCTTGGTCCAATTTTCAAAGATACTAAAATTGATAAGGGTATGATCATTCATGAACATAGTTTGAAGAAAATTTCATATATATCTCCTATTTCATTTGAATCCTACTAAAAATAACCTAAGCCCCAAATAAACCTAGCCTACATTAATTTATGGGCTCAGAAGCACAACATGATTGACATCCTAGAAAAATGGCTAAAAGTTGAAAATTAGGTCATTGTAAATCCTACAAAGAACATCCATGTAAGTAAATTTATAATTGGAGTTAGGATGGTCATAAATCTATTAAACAAGTTGTATGGATGTGCACATATTGCTTATGTAGAGCCAATGTGGGTGCCCATGGTATATTTCATCATTGAAGAAGTGGTGGTTCTTCCCTTAGGTTAAATCATTAGTATTTTCCTAAGAAAAAAGTTATATGGGATTAAGAATAAGAAGAGGGATAAATTTGAAATGATTTATTATTTATTATATTCCCTATGTGTAGCTACCAAAGTCCCTAATCAGAGAGAATGGTCTCCTAATGGTATCCAGACTGTGTCCCAGTATTATTCTAAATTCTATATTTATAAGTATAGAGACCATATCCAGTTCATTTGTGACTGTGTCTACCCTACATTGAGCCAAGATATTGATGGTATTATTATGATGAGAATAACCCTTTAATCAAAAAATCTATTGATATAATGGGGGACGTATGGTTATATCTTGATTGCATAATTATAAGAATTGAAGGAACCTAAAATGGTCCTCTCAAATTACCAGTTAATGTACTTGAAAAATTAGCAAAATAAGAAGTAGCCTACTAATTTTTCAATTGGATACATGGTATTTGCAAAACCAAGAAGAAAGGACTTATACATAGTTTTCCCATGACAATTGGAAAAACCATTTTTAGGAAATGGGACCACATTTAAGTTGATTAAAAGCATAAAATGTCCTTAAAATTGCAAATTGATGATCATAGACAATGGGATCATTATGGTAGGGTAAAGGAACATTTGAAGATCAAAGGTATTTTGGCTATGCCATATAAGCATGAACCTAGTGCATTTGATTTCATATACTCTAAAGCAGCCTCTTACTTTGAAGTTACTACAAGGCTAAAAGAACACAATATAAAGCCTAATTCTAGATTAAATAAAGATCAAAATATGGAGGATAGATGGTAGTTAGTCCCTAGTCAGTATCATTTGATATATGTTAGTTATTCTATGATTCTATTAGTAGATACACAAATAGATTATATGCAAGAATAAATTAGGCCAAGTGACTTCTAGTTCTTTAGCCCTTAAATCACCTAGAATGGTAGAGTAGGATTTACCTCAATAGGGGCCTCATCTGATAGCTCTAGATCCTCAAGAGTCTATTGAGGATGAATTAAGGATGCTATCTATGACATATGATATATATTTAGATTTAGAATAAGAAAGTGTTGTGGAAACTAAGTAGGATAAAGGAAAAGTGAAGTTATTGGACTTAATAGTCATTGATCCTCCTAAGAGGAAAGCTGAGACTATAATTTTTTAAAAGATAAAGAAAGCTAAAGTGGTCATTACATGACCTTTGGAGAACATCAATATTTTTAGTGATGAAAACCCAATATATGGGCCACTTATACTTGAGTGGCACATTTATGAACCAAGGGTAGAAAAGCTTCCTTCTAGTTATCATCTGTGGGCACTAGTAAAGGCTAAGGACACCATATGTAATAAGAATTGAAGCCTTGTATCATATCACTAAAAGATGAAGAAGCAAAGAGATTGGCTACTCCTAGTCAATCAATTGATATACAGACATAAGTTCCAAGTAAACATATGGCCAATCTCCAGTTGGGGTCAGATATGATCCAATTTCTATACGTTTTCAAAGGGTCACTAGGATAGTGGTTATGGAAGGTGGTGAAGGGGTTGTACATCAAAAGGTTTAACCTTTGACTCAATTAACTTATATGAAAAGAGAGAGGTCAAGGGAGGATCCCATGTTTGAATAATATGTCTTGGATCTAGCTCAATCATAGTGAGAAATGTTACAAGATGTCATCAAAGACATAAATCAAGAGAAGAAAAACTTAGAAGAGTAATCCATTCTAGCAGTTATAGTACATATTGTCATCAAATTCGAAGCAACTATATATGATACATTTAGTTCCATGAAATACATAAGGTCTAAGTTGGACATGGTAGACAAAAAACATTCCATAGATATAAAACAAGTCAATCAATGGCAAGATTCAGACAGTAAGTTAAAGGAATTAATCAATATACTAATGAAAGGCAAGATTCATGAGCTCAAAACAGTAATATGGTCACATTTGAATATGGCTATGATAATTTTTATGGAGAAGATAAGGGATGTGAATAAATGGTCCAAAGGCATGGAAGGTCTCTTTAATGACTTCAAACAGTTAAAGAATAGAATGGTGCAAGTACTAGGAAGCTTAATCAGGGATACAACCATTCTGATCTTATAGGCTTGATAACTAATGATGAGTTCCAACACAAGGATACTCAATTCATCCAAGAGGTGAAGAATGAAAGCTAGGGAACTATAGGGGCAGATAACAAGCATATCTTGGATATAATCTTGTCAGTAGAAGAGAATATTGGCAATGTTAAAAGTATTAAATAAGCCTTACACAGAGCTAATAGTGTCTTCAAAGAGTTGGTAGGGAAAGAAGAGGAGTTATTCATGGATCCCATCATTAATTTCAGACTAATTGATAAAAAAATATGACAAAGCCATGAAGATTCTAGAGCAAAAGCAAAAGGCTATAGCAATAGAGGCATCCCAAAGTCAAATATGTTGACTTAATATATTATTTTTGTATCATAAAATATGTACATCATTTGAAAAAAGTATATTCTATTTTGTAAAAACATGTGCAACTTGTAACACACATGGCTTGTAGGTTAGTCACAATTGAAAGTGTCATTAGTTCTAGAATGTTGTAAAAGGATAATTTTCCTTGATACTTGTCTAATTCTCATTTGATATGACTAACCAACATACCTCATAGGTTACCTATAAAAGGATTTATTGTCATTAAAAAGAGGAGGAAGTTTTTAAAGCAAAATGTTTGGGTAAATTTTGGAGCAAGTAATGCAAGTAAGGGAATTTTAAAAAGATTGTCTCATATTTGTTTGTTTATTTGTTAGCATGACTGCTTCCTCAAATATCTGGTTTGATGTTCAGATTTGAATTGATTCTATAAATTCTAAATGTGCATAAATTAATGCAAAGTTGTTAACTTGAGTTTATGCTAGGTTGATTGAAAGTATTTAGATTCATTTCATTTTCCTTGCTTTTCTTGAAGATGTGATAATAGAATTTTTTTGTGGAAGTAAATCTTTAAAGCAAATTTTGTTAGGTTGTGGAGCTAAAAGCTTCAACTGTTGCAGACATGGAGAGGTTGCTGAGTTCCAGAAGTACCAGCATCGATAGTATAACCAATGTTGGTCACATACAGTGCAAAAAGCAACCGACATCGGCAGAGAGTTAGCCGACGTCGGTCAGCACCAGGCAGATAGGGACTGACATCGGTCACCTGTGGTGGTTCTAGAACTATTCATTGCATGGACAGTTAGTTTGTTGAAGCGAGTGTTTGCATGATTAAGGGCTAATTATAGTCTCAAGCTGCGTGTCTAATTATTGTAATTAGAGGTCTATTTTTGTATGCATGGAATCCTATTTAAAGACCCATGAGGCATGCATTGTAATTAAGAAAGCAAGTAAAGCATTGAAGCAAGGAAGCAAGGTCAAGGAGATCTACAAGGTGTAAGGTCAAGGAGATCAGCTGAAGCATTCAAGGAGGGGATAACAACTCAGGTTGTTGAGTTGGTTGTGGTTGAGCAAGAGAGAGAGGGAAGAAGTCCTTGAGGTGTGGCAAGCCTTTGAGGTGGAAGAAGAAGTGGCATCTTCTTTATTATATTTTCTTCTAAGAGTATTTAATACAAGATTGTGTATTGTCTCTCAAATTCTTTGCTGTTTCAAGTTTCTAGTTAATCATTCTAGTATAATTCTGTGTTTAATTGCTTATAAGAAAAGTAATCAATTGTGCTTCCTTGGAGGGGTTCCTAACAGCTGGTATCAGAGCTACAGTTTGTAGGGAGCAGGTTATTATTTGATTATAGGTCATTCTCAGGGGTTTTTGATTGAGTGGGAGTTTAGCAATGGTAGAAGAAAGTAAGCTACGAATGGAGAAGTTTAACAGCAAGAATTATCAACATTAGAGGATGCAGATAGAAGATTATCTATATTAGAAAGATTTTTACTTACCATTGGGTGGAGTTGCATGCAAGCCCACAGATATGAAGGATGAAGAATGGAATGTTATTAATCGAAAGGCTCTGGGATCCATAAGGTTGAGCCTTGCATCGTCTGTGATTTCTAACTTATCACAGTGCAAGACAACAGAAGAGTTGATAAAATCTTTGGCACATTTATATGAAAAGCCCTCGACTTCAAATAAGGTATTTCTTATGAAGCAGTTATTTACTTTGCAAATGTAAGAAGGTGGATTGGTACATACTCATCTTAGTGATTTCCATGGTTTGGTAAATCAGTTAGCTTCAGTCAATATTGTTTTTGATGATGAAGTAAAGGCTCTCTTAATTTTATGCTCTTTACTTGAAAGTTGGGATAGTTTGGTTATGGTAGTAAGTAATTCTACGTCTGCTTCTAAAATCTTAATAGTTGATGATATTGTGAGTGTAATCTTGAATGAAGAAATATGCAAGAAAAGCACAGGTGAATCATCAGGGAATGCTCTAAGTGCAAAAAGCAAGGGAAGGAAAAGAGAGAAGGTCGAGCAAGGGAAATCAAGGTCAAAGATGGGAAGGAGATCCAAATCCAGAGGTATCACCTGTTGGTTTTGTGGAAAGAGAGGACACACAAAGAAAGAGTGTTGGTTGAGGGATAAATAAAATCAACATGAAGGTAATGAAGAAGCAAAGGATGCAGGTATTGTGGCAAAGGATGCTCTCATTCTTTCTTTGGATAGTCAGATAGAATCATGGGTTTTAGATTCTGGTTCTTCTTTTCATGCATCTCCAAATAGAGATTTGTTCCATGAGTATGTCCAGGGAGACTTTGGAGTGTTTTATTTAGGGGATGGTATGCCTTGTCAAATAGTTAGCAAAGGGAAAGTGCAGCTGAAATTGCAGATGGACAACACATGGGTGTTGAACGAGGTTATGCATGTCCCAATTCTAAAGCAGAGTTTGGTTTTTGTAGGAAATTTGGGTGATGAGGGATGCACAGTAACCCTCACAGTGGATTCTTGGAAGGTTACCAAGGGTGCACTTGTTTTAGCAAGAGGTAAGAAAGTAGGTACTCTTTATCTATCTACTTGTATTACTGATTCTACTTCTGGTTTATCTACTTCAGCTTTAGATTCGAAGATGTGGCTTAATAGGCTTGGTCACATGAATAAGAAGGGAATAGACATTCTTGATTCAAAAGGTACGAGTTCAGATTCAGAAGGCATAGATCGATTTCATTGCAGGAAAAGGAAATTTGATGCTTTTGACAAGAACAGGGAAGCCTTGGTGTTTATGGAAGAGATGAGGGACAGAGATCAGTCACAGGGGCTAAATAATTTTGAGCAGGATAGTATGGATAGGGTTTTGATCCAAGATGAGCTCACAGATAAAGAAGTCATCACTTATAGGAACACACAGGTACCGACATCAGTCACATGGAACTGACGTCGGTCAAGCAGATACCGACATCGGTCATGTGCAGACCAGCAGGGTCGGTAGAGTAAGGTAGGAGAAGTATGACGTCAGTTAGATAGGAACTAACATTGGCAGAAGGGACACCGACATCAGCCAGGGAAATGATGTCGGTAGGCAGGGTCAGTGCAGGGAATCGACATCAGTTGGGTGCAGACTGGGAGATGGCAGAGATCGGTCACTAGAACAGATGTTGGGCAGACAACAAGCTATCAAGGACTCTCAAACACCCATATGGAGATCAGAAAGGGTATGTGAACCTCATATTTGTTGTTCACTTTCTTTATATTGCTTACTGATGGTCAAGAACTAGGAAGATATGAAGAGGCAATGTAGGTAGAATCCAGAAAGAGTGGGAGCTTGGCATGGATGAGGAGTGTGAGTCCTTGGAGAAGAACCAAATAGGGTTTTGTTGGTAGAGTTGTCAGCTGGAAGAAAGCACTAGATGAGGGATGGATTCCCAAGTTAGAGAAGAGAGTGGATGGACACGTGAGATAGAAGGCCAGGGTATATGGTATTGAGTAGGCTGCAGGACAATGGAGGTTTGACCATTGTATTTATCTTTACTAGGTTGGATAATATTAGCTACATTATCCTATTACTATATGTTGTTGCTTGTTGTAGGGTTACATATATAGGGAGTTTCTGAGCTAAGGGTAAAGTTAGTTCAGAGGTATGTCATGAAGAATTTGGGAGCAGCAAAATTCTTTTTGCATAAGAGACATGGAATATCATAGGTTGATTTTGTCTCCAGTGGAAGTTGTTAGAAAGTTCAGATGTGGCAGGGGACTTGGATGACAGGTATAGCATCACAAGTTTTGTGGTGGTTGGTCTTCAAGAGTGATCTTGAAGAGGGATACATAGCCAAGGGAACAAACTAGATGGTGTACAGGTACAGGTATAGTTGCAGCTATTTATCTCCAAGTGAGAGATTGTTAGGTTGTGGAGCTAAAAGCTTCAACTATTGCAGACATGGAGAGGTTGTTGAGTTCCAAAAGTACCAGCATTGGTAGTATAACTGACGTCAGTCACATACAGTGCAGAAGGCAATCAACATCGATAGGGAGTTGGCCAACATCGGTCAGCACTAGACAGACAGGGACCGACGTCGATTGCCTGTGGCAGTTTCAGAACTGTTCGTTGCACGGACAGTTAGTTTGTTGAAGCAAGTGTTTGCATGATTAAGGGCTAATTATAGTCTCAGGCTGTGTATCTAATTATTATAATTAGAGGTCTATTTTTGTATGCATGGGATCCTATTTAAAGACCCATGAGGCATGTATTGTAATTAAGAAGGCAAGTAAAGCATTGAAGCAAGGAAGCAAGGTCAAGGAGATCTACAAGGTGTAAGGTCAAGGAGATCAACTGAAGCATTCAAGGAGGGGATAATAACTCAGGTTGTTGAGTTGGTTGTGGTTGAGCAAGAGAGAGAGGGAAGAAGTCCTTGAGGTGTGGCAAGCCTTTGAGGTGGAAGAAGAAGTGGCATCTTCTTTATTGTATTTTCTTCTAAGAGTATTTAATACAAGATTGTGTATTGTCTCTCAAATTCTTTGTTGTTTCAAGTTTCTAGTTACTTAATCATTCTAGTATAATTCCGTGTTTAATTGCTTATAAGAAAAGTAATCAATTGTGCTTCCTTGGAGGGGTTCCTAACAAATTTGATTTCTTATTTACATTGTTTCAAATATCCTTAGACATTTTCCTGGTATATGATATGATATGTGCTTTTGGAAATTTTATGTCACATGTTGGTTTGATTACATGTCTTTAATGAAATTCAAGATTTGTCATGATTTATGGACTAAAGATTAGAAACATCCTTCTTTTTTCCCTACCCTACCTATTTTCTCTTTATTTTGATCAAATCACTGTAGTTTTATCTCTCATTATAAATCTTCATGAAAATTTAGGTTTTATACTTTAGGTTTTAATCATCATTCATTATACTTAGTTTAGATTACTTCCATTTTCACAAAACCTTAGGACCACGGTTGCTCTGAATAACTATTTGCATTATCATTTTTGTGAAACAATTAAATAGATTGGCTACTAATCCACCATAGATCTTATGAATATCATAATCAAAAACTCATGCAATAGATTCTTTGAATATAGAAATGAAAAGTGTTTTAAAAACTATGTAAACCCTATGATACACTTGTAGGCATCAACATCCCCATAGTAAACATTTTTATTGTAAATTAAATTTAAATAGGTTTATTTCCCATTTATTTTTTTAGTTTTTAATAAAGGTAACTCCACCTGATAATAGGAGAGGGACTTTGTCCCCTCATTGTTTGCTACCAAAAATACTTTATCCCCATGTTGTTCACTAAAAGTTTACATTTGTCCCCCTAACAATTTTTTTAGCCAATAGTTTTTGGTGACTCCACTAGGGATCAAGGTGATTTACACACATGATTTTCAGACATTTCAAGGAACCTCCCCTAGAGTGGAGGTTGATGACTCTGTTGAGATGAATTACCTAGTGCCTACATATTTTTGAATGAATAAATGGCATTAGTTCGCCCCAACCCTGAAGTTATCCATGTCTCATGGGGAAAACATTTTGGTTTATCAACTTTGCCTCAAACCATGAAATTATCTTCAAGGTAAATAAAGAGATTCCAAAAATTTTCAAGATAAAATTATCAAGACATAGATAACCATATCCTCACTTTCATGGTATCTTATAACATTTTGGGATTTTTGCATGAATATGTTGATGTGAGAATTTTTTTTTAAACTCTCACTATACCTATTATTGAGTGGTTATGACACATAAAAGATGGGTTTATTTTGAATTGGGACTCCTTAAAGAAGAAGTTCTTAAATAGATTCAAACTAGTTGTAGATGTATGTTCATTATTGTCAGCTTTCTTCCAAATCTAGAAAGAATAAGATGAGAAGATGAGAGAGTTTATAGTAGGATTAAATAAATTGTTGAGACTAACTCTTAAAGAAGATTGTCCAAGTCTTGATAATCAACTCTATGTATTAATTATTAGAAATATTGTCATTGATGTCAAAGGTCTAGCATTGGTGATAAAGGCCCCATTACATTTAATGGTGTTTTTAATAATCATATCTTGGATAATGTGTGTTAATATTTATTTAATATTAATGAATATATTTTTTGTTGCATATAAGTCAAAAGAGGGCCCATGGAGAAGTAAAATAGTCACGGGGTAAAGACAAAAGAGGAATGCGATGCATTTTCTCATGAAGAGTCATCTTGAGGAATTCTAAGAGTCACCATGTGAAGATAAAAGAGGGTATGGTGTATTTTTCCATGAAGGGACAATTTGAGGAATATGAAAAGTCACCAAGATAAAGATAAAAGAGGAAAATATGCATTTTATTATGAAGGGTCACCATGTGACTTTTTAAATGCAAGGATACGAAGGGTCATACAAGTTTGGTGCCACTTTCTATGAGGATTGAAGGGTCACAAAGGGTGAATGCCAAAGGTCATTTGCAAACATATAAATAAAGGCCTGAGAATCCAATTGTTACATGCAAGATAGTGCATGGTTTGTATTTGTTTTAGAGGAGATAAACGTAGAAGACATTTTAGAGTTCTATCATCTGTTGAGTAAGCAACATTGAGAGATAGTTGTGTTTTATACACAAGATGGGTTGGTGCTCCTATGGGCTGGTGCTCACAAATCTTTGCAAGGGGTTGGTGCTCATAAATATTTGTTGTGTTTTTACTCATGTAATTTGGTGTTTGTGAACTTTGTAATTCTTATACTTGAGATTGTTCTCCATGTTTTTTTCCACTTTAGGTTTCCACTTAAAAATATGATGTCTCTCTTTTTCTTATATGGTGCAGGTTATTGTTTCAGTTTTATTGCATATATTGAATGAATGGTTAAGTGGAATTTGATTAAGTAAAAGATTGATAAGATAAATGATATATTGATTGACCCCCCCTCTCAGTATATTTCATGATTAACAATTGGAATCAAAGCAAGTTTCTTTTGAAAAAGTTTTATAACTTGAAGGTAGATCGGGGAAAGCACAATGGCTAGATCACATGAAAGTTTTTATACAAATAAGACACCTTTTTTTGATGGGATAAATTATGATTTTTGGAGCATAAGGATGAGAACTTATAATATGGCCCTTGGATTCAACATTTTGAAAGTAGTGATAGAGGAATATGAAGATCCACATACAGTTATAACTACTCTAATCAAAAACAAGGCAAGTGAAAATAATTCTAAATCTTTAAATGTTATTTTATGTGGTTTATGTGAATAATCATTTGTTAAAGTTATGTAATATAAATCTACTCATGAAACTTGGATAAAATTTGAGAATATTTACAAAGGTGATGGAAAGGTTCAGCAAGCTAAGCTTCAAACTTTTAAAAGATAGTTTGAGAGTTTGAAGATGGAAGAGGAAGAAAATATATCAAGTTACTTTTTGCAGGTTGATTAAATAGTTAATCAAATTCTAGTTCTTGGAGAAAAGATAGAAGAATCAATCATGGTACAAATTTTTTGAGATCTCTACCATTGAGATATGATGCAAAAGTTTCAACAATTGAAGAGATGAATAATTTATCCAAGCTA
This sequence comes from Torreya grandis, assembly GCA_037957365.1. Classification (NCBI taxonomy): domain Eukaryota; kingdom Viridiplantae; phylum Streptophyta; class Pinopsida; order Cupressales; family Taxaceae; genus Torreya; species Torreya grandis. The sequence continues at coordinate 939,407 of JARHVA010006286.1, forward strand.
AAGATGGATGAGTTACATGGTATTATTACAGCATATGAGATATAGATCAAGCAAAATAAACCCTCAAAGAGAGAAGCTGATTTCAAGACATCAAAGAAAGAGAAGGCTAAGATTCAAGAATCAAGTGACAGTTCTAGTGATGATGAAAATGACAACGGATCTCTATTCATTTGCAAGCCAAAAAAGGGCACAGGTAAATATCAAGGAAAATTACCTTTTAAATGTTTTAATTTTGGAAAGAATGGACATTTTGTAGCTAAGTGCCTAGATAAGGGTAATCATGACAATGAAGAAGGAAAGTCTATATACAAGAAGAATTTCAAAGGAAAATTCAAGAAGAGATTTGAGAAGAAGAGTTTGTATTCTAAATATTCTAGCTCAGTCAAAGATAGTAGAGTCAGTGATTCAGAAGAAGAAGAGATTCTATTCATGGACATACATGAATATGCCTCTATAAGTAAAAGTATAGATGATCAAGATGAAGAACAAGATGAAGCTGAAGTGAATATGGAAGGAGAAATCATTTATGCCTTATAAGAGTTAAAATATCTTGAGAATAAAAATCAAAGATTAAAGCTCCAGCTTGAGAAAAATGAAAAAGAGTCAAAAGAAATAATTAAATATCTATAAGCACACTTTGAAGAAGTTGAGAAGAATGAAAAATATCTAATGACATAATTGCAAAAAGTAAGTAAAGAATGTGAAAGGTATGTTATTGAAATTTTTTCTTTAAAAGTAGATCTTGAGGAAACAAATAAAGCAATAAATGATAGAGCAACTAATGATTCAAAATTTGAGAATAACACTAATATGTTTTAGATTAAGGTAAAAATAGGTTTTGAAGGGGCCCCAAAACCCTTTTACAGAATCAAAAAAGATAAAGTATGAACATGCACCAGGAGAAGCTTTCCTGAAACCTACTAAAAAGTAGCAACAACCTAAGGTAATACAGGGACAACATCAATGTCCATTTTAAAATCAGCCCCCTAATTTCCAAGTAATGATTTAATAACTATTTTTTAGGGGTAAAATCCAGAATAGTTGTCTGCCTTCCATCAACAATATTCTACTTACTTTCTAGCTCTCTGGTTTTCTTTATGGATCTTCTTCCAGGTTTGTTCGAAGAACCAACATCCGATTTCACCTTTAAAAGCTGCTCATCTCTTTTTTTAGATTTATCCAAAGTAGAAGCAAGATGTGTCACCTTCGTTTGCTGATCTTTTTTGTTGCTTCTGGTTTCTACTCCCTTAGTATTGGTCTTTTTTTCAGCTCTTTTCCTTTAGTTTAGAAAATGCTTTAAGTTTTCTCCATTATCGTTCACAGGAAGCTCATCCAAAGGGAAGTCATTATCAACCTTAATCTCCTTGGACTGAGAAAAAAGAAAATCTCTCTCCTCTAATTTATTTCCAACTTCAGCCAAAACTTCTCCTTCTTCTAGCCCTGCTTTGCCATCTACATCTCTCCATCGATCCTCTACCCTTTGGTAGAAAATGATTTGCTTTGATAAATATGTCGACTCATCTATTTTTTGTGTAGGTATTATGGTTTCTGATTGTAGTCCATTTTCTTCTGTCTCAAAATTTTCTTTCTCAAAAGAAATCTCTATATCCACCTCAGCAAGTGGGCCTTTAGGATCTTCAAAAGAAGGCTCTTTACCCGCCTCAATATGTAGATCTTTAGTTTCTTCATTATCCTTTTGTTCTTGTTACTGATCTTCTTTGGGTTTCCATACTTGCTTTTGCTGGACCGTAGTCTTTTTCCCATCCTTAAGATATTAGAAAGTCAATTAGATAAGATAGGTATCAAATTTGAAAAAGAGAAAGGGGAGGCCACTACTTTCAAAGATAAGGTTAACACAAAAAAAAGAAAAGAGCTATGCTAAATCTCTTTCAAAAGAGGAAATAAAAAGGGAAGAACTTAAGAATACAAAGAACATCTCAAACAAAGAAGGCTGGAAGGAACAAAGCTACAAAAAGAAATCAAGTTAGAAATATATAAATAGGTCCTATTTTTATGGTTACTATTTTTATTGTAATGGATATGGTCATAAGAAAAATTAATGTTGAAAAAGAACTAACAATTTCAAAAATAAGGAGAAGGAAACTCATGCAGAGTCAAGCAGAAGCCACAACTATTTTAATCCTCTATCAAGCTTTAATGAAGAGGCCATAATATGTTACAAGTGCAATAACTTCAAATACATAGCCCAATATTGTAGAAGTGTGTTTGAGTCAGTCAAGAAGGACCAGAGTTTCAAGGCTCCATTCATCAAGAAGAATGTTTAGATAGGTTCATGGTAGAAGAAATAACCTAAAAAGTCTATGTTGGTCCAACCATATTTGCATGCAAAAAATGCAAAAACACCATGGTTCATTGACAGTGGATGTTCAAGGCACATGACAAGAGACAAGAACAATTTCATAACCCTGAAGAAGATTAATGGTGGAACAGTGAGATTCAGAGATAATACTACTACCAAAATTGCTAAAAAAGATGCATTAAGTTTGGATAATGGTAGAACTAAAATTGAAAATGTTTTATATGTAGAAGGTCTTAAGCATAATATTTTGAGTGTAATTCAAATGTGTGATGAGGGGCACACACTAAATTTTTATACATAATGTTGTGAAATTAGGATAAAATATTTAGATGTATTGATTACAGATACTCAAAGAACAGGCAATAATTTGTATATGTTATTAGACATCAAAGGTCAAAAATGTTGTTTGAGTCAGATTAAAGAAAGTTGGATGACATAAGAGAATGAGATATATAAATTTTGATAATCTTGTTAATATTAGCAAGAAGAAATCAGTCAAAAATCTTCTAAAGATTACAAATCCATCCAATACACTTTGTGAACCTTGTCAGTATGGGAAGCAGGCTAGAAGGTGGTTCAAAACAAAAGAGTACTCGACCACTCAGATGTTAGAGCTTGTTCACAATGATTTATGTGGACCTATGATAACTTAAAGTACTCAAGGTGAGAAATATTTTATGTTTCTTATTGATGATTTTTCACGTATGACTTGGGTAATGTTTTTAAAGAAAAATTCATAAGCTTTCAGACATTTCAAAGCATTCAAAGTATTAGTTGAGAATGGAACTGATTTGAATATTAAGTGCCTAAGATAAAATTGAGGAGGAGAATTCATGTCAAATCAATTTATTGATTTTTGTGAAGATCATAGAATAAAGAGACTTTATTTAGTAGCCAAAACTCCATACAAAATAGATTAGTTAAACAAAAAAATAGAATAGCTCAAGAAATGGTAAGGATAATGCTAAATGAATCCAAGATACTAGATAAATATTGGAGAGACGTAGTTGCTATAGAATTGCATATTTAGAATATAAAATTATTGAGATTCAATAGTGATAAGACTCCTTATGAGTTATGGAAAGACAAACCAACAACAGTTGATTATTTCAAAGTTTTCAGCAGTAAATGCTTCATAAAGAGAACCAATGAAAAAACTAGGTAAGTTTGAATCTAGAGTAGATGAGGTATATTTCTTGGTTATTATTTCAAAAGTAAAGATTATAAATGTTATAATAAAAGAACCAAGAAAATAATTGAAAGTGCAAGTGTTAGGATAGAAGAAGATCGAGCACAAAGAATCAGTGATCCAACAGACATTCATAAAATCAATGAAGAGGAAGATTTTGAAGAATCAGATGAAAATGAGAAGGATAAAAAGGACACCAAAACCCCATAAAAATATGTCCATATTAATCATAATGAAAGTGACATCATCAGGGACATAAATGAAGGAATTCACACTAGAAGAATGATGGTAAGTGAATCTGAGCAAGTTAATTTCTCTTTGTTATCCAAAATTTAGCCTAGAACTTTTTTAGAAGCTAGACATGATAAGCATTGGGTTAAGGCAATGGATTAAGAATTACATCAGATAGAAAAGAATGATACTTGGTAATTAGTGCCTAGACCAAAGGATCATAATGTGATAGGAACAAAATGGGTTTACAAAAATAAGTTGAATAAAAATGGAGAAGTGACCAAGAATAAAGTAAGATTAGTATGTAAAGGACATGCTTAGATTAAGGGAATATATTTTAAAGAAACTTTTGCACTAGTGGTAAGGTGAGAGGCTATTAGAATGTTTCTTGCATATGCAGTGTCTAAAATTTGCAAAGTGTTTCAAATGGATGCCAAATCTACCTTTCTAAATAAGAATCTAGAAGAAGAGGTATACATTAAGCATCATGAAGGATTTATTCTCTCAAACATTAGTAGCCATGTATGTAGATTTAAGAAAGTAATATATGGATTGAAACGAGCTCCCAGAGCTTGGTATGTAAGACTTGATAAGTACCTACAAGATCAAGGTTTTAATAGAGGATTTGCTGACAATAATCTCTACATCAAAATAGAAGGTGAGCATCAATTTATTGTGCTGGCATATGTTTATGACATCATTTTTGGAGGAAACATTGAAAAATGAAAAAATAATTTTATGATAATATGCAAAAAGAATTTGAGATGTCTATGTTTAAAGAATTGTCATTTTTCTTAGGGTTGCAAATATTTCAATCAGATAAAAGAATTTTCATATCTCAAAGTAAATATACTAAGGAAATGTTGAATAAATTTTGTTTTGAGGATTGTGCACCAGTTGGCACACCCAATAGTACAAGAAATAAGGTAAGCAAAGATGAAGATTCACTTATTTTAGATCAATTTTTGTATAGATCTATGATTGGTAGTCTTTTATATTTGATAGTATTGAGGCTAGACATCATGCATGTAGTAAATATAGTTTCAAGATATCAGTCAGCTCCAAAATATAGTCATGTTTATTTGGTGAAGAGAATATTCAGATATATCAAGGAGACATTGGATTATGGATTGTGATATCCCATAGGTAGAGATTTTACTTTGGTTGTTTATACAGATTTAGATTGGGCAGGTTGCTTGGATGATAGAAAGAGTACAAGTAGAGGATCTTTCTTCCTTAGTGATAGCTTAGTATCATGGCTAAGCAAAAATTAGAATTCAGTATCACTTTATATAGTTGAATCAAAATATATGAAGCAAACTTTGGAAGATATCAAGGGAAAATATGATGAGCCTATTTCTATTTTTTGTGACAACACAAGTGCTATTAATATTTTGAAGAATCTAATGATGCATTCAAGAATGAAACATATTCCCATTAGATATCACTTCTTGAGAGAGTAGGTTTCAGATCAACAGGTTAAGATAGAATATATCAGTACTATAGGGTAGATTGTAGATATTTTCATAAAGGCACTACCAAAAGACACATTTGAGTATTTATGGGATAAGTTGGGAGTAATTTCTATTACTTCTTGCTATTGAGGATCAGCATTAGTTGAGGGGGAGATAAGTGTTATCTCTAGGATAATCCCTTTACCATTGATGTCAAAGGGTGAGAAGAATAGAAATAGGTATAGTAATAAGTACAAGGAATAGTTACAGGTTGCTATAGTAAGGAGGAGTTACTTTATATTTTTTAGATGGTAGTATGTGTAGGTTGACATGTGCAATACATGTTTTAGGATGTGGAAATTTCATCTTGAGGTTTCCATCAATGACAAAGGGGAAGATTGTTGGAAATATTGTCATTGATGTCAAAGGTATAGCATTAGTGATAATGGCCCCATTGCATTTAATGGTGTTTTTAATATTCATATCTTGGATAATGTGTGTTAATATTTATTTAATATTAACGAATATATTTTTAGTTGTATATAAGTTAAAAGAGGGCCCATGGAGAAGTAAAAGAATCATGGGGTAAAGACAAAAGAAGAATGGGATGCATTTTCTCATGAAGAGTCATCTTGAGGAATTCCAAGAGTCACCATGTGAATACAAAAAAGGGTATGGTACATTTTTCCATGAAGGGACACTTTGAGGAATATGAAAAGTCACCAAGATAAAGATAAAAGAGGAAAAGATGTATTTTCTTATGAAGGGTCACCATGTGACTTTTCAAATATAAGGATATGAAGGGTCATACAAGTTTGGTGCCACTTTCCATGAGGATTGAAGCGTCACAAAGGGTTAATGACAAAGGTCATTTTGAAATCTATAAATAAAGGCTTGAGAAGCCATTTGTTACAGGCAAGAGAGTGCATGGTTTGTATTTTTTCCAGAAGAGAGAAAAGCAAGAGATATTATAGAGTTCTATCATTTGTTGAATAACCAACATTGAGAGATAGTTGTGTTTTATACACAAGAGGGGTTGGTGCTCCTATGGGTTCATGCTCACAAATATTTTTAAGGGGTTGGTGCTCCTATGGGCTGGTGCTCACAAATATTTGTAAGGGGTTGGTGCTTCGATGGGTTGGTGCTCAAAAATAGTTGATGTGTTGGTGCTCAACAAAGAGTTTGGTGCTCCTGCAAATTGGTGCTTATAAACTTTATAATTTGAGTTGGTGCTCATTCATATACTTGAGATTGTTCTCCATGGGTTTTTCCACTTTGGGTTTTGACATAAAAATTTGGTCTCTCTCTCTCTCTCTCTCTCTCTCTCTCTCTCTCTCTCTCTCTCTCTCTCTCTCTCTCTCTCTCTCTCTCTCTCTCTCTCTCTCTCTCTCTCTCTCTCTCTCATGTGTTGCATGTTATTGTTTCAGTTTTATTGCATATCTTGAGTGAATAGATAAGTGGAATTTGATTAAGTAAAAGATTTATAAGATATATGATATATTGATTCACCCCCCTTCTCAGTATATTTTATGCTTAACATTAATTATCTTTTTACATTTAGAGATTAAATTCATCTTGATAAGGAATAAGGTAAATGATATAGACATTGCATAATAAGAATTCGTTGACATTGAAGATGACATGGTTTTGTCTAGAATGTTGAAGAAAGAAGTTTCAAAATGTGTGAAAACTGTCATAAGTGATGAAAGTGGTTGAAGTTAATATAATCAAGAGTCCACAACAATCAAACAATAGATTACAAAGGTAAACTATTGATTAAACATGTTATAACTATAAAAAATAAAAAGAGAAAGTACTTCAAGTCACATATGATTGTTTTAGTTTCACAATTATGGAAGAATGTGAATAGTTGGAAGAACTTATGATTGATTAGAGAACAAACAAAGAATCTGGCTTCCCCTTTGTCAAATAAGATAAAGATCTACCTATTTCAAAAGATTGCTCAAATCTTATAGTCCTAGGAGAAAAAGAGTTATCTGAAGAACATTTGATTGAATCATAAATAAAAAATATAATAATGTAGAATGTGATGTTTTATTTTCTAAAGGAGAGGATAACATGAAATAGATTTATGTAAAGAAGGAGATCCATTTTGTATTAGAATGGAAAACTCAGCATTCAAAAGTGAATATTTTCCTAGCACTTCCTTTTCATGTCCCCTTTTAGAATATATCTTTGAAGGATTTAAATCTAAAGTAGTAAAGCCTACATATATTGAAGATCATAGTTATGCCAAGATTGAAATCAAAGAATATTGTGAATGCAGATCAAAATGAATGGTGCATAATTCTAATTTCAAGTGAAATGGAAACTATCAAGGTAGAATAAATTGATGAAGATGATGATGATGACTCATTAAATGATGAATTCATTTCTATAATAGGAAACAATGTGGCAAATAATATTTACACTCAATTAATTCTAGAACATATCCCTATTATTATTCTAACTTAGAAAGAAATATGTGACACACTTCTCTCTGATTCAAATCATGTATCTAGCACACATGAATCTAAAGTCATTCAATAATATATTGAATATGTTTAGTACTAATTAAGAATTCTTGCATAGGATTAGATATTTCACACATACGATTAGAAAGATCGCATTGATTCCATTCCAAAACTTCAAGACATTGTTGATCTATCTATTCATGACTATCTTTGTATGCATGGTGATTGTAAGTTCATTATCTTCCCACCTGCTTATTCACTAGCATTGAATGTGTTCAAACCTCATAATTCAAATCTAGTATTTTGAAATGGTAGGTTCTTATCCCAACCAGTTCATGGTTTTGTATAGTCTTTTCATTTTCCTCTTCTCATAAATAGTTTTGCTTTCCTTATTTTGGATTGTTTGATTTTAAAATTTATATTTTGGTGTGTGTGTGGTATTTTTCAATAAATTTATCAAGTTGATGTTGTCCCTTCCTCTCCATGTATTGTTTTTTTTTCTATACTTTATTGTAGTTTTATTCCCAACTTTGAAATTATTATTGGATAAACACATCATTCACAAAGGCGTCAAGATATCCATTACCTCAAAGTGGATGAAATGATCATAATTATTGGGGCTATATAGTTATTATTTGATGGATCATTGTTTACATTTGTATTTTTTAAACTACCTACATTAAAGCCAAATCAGTTGGACATCTCTGATCACATGTCAATTCTATAGTGCAAAGTTTCTTCAGCTTTTAGAATGACATGTAGAATAAAGTCTTTGAATAATTTTATCCAAGTGAGTCTCCAATAAAAAAATTTGATGATGTATTCATAAGATATATTTTTTAATCATGAAAATGGTGATATGAATGTTTTTTTCTAAAGTGATAGGATGGACATTTTTCTCATGGATCTCTTCAAGTGAATAGGTAAACATGCAAATTTCAAGAGCAGATGATCTGACTAATAGTGCATGTTCATTTCTCATATGATTGAGAGTGGTGAACTGGATATTATTTAGTCAAATTAGGTTACATATAAATTCTACAGTGGGAGATCTAGTTTGATAGTGCATGTTCATTTATCATATGATTAAGATAGGTGAAGTGGCTACCAATGGGATTGATTAGGATGTGAAAATGTGTGTTACATTAAAAAAATTGAGAATCTATGGTAATAAGGCACCATTCATCTAAGATTATTGAGTTCTCTTGCATTCCCTTAGAAAATGTAATCCCACAGTCAAAGCTAATTATTGTCATAACATTTTACATTTTATGACATGACCCCCCAATTACACTCTCACATGAAATTAGAGGTGATTTAATGATAAGGATGGTAATTGTTTACAAAATAGAAACTAACTCCATATTAAAATAGACCATATTTGGTTTGTTTAATGTTTCACTTGTTGAATGTTAAGAATGTTAGGAATATCTTGGTTAGTGCTTCACATAGTTTTTGTATTAGTAATTATGAATATGTACAAGTAATTACTATTGTAATTAGTTTTTTTATAAACAACTAATATTTGTTGGTTTGTATGGTGGTTGAGTAGGTTGTACTCACCCATGTAAATAGGTTTAGGAGGTGTAATTATTTCCTAAATTATAGGAACAAGTTAATCTATATATTTGTAATATGTCTCATATTCTTTAATTAATAAAGTGTGAGAGTTTACAATGTAAATCTATTTGATTCTCTTCATTTGGTACCAGAGTAGTGTCAAGTCCTAAGATGGATCATTAGTTTTCTTCTAGGGGAATCCATTATTTTACTCTCTACCCTACATATGGAATTTTTATAATTATATTTCTAAAAGTTTTAATTATTCTATTTATTTTCTAAGGAAGGTGCCTGATTTCTAGATATTTGATAGATTTGTGGTCTATCTGACATTTCCTCCAAAAATTTTGTATGCATGGTGGATCCATTGATCATGTGGCCTTTGCAAGCCATGTAAAAAATAGAAGTGTGGATTATTTTATCATCAACATGAGTCAAAGGTTAGTAAAGTCATCAAGATCTGCACAGAGACAAGTTTTCATGTGGCCTATCAAAATTTATGTATACACATGTCAACCTCTCCATGCCCGTAAGGTATTTTCTAAATCAATTTACATTTTATTAGTTTATAATTCATTAGTTGAATATATGGTTATGTATTTTAATAATATTATATGTTCTAAAATGTGCATTCTTCATTGTGCCAATAAGTCTTTGTCAATGATTTATAGTTTTTATGCATAGGCCTATCATTTTATGATCACCATATGTATTTGAAGTATTGAATAACATTTAACATTGACCTATCATGTTCTCCATTTATTCCCATCAAGTCTACCTATAGGTGTAATTAAAGTTTCTTGAGTCAAGTATTATAGTCTATTTTGAGTTTAGTCAAAGTTTTTAATATTCGTAGTATTGCCATTTTTACAAGTTCATATGAATATAGTTTTTTTTGTTAAGTTTGTTTTATATGCTTAAATGGTCCATTTTGGCATAGGTTATGTAAATAATAATCATCAAATTCATATCATACATCTTGGTCTATTGTTAAAATAAAAAATGAGTTGAGAGTTTGTAAAAAAATAATAAAGATTCAAGTCATAAAAATTCAGTGTCAAAAGTTTGTTTGGGTCCATAGTAAAAAAGTTTTTATTATCAAACATTATTATAAAAATATAAAAAAATGTCTTATTGGATGAATTATCACTTGTACACGACATCCATTATTATAAAGTGAGCCTCATTGCTAAATTTTATAACTAAGTAGAAACATAATTGGAGGATGAAGGACATAGGAGGCTAGAGGACAACCAACAACCTCTCATTAGTCACCAATGATGAGGCCATACAACAACATTGGTGACATGTGTGTAGTGTGCAATGTGCTTTTAATTTTTGGTTGTGTTTTTTCTTTCTTTATTATTTTGAGTGGTGTGTGGATGCTAGATAATAATTGTATTGGAGAGTAGAATAATACAAATATCCTCTGACTGCAATGATCCTATGAATGTCATACTTAATTTAAATATGGTTAGCTAGGTGAATACATTCACTAGCATTAGTAACCATGTGCATAAAGATCCAAGACAATAAGATCCAGTCAATCATATATAATACGTTATGATTTGCTTTTCAGTGTCCCTATTTGTGTGTAAATTTCAAATTATGGGGGGAAATAATAACCAATGTTCCATTCCTATTTTGTGATAAATTGGCTAAAGTCAAGGGTAGCTTTCAGTGGTAGTGGTAATTTTTGTTACTATTTAAGATCGAGTGGTAGCGATCCACAATAGTGGATACAATTAAAAACATTGTGTTCTTATGGAATGTAATGTGATATATTTTCTAATGTGAGTCTTATTCTTCATATTTGTGCTTTGTAGGTTGATTCTTATATACTTCCCTGATGTACAAGCATAGTGGCAAACAAAAACACCAAAGTAAGTCAGTTCATGGATCTTGAAAAGGTTTATGGTAGAGATCTATAAATCCACATGAGGTGAATAGTTGATGGGTTCTTTTCATGTCAAGGTTTTTGGTAAACCTTTAAAACCATGGGAGGAGTGAGTTTCTCTTTATATCAAGGTCATGAGCCACATAGATGGGCATGCTCTAGAGGGGTGAGCATACTGTATATGAGTGTATGAATGTTTTCCTACCATCTTCACACTAAAGGGGGAATGTTAGGAATATATTGGTTAGTGATTCACATATATTGTGTATTAGTAATTATGAAAATGAAAAAATAATTATTATTATAATTAGTTGTTTTATAAACAACTAATATTTATCAGTTTGTATGGTGGTTGAGTAGGTTGTACTCACCCACATAAATATGTTTAGGTGTTGTAATTATTTCCTAAATTATAGGAATAAGTTAATTTATATATTTTTAATATGTCTCATATGCTTGAGTTAATAAATTATGAGAGTTTATTGTGTAAATCTATTTGATTCTCTTCAAAGAATTCAAGTTGAAGGAAGCTACATCAAATCTTTCACTATCCTTTAAGATTTTAAATGCTGAGCCATTTAGTGGTTTTTAGAGTAACATTTTGGATGTAAATGCATTTGAGGAGAAGATTTTGGTCAACCCTAATTTATAATTTTTGAGTCACAAATTTGGGGGTATTCAAGATATCTCAACAATTTCTTTTTTGGCAAAACAAGGTGAGAGTTTTGATTGCAACCTAAGGTATGAAAAAATTTCAGATTCATTATTTCTTATTATGTCATTATAATATTATCGTTATCATGGAAATCATTATAAAAATGGATATATATTCAAGGATACAAGTTTTAGTATAGAGCACGAAGATTATTCTTACATGTGAGGTCCAGGTGATCTTCTAAGGGTCAAAGAGGATAGCATATTTGATATCACTATTAAATTCTTCATATTTTGTATTTAGATAGAAAGGAAGTTCATGAAGAATAATATAGGGTGTGTTGTGCATTTTAACAAAGTTGTGAAGGGCCATTTCTTGCAATTCATAGACTACTCCTTATAACTAAGTCCCATACTTGAATACAAGTTTATAGATGATAATCTAACTGAATAATCACAACAAGATGTTTGATGCTAGATAAATCTATAAATAGGTTTTCCACCATTAGATGTATATAGGAGAATTCATGAAGGTTGATACAATTGAAAAACCATAAGTTCCTTTTGCATATGGAATGGACCTCATATCAAATAAATCACATAAGGTAACAAATAAGGCTTATAATGATCGTGTTGTCAATCCTTGCATCTAATATTATTATGTATGAAATAAAAAAAGAAGGTTAGTTGATAGGAATACAATAATCTTACATTTGGATACTGGGTCAAGATAATGTGATGAATTTATAAATTCAATCATTGGAATCAAATCCAAAGTTTTGAAGAACTCACAAATGATTTAAGGTAAAGTTATCTATAATTGTGCTTCTATTATAGACTTGAATAATTTATTAGAGGTTGATTCAAGTTTCAAGTGTGTAAAGGGTGTATAATAAATGAAAATACAAGGGAAAATTGATTCTTGATCAATCTTGAAATGTCTTATCTTTAAAATATCCTCGACAAACAGAGTCAAAACAGACTCAAGAAGAATTAAAGAACAAAAGACAAAATTTGTCTAAATCTTTCCTTATCAAAATTTGGCCCCATGCTAGGCACATCATCAGATCTTAACATATGTCTAGACACATATCATATCCCAACATACTTGAAAATATACCTTTCAAAACCTACCATGTGTCTGAACATAGGGTAAAACCCATCATGTGTTTGAACATGAGGTAGAACCCACCATGTGTCTAAGCAGGGTCAAAGTTCCCTCTATCCATAACTTTCACATCTGAATTATGTTTTAAATCTTGTTCAATGTGTTTTAAACATAATCTGATGAATGAAATTTTACCTTAAGGACCCATGGTTATAAAATTTCATATTGAACTTCTAAAATCAAGGAGGATAATCAAAGTTGTTCTAGTAGGGTGGAATTCCAAACATGTCCAAGCAGGGTCCAAGTTCTGTCTATCCATAAATTTTACATCCAAACTCAAATTTGACTCTTATTTAAATACATTGTAAATATAATTTGATGAAGAAAATCTTTACCTTAAGGACCCATGGTGAAAAAACTTCATCTTGAACATATAAAATCAATGGGAGAATCACAACTATCCAAGCAAATCAAAATTCCAGATGTGTCCAAGTAGGGTCCAAGTTCCCTCTGTCCATAACTTTCACATCTAAAATCCATTTTGGTTCCCATTCAATGCATTGAAAATATAATTTGAAATAAAATTTTAACTTAAGGGACA
>JARHVA010006287.1:0-130000 GCA_037957365.1 Torreya grandis
CTTACTTAAAGTTTCTCCCATGATTTTACATCTTCAATATGAAGTTTATGATCCATGAATGCCCATTGATATGTCTACAAACCTGTGGGTGGATAAAACTTATCCTAGTCTTTGATTGAGAGAGTATTTGAATCTTACCCTCATTGAATTAGACATCCAATTTTTTTAATACTATATAAAATTATATGATTGAATTTTTCATTATTATTTGTGGCCAAGTTTAGAAATAAGACTTGTAGGAAACTATTCATATACTATACCATGCCACCACTTGAATGATTGTCTACAAAGAAGCCAATTTTCATAGAGAAGGAACATGTTTAATCTTAAAATTATATGTTTTCCATTACTAATGAGACACTTTAGAACTTATAAGAATGACAATACTTAAAACCAACTAAAATGCTTACAGCTGAGGTGGTGATGTTCAAACATGCTTGCGCCAATGGTTTCCTTATTGAATACACCTCATATAGTTAATTTAATTAACTAAAATTAACATTAAAATTAATCAATTTATCTTTTAAATCACCTCAAAAATTCCATTTTCTTACATCAATCTTTGAAGTGAAGAAATATAGGCAAATCTAGACCCTACTTGGATGAACAAGACATAATAACCTCCTTAAAATTTTAACAATTATTCATAAAGGGGGGAAAACCAATATTATTAATATAGACATGAATTTAATTAAGACCCCCTCATTTTGTAAAAATCTCAAGTCCCAACTCTCCTTATGTTATATGGAATGAACATCTAAAATTGGCCTTTATGATCTTAATAAAGGAGCTATGGAGGCCTTGATGCAAATTTTGGAATATTAAGATGTGTGAAATCTTGTTATCTATGGATACAACCTATAGATGGTTAAAAGACACTTTTGAACTATTTTCACTTAAAATGGATCTTCCAAGTCTATACAATTTCCTATAACTGCCTGTAAATGAGTGATTCTCTCAATTTGAACATTAAACCTAAAAAATTACATCATCTGACATTCTTGACATATGTGAAAGTTATATAACTCTTTAAAAATATTTAAAAAGTGTGATTTATGGATATTTGATCTTTTTTGGATTTGACAAATGTTGGAGTTAGTTACATGCACCTTTTTTTTCAACTTGTTTTACCTTAAACTTTCCAAATAGACCTTAACTTATCTAAACCTATATGAAATTTTTATGTAAGGTGATGAAGGGGTATAATGAATTTAAAATCAACCTATGAACCTTTGACATAATTTAACTTCATCTTTTCATTTTCTCATTATGACTAAACTAGGACAAGACACATATAAACCACTACCTTAATTTTGTTAAAGTAACCTTAACTTTTGCTAATAAGACCTTAACAAGACCATTTACGACATCAAAAGGTATGGAAGGGATATGATCAAGGTTATAAAACACGAAAATTTGAGTTTTTAATGAACCTGGTCTATGGTAGCCAAAATTTGGATAACATCTTTGGTGACCTCATGGGAATACAAGTTTGACTATGCATATAGACTAGTGGCTCAATAAATTCATTGGGATATGGAGTCATGATTGAAACTAAGACTTTACAACCACCTTGAAACCAAATGAGATATACAAACATAAAATGAAACACCACACCACTCATGTGTCATAATAGACTTAGAGGAAAGAACACACAAACCAAAAAAGGCACACACTTGTGAATGAAACACTTAGGGAACATAAAGACCTAATCTAATATGTATAAATTTATAAAAATGACCTCAATAGAATGGATTAAAGTGTATACCATTGATTGGGATACTCAATTCTTATCCATTTAGTCTTGTAAGCTGAAAGACATTATGTTCTTTATAAGTAATGATACCATAAGGTTCACTCCACAATGCACCAAACTTAGTTTTGGTACTAGGATTAGCTCTATTAGTATCCCAATTTAAGTCAAGATATCATTATTCATATTTTCTTGATATATCCCTCTTTTCAATGGTTATTTTCACTTGTGCTTGGTGACATTCCATGTTATGAATAACATGATTTATTTCTTCCTCAAAGGCCATTAGTTCTATCCATCTTATAACTATAGGATGATTCCCCATTATTTGAATTTGATGTGATAACTCAAGAGATAGTAACTTAATTGAAATATGTAGCTTATATTTTCTTCTATGGACAAGCGTATAAGGTGAGTTACCAATGGAAATATTTGGATTGAACCTATTAGCCCATAGGGTTATCTTCAACCTAGTGTGTCAAGACCTTTGATTATCTTCTATTGTCCTCTTTATAACTATGATCAAGTTCTTATTAGTGAAATTAGTTATCTAATTAACTTGGGGTAGTAATTAGAATAATTACTCAAGTATATGCTATATTGGAGAGCCCATTCCATTGTTCTCACACATTAAAAATCATGCCATTATAAAAAAAATATTGTTACAGGCACCCCAAACCTTGTCACTAGGCTCTCTTAGAATTCAAGAACTAATGTTTTATTAGCCTGTTTGAGGGCACCTACCTCTACCCACCTTGTGAAATAGTTGGTAGTTGTAAGGACCCATTTATGACCTACACTAGATGGATTATTGATCATCCCAATGAAATCAAGTCCCCATTACATGAATGGTTTTTCAACCTAAATAAGGGGAATAAGAAGGTATAAAAGTCTTTGTTTTCCTAAAAAAAGTACACACTTTTTAAATCTTCTTACACAAGCATATGCATCCTTGAATAGGCTAGGCCAATAGTAACTAGCCCTCATTATTTTTGTAACTATAGTTTTAGGCGTAAAATGGCCTCCAGATGGTCCATCATGGAAATTTTTTATAAGCTTATCAATGTGGTTTATTTACACACATATTATAAACATTCAATTGAGTTATTTCCTAAAAATAACCCCATCCATAAGGACATAATTTATTATGTGTAATTTTAAGTATCTCTTTCTTGATTGATCTAGACGCATAGGACACTCACCTGTTGAAGGAGCATCATGATCTATTGTTTCTAACTTTGAGAAGATAAATTTGAATTTTTACTAGGACCCTCTTTCTATTTTAAAACCATATATTCCTCCTCATTTATGTTTGATGCTAGGTGTTCACATATCCCTCTTCCTCTTACTAGCTTAGTGGCCTTGATCTCCACATCATACTCCATCAGTTTAGTTATCAATCCAACTCTTTTATCATTAAAGTTTTTATTCAAGATGAAGTCTCTTATTCTTGGATGAGTTACCATGACATATATTTTTTTTTGGACACCATATTCCTAAATTTATTGAGACTTATTATAACTTCCAATACTTTTTTCTCAACATATGTGTACCTCTTTTATAAACATGCTTATTTTATCTCTCCTCATTTTATAACTTTCATTGAATATACCTTTAAGAGTAACTGGCCCTTTAAGGATCTTATTAGACCTTAATTACACAATTTGGTCCCCATATTAGTGTTAAAACTTGGCCTAATTTGTATAATAGATCTCAACTTCATGTTAGAGAAAATATTATATTTGTTTGTCACTTTCAAACACTTTCCTATTAACATCATTGTCCAGTATTGAAGGCCTTACAACTACCATGATGTGTGGTTGAGTTTTGGAATTCTTTACATCATTGGCTAAATCATGCTCCCATTGATGCCAACCTATTATCATGCTGGTTCTCTTACCTTGGGATTAATTTTATGTCAACAACCTCAAAATCCTTAATAATTTCCCACACTCTATGATTTTAGGACTTTAATAATGTGTTCTTTAATGGACTCTTACCTCTGACTTGGCATATAATTCATTCACTATCTCTAATGGCTTGAACTTATTTGACTCCTTTCTTCCTTGACCATTGAATACCATGTACAAGAGATTCATATTAATCTACATTACAATAACAACTAAACTAAAACCTAATGGATAAATAATACCTTTTATTTGATGGAGAAATAAGAATTATCGCTACAGCTACTCAATTATTGCTTTGCAATCCATTAAAAAACAACTTACAAAAACCATCACTATCCTCATTAATCTCATAAAGAGAAGGTATGGTTTTACCTTATTAATGTAAGTAATAAACCCTAACACTAGCATCTTAAATCCCTCTATATGTATTAAACTCATGATTTTCTACCCCTCATTCATCAAGAAGAAGTCTAAAATGCCTTCAAGAGGAATAATTGGTTCTTGGTCACTAGTTTGATCTTCCTCATCAATGATATAAATATTAAAACTAGTAACATTTGGTTTTTATGTCTCAATGTTTAACCTTGATATAGATTCTAATCTTACAATAACTTTGGTGCCATATCTTGTCCTAAAAACCATGTAGGACCAATCTGATGATAAGTAACCACCAATCTCTGTTGTGAAGTCTCTTGACAAGCAAAGGGAAAATTATGGTGTCAAGTAAATAATAACCACATATTGAGAAATGGAGAAATTAGGATAAGCATGAATATTTAGATTCAAACCCTTGATAAAACCAACTATCTTAGTTGTTGATCCATCTAGTTGTAGCACACTTTTAGCATGAGTGTCATATTTGAGGCCTAGTTTATCCATTATTTACTTTGGTATGATTGACCTACTAAACCCACTATATATCATAAAATTATGAACCAAACAATCAATAATGATAACTAAAAAACATAATGGAGGAGGCTTTCTCACTTCACCTTATTGTGACTCACTTGACTTAGATGTATTTTTAAACACAAAAGTACATTTTCTTATTATCCATAATGATGATCCAAGATTCGATAGTTCCTCATGTAACATATCCCTTTGTCCCATAATAGATAAATTGTACCACATAGGTATACTTATATGAAACTTTTTATTTTGACCCACTATATTGAGAGAAGAAACACCAATCTTTGGCTACCCTCTAGGATTCATGACATCACTTTGGGTATGTTCATTTTGGTGTGCTAATGTACTATTATCATTCTAATTTATTTTTATATTATTGAGCCTTAGAAGGTAAATTAGGCTCTATTATCCCTTTATTCTTGGATGGAATTGTAGATGAACCTTTACCATTCTCCTTTACCTCTTACACAACTCTTCTTTTAGACCTAGTGTTGGTTGCAATTGAACTATCTACCAACCTACTTGAAACTACCTACTTGATTCACTACACAAAAATCCTATTATTTGAAATTTATAAGTGTATAAATTGAATGAAATTTATATCAAATAGCCATAACCTGATTAAAAACTTCATCTTGTGTTAGAGAAGGAAAAGTTTATCTATCATGCCACACAAGCTTGATTCAACCCCACCATCTTGATTGGTAGATTATTCATGAGATTGATTCCATTGAGGAGGTAATTATTTCTCATGCATCATATTGTTTTGAGTGGGTACCAAGGATATTGAAGTTGAGGATTCATCTAGCTTGAAACTTGTGTATGGTCTAACATTGGTGATATGAACTTGGCCTTGAGTATTTCCTTGGAAGGGTGGCCTATTTGATTGATACGACCGATAAGATTGGTTCCATTAAGAGGGACTATGGAACTAATTTTTTTTCCTCTCCATTTCCATGAATTTTCTTTCAAGAGTATTAGGTATCCTTTATACATAATTTATTTTTCTTTCTTCACTAGGGGTATCCAATTCATGATTAGTTATGGTAGGAATTAGAGTAAAGACTTGGGGGGTAATGGGTTGAATGTTAGAAAATAAAGGAATAGGGGGACTTGGAGTAAATTTCATAGTTTGGATCATATTATTGTTATCCCTAATAGTAATCTCAAAAGCATCTGGTAAGGTATTCCCACCCATAGATTAAATCATAACTGCTATATCACTATTCAAATCCTTAAGGTAGTTTAGGAATGCATAGTTTAGAGTTTGGTATTACAAGAACTAAGATCCTATCCCATGGTTTTTGGAACCTAGAATTTAAATCTTGCATTAATTCTTTAGGATCTCTCATTATGATGGTCAATTGATTGGATTTGGAAAATTGGTCACTCTTATCTTCAAATCTTTTTCCCAATCACTATCCCAATTCATCCCATGAGTCAATGAAATTAGGGGATAAGGTGATATACCACTCCAAACCCTTATCTTTAAAATTGATTGAAAATAACTTGATTTCCACATTCTTTTGTGTGATGTTATGGATGTTACAAAACTTTTCCATGTCCCTAATATGTTTAATGGGAATGAGATTAGTTTTTTTCCACAAAAATAAGGGACACTCTAGAGGGAAACCACATGTATGTCATCATATTTATGAATGTTTAAAGAGATAAACCATTAAAATAAACAAAATGAAGATTTATATTTATGCTATCAAATTTAGGCTAACTTGGATAGAAGGTAATAAAGATCTTCCTTCGAGGTGACTTGGTATAAGGTAGAGTATGAGTGAACCTCTTCCATCTGTATGAATATAAAGGTAATTAAACAAACTCAAAAGGGGACACCTTTAAATATTTGATATTTTAGTCATCTTTGGCATGAAAATTGGCTCACTTGTCAAATACCAAGAGTTTGAGACTTGTTGGAGCCGATAGGTGCTACATTAAGAAGGATGTTATAGCTATACTTTTTCCAAGACCAACATCAATCTTGGATAACATGTTTGTATTTAAATCCCATTCAGCATGCTATAAATATCATATCTAAATTTTTCACCCTTGAGAGGGTGATTTAATTTCAATCAACCTAAGCTATGTAATGTGATTGATCTAAGGTTATGGGTGACCTTTCAAGGGGTCAAAGCTCTAGAGTTTAGGCTAGCTCCCAAGTACAATACCTACACTAGAAACTATACTAATTGATTGACTAATAAAATGGAAATATGAAGATAAAAATAATAAATAAACTTAGAGGTGAATCCCAAACATGAGGTCCTCAAATTGTTAATAATTCACTATGAAATACTAAGTTATAATCTAATTATGCTACTCCAAAACAATCCATATCACACAGTGCTTCAACGTGAAGCTTTTTAAGATTGAAAGAGCTTAGGATGATAAAAAAATAGGTGATAAAAAAAAACACTAATGGTTTATCAATTCTCTAACTAAGAAAACTAGGTATAAACACTTCATATGACTTTTGAGAAAAAGCAAACTTACATAGATGCATGAACTGAAGGACAAATATATAGAAACACATACACCATCACTAAGCATTTATATAAAAAAAACACTAAAGATCAATTTTTAAAAGATGAAGATAGAATATACAAATTTAATTGATTTTCATAGGTAAGTATAAGACATAATTTTGGCAAGGATTCACCATAGCCAATGTGAGCATGCTTTGTAAATCCATACAAGGCTGTATATATAGTAAAATATGAGAGAGAGAGAGAGAGAGAGAGAGAGAGAGAGAGAGAGAGAGAGAGATGAGAGAGAGAGAGAGAGAGAGAGAGAGAGAGAGAGAGTGAGAGAGAGAGAGAGAGAGAGAGAGAGAGAGAGAGAGAGAGAAGGGGCATAAAAGATCATGGACAATGGAAATCCATCATAAAGGTAGTTTAAATATAATAAATTAAGAAATAAAATATTATTAAAGGTTCTCATCAATATGTATACACTTTCTCAATCATGTTCTTTAAATTGGCATATGAAGTTGTTTAGGTAATTTTTGAGTTCTTGAATCTAACTCATCTCTCTTGAAGCTACACATCTACACATTCAAATATAATTAAAACATTATTAATTGGATTTTTGAATGACTAATAGGTTTCTATGCCATTTTATTTTAAATTTTATAACCTCTCCTTCACTCTTCATTAGCATGCAATCTTCACTAGCTCTTTTTGGGCTCAAAATGCTTCAAATTTAGTTTTCAAGCTCATGAATGAAAAATAACATCATGAATAATTAATCATTACCTTATAAAATTTTATCAATCCATATTGGTATCTCAAATACTTTCTATCACTCCATTTCATACTCGAACTTCTCACTTTCCTTCATTTCTTTGTATCCCTCAAAATACACAAAGCTACTTATTTAGTATAGTGTGAGGATTATCTTGACAAATTGAGCATGGATTTGAGTACCTAACATTCCCTTACAACTTTATGAAAAAATTCATGATCATAAATTGAGTTTAAGTACACATATTATCCTATTTTCTCTCTCTAATTAGGCCTCTAGGCCTAGAAAATTAAGATTTGGCTCCATTGACCCCCTAAACATGTGAAACCTATAAAATTTGATTTACTTTATATACCCTCAAACCATGATCCATGTGAAATTTTAGGTTCTAAAAATCTATACAAATGGGTGGAATAAGAAATGGTCAAAACCCTAGATTGGGAGCATGTTCATACTTAAGAGGCAACTTGAATGGTTTTCCAAGGAATTTATAGGTTCCAATTATTTATTTCTATTTATTCATGCTATAAACACCATAATGAAATTAAATATGTTATAGTAAAGCCATAAAAGAATACTTCATAGGCTTAAAATTGAGCTCTTGTTTTAGAAAAATATTGAATTTGTTGGAAGCATAACCATTGGGGGGGTGAATCAGTGTGAAAACATTTCATTTAATTCTATTCATCATTATTTAACCATTAAAACTAACATATATATATATATATATATATATATATATATATATATATATATATATATATATATATATATATATATATATATATATATATATATATATATATATATATATATATATATATATATATATATATATATATATATATCAATGCATAGAAGAGAAATAAAATAAGCATGATATCAACACATGAACAAAAAATATATGTGGAAAAATTTCACGGGAGATAAAACCGACTATCACACCACTTGGACTATTGTCCTATAAGTAATGAAATAAAATTTAACAAGGCACTAACCCTACCTAGTCAAACATCCACTCAATTAGTCCTTTAGAGAAATATAAATTTAAAGGAGGATCAGACCCCATAAGTGAATTTATACCAACCAAAACTAATTAAAATATGCTTTTAAAATATCTAACCTACAAGGAATATCTAACTCCCTTCTTGACTAAGCACCAACCCAACCAATATAAGCTTGATCACCTTTACAACACCTTGCCACTCAATCAACATATGGTGAAATCTTATTTAGATATAAATACTCTTTATCCTATTATAAAATCTCTATAATAAAATTGAAACACTATTATTATTAATCTACTGATGGTATTTCACCTCATTTATCTCACTTCAACTTTGTACCCCTCTCAAATAGCCTTCTAGGCTCACTCATTCAACATGCCTCTTCTAGGCTCATTAAGTCAATTGACCCTATCATCCACATATAAAAATATATGTTAGATTATCATAGTGATTTATGTAATACTTTAATATTCCTAAATTACCTTTGTCTACACTTATAAGAGTTATTTCCTTCTCTACTATTCACACTCTTATAACTCACTCAAATAGACCAATTAGGTCTTCCTTATATACTCAACACTTTTGATTTCACCCATATTGGTCAAAAAATAAAATTAAAAAACTTGGATCACAATTTAAATAGGTAAAATAACACTTTTAACATAATAAAAAATCATTACACAAGCTGGTCATCACACATACGAACCAAAACCCTATAGGCCTAATGGAGACCTAATAGAATTAGGCCTTCTCTAAGGCACACATACTCTTTGACCCATCAAAAAAATTTAGACTTAAAAAATGCATGGAAAAATTATAATACACCTAAAATATACCCTTTATAACATTAACATAGGTATAAACTACCTGTAAGTTAAATTCACCACTTGAATCATGCTATTAGACCTTCTTACGATTAGGCCTTCTCACTACCTAAAAGTCTATCTCATAAAACATAAGTATATAATAAATTTTATAAAAAAATAATATAATAAAATAATATTAATATATTATCCATGAACTCATGGTGAAAAAAAAATACATTACACACCTTCACTCAAGCTCTAAGCATATAAAAACACTTCTGTAATAGGCTCACTCTGCTCTACCAAAAACTGTCAAAACATAGTCAAGAAATTTTGATTAACAACGTATGAATATGCACTTATCATGAAAAAAAATATTAAAATTAGCATTTTATACTTATATAACATCCTAATTTTCAATATATTCTTCAAATATTATCAAAATACCCAAATTCATCTCTATAATATGACCACTTAGAACTACCTGTAGGTCCACAAATGTAGTCATGTAGAAGTTTATCTTTAGCACTTTTAATGTCACTTTAATTAATTTTAATCAATATTAATAGATCATATATGAAATATATATCATCATAAAATATATATATATATATATATATATATATCACTTTTTATAATATCAACCATTGGTCTTATAGACCAATTTCTTAGCTCTCTCTTACATAGTGCTCACATAGTTAGATATGCCATTTTGGCTTCCACATTAAAAATCCTAAAATTATCTTTCCATAATATATAAAGTATTAAAAGATAATATACATACCAAAAAACATAAAAGTTGAATTTTATACGTTTTATTTTTTCATAGGGTCTCGCACTCTTCACTTCACTTGGCAGACCTGGAATAATTAATCTATTTTAGGAACCAATCATGGTGAACATGACTTCCAACACTTGTAAAAAAACTTGCATGAAAATATAATGCATGTATATGTTAAAAATTCAAAATTATAACAACTCAAATCAAAAATATATAGGTTAAATGATAGATATAGAACAAACTAATCAAAGTATGAACCTCACTCTTTCACTATCTTCACTCATAGAGATAGGTCATCTTGAGAGAACTATTTTCACCATTTGAAATGAATTAAAAAGAAAATAATAAACATTTATATTATTTATATGTGTTTAAAAATTACCTCAATCAACTTAATCCATTATTAATCATCTGAAACCAATCCCTAACTGCATTCTCACTATGACTATTTTTATCACTATCTTTAACTCTTAGCTAGTTTAGCGATAGGTCAAATTGATTCACCAAAGTAGTTGACATAGAGGATATAAATAATAAAAATAAAACCATTTACATAAATTAAAAACTTTAACTTTAACCTCCATACATTGTACAATTTTGACCTAGTCAACCTTGTTTATAACATCAAATTCTTCAAAAATAAGGATTTTTCTATAGGTTTCACTTGTTGCTTTGATAAAAAAACTTCCACTTGGAGATGAATTGAGGAGTAATATAAAATTTTAAAAAATCAAAAAATAATTTCCAATCCATTCTAGGCCATTTCAAACAAGACTTCTCCAATCAGGTCATTATAAGGGTTTTGAGAGGGTTTTGGACTAGTTTCCATTCTTAACAAATGGTCATAAAAATTTATCCCTTAAAAAACTTATTAATGCTTTAAAAATATTATTAATACCATTTTAAATCTCTCCCAAAATTCTAAACTTACCATTAAACTATCACATGTGCTAATGAACATCAATTTTTTTTCTTGGGTCTGTAACTCCTCAATCTGCATACACAAGAGACCTCAAAACATTATTTATTGCTTTGTCCTTAAAATGAAGACTTGAAACTTGGTAAAAATAATTGAAAAAAAATTTCAAACCTAATTACATGATCATATGATCTTTATCACCTTTAAAACTCATCTTGACCCTTCATTAGGCCATACTAGGTCTCCATGCATACAAGGCCTTAAACTACCAGTTACATTTTGACCTTTTAACACACTTGGGAACCTCTTATACTGATATAAATAAGTCATAAAAATGTAAAATTACATATTATAAAGATAATATTATACTAAAATCCTTCACACAAGTCTCACACTTATCATCTCAAGAAGATACTAAGCCTATGCTTTCACACAAGGTTTCTCATGTAGGGACTAATTCTCAAACTGACCTTCATACCACTATAGATGAATTATAAGACTCATTCACATGAAAAAACTCCTTTATATCATTCTAAAATACTAACTTACATATTCATAATCTTATCACACCACAACATAAAATTAAGGTCTTATGCAAAACTCAAGAATCTACTAGAGTACGCTTGAGTCATCATGAATACTTACCCATGTCTCTTCATAATATCACCTATATGACATAAATGACCTTTAAATACTTTTGAAATCAATTAAAACCTTAATGACATAAAAAAAACAAATAGGAATATACCTCAATAATCTCCCCCTTGTCATTGATGGCAAACACTTTAACACAATAGACCATTCTCATCTCTCCTCAAGCTAGATCTACCCATCAAGTCATTCTCCCCATTTGACATTAGTCACAAAGGTCATATACACTCTCACAAGGTCATCTATAAGTAGTCCATTTATCCTTAAACCTAATCATTTCATTGAATAATCAAGCTCCCCTTTTGTCAATAGATACTTATCTTTAAGTTTCTCAAGAGACTTAATTATCTCCCCCTTGCTCCATGATCTACCTTAAAAAATATCCATAAATATTAAATTATACTTCTCAAGTCATTAGAGCTTGACTCAGCTCATGGCCCTTTTCTTTGCATATAACTTTATAATCATTGTTCCTATAGGAAAAGTATGATATATTTATTTGACAATACTCTTCAACAAGTATATTACATCCATATATCTTATTTATGGTCAATCAAGCTATCATATCTTGGACAAGATCATAACACCCTTCTTGGTTCATTCTACCTAATGATTCAACCATTCATAATAAATGAATACTTTGATCCTCTTCCTATAATAAATAACTTGTCATCTCACTCTTAGAACACCAAAAATACCTTGGATTACTAGAGAAAACTGTCTCTACCTTTGATAACATTGGTCTTATAGACTAATATTCAACTCTCACATATGCATTACAAGCATGATATCTACAATAGGAAACATTGAAACAAGTCCATCTAGTAATCCAGTGATATTATATAGGTTAAATAAGATCCATTTGTATCATGAACATTCACATTGGGTTTAATGGATACAAGAAGTCTTAAAACCTCAAACCTCTTGTTCAATATGTCTTTGAACTGGACCATCACAATTGAGATCAAAATAGACTTTTAAAAGAATCAAGAAGAACTTAAAGACCTTAAGGACATATTCAAGAAATTTTATCATTCATCCAAAGTGACCAAAAACTCTGTATCACTAATCAAGTTACTCATGTTTGTAAAAAACATAGACCTTAAGCATAATCTTCTTTCAATGATATTTTTATACACATATGCACACTTTCAAAACTTATTAAATACATGTAATGAGACTTAAATGAGGTTACAACATCATTAAATTCTTATAACACCAATTCAATGTCAAAAAATAGTTTCTAAACCCATCAAAGTCCTTCTAGGTTCTCTGAGTAACAACACAGTCAACAAACTTTGACTTTATTCCATAATAAATTCATCTATATAGACCTTCAAAATAAAATATCACTTAGAGGATAATCATCATGGAATCTTCTACAAATTTTCCATTTACATTATCTTGATCATCATGGCTTCTAAAAACACTTCTCTCCTCTTGGGTTTACAGTCAGTTTGAATTTGAATTCAGACAGTTATAATTTTGAATCCTCAACAATTACTTCTAGAAGTACAAAATTGACTACCTCTGGCACATCACAACATATAAGATCAAATTTGAAAGATTATAACTTGAGATATAAAAATATTCAAGTATAAAATGTTTAGAGGATCTTCTTGGGACATTAAACAACATCTTCATGAAACCTTTGACCATATATTGACTTTCTATGTGCCTATAATAAATGAACAAAATTCTCTAACTCTTCATACCTATGTGATGGTCTATGATGATCTATTCCTTATTAATATAGAGGATTCATGTTCTTCTCTCAAAATTATCATTTGAAACATTATAACTTAACCAAAGCATCTAGGACACCCTCATAACATTCTCAATTAGCTCAATGACCTATAAACACTCTTTTGCATCTAGACACAACAAATAAATTTCTTAAAACTCTTGAATCATCTCATAGATGCTCCCCAAGAAATCTTGTAGAATTAAAGACCTCAATGAATATATGATTAAACACCATACAAACAATGATATACATTCATACCTTTATTCCACATACAGTGTCAAATAGACCTCATATCATTAATAGGTCTCATCAACATATTTCTACTCATCACTGGCCCTTGACAAGACATCACTCACTTATTTTCATGATGAAAATTTTTATGAATCTTAGATAGAGACACACCATTCCATAGGGTTTAGAACAAAATGAACTCAAATGATGCCCACATCTCCTCTCTTACATCCTTGATCATATTTTATTTATAAAACTAATTGCTTTCATTTAGAATCCTTTTGGGCTTGCCAACCTTCATTGGCTCACTATCCTCAATATCCATGATGTTGTTAATATTATTAAATATTTCAACTATATTCTTATTTTATTCTTCCTCTACTAAAAATTAATCCATATTCACTCTTGGTCCTAGTCTGATTTAGCATAAATATCTTAGGTATCCATACCCATGTTTAACCTTTCTCATTTAGTCTAGAAGCTCCATATCTCTTATCATGACTTGAGAACTTAATTGAGTATAATATAGAAATATGACCAGTCTTATGACAACTATATAAAATAGTACTACTAAACTTACCTTTGATCTTATTGTTCCTTCTTCCATGATCCCATAACAACTTATTCCTTGAGGCCATTCTACAATCTTCACAAGACTTTACCTTGACATTGGTTTGTTCAATATTTACCTTCAATCAGGTTAACTCAAATTTCAACTTAGAACATTCTTCCTCTTTTGAACTCATATTTATCTTTACGTATTTTAGCTAAGTCTTAAGATCCTTGATGATATTTCTATCTTATTTGGCTACTTTATACATTTCCTCAAGCTTAGTTTTAAGATGACTCATCTCTCCTTCATGTTATATAAAGGACATGGCATTTTATTTAATATTATTAATGATAATTTCATGTTCATCACATTTTAAATTAGATTTACTCCTCATTTTCTCAAAAATACTAATATTCTCTTTAAGACCTTTGACAATTGATCTCAATTCTTGATTCTTTTTCCTTAGTTGTTTAGCCATCTTGTGTTTTTAGGATCACCTTCAAGATATCAAGCATCCTCCAAAGCACCTATTGTGATACCAATTTTTGGAATAAAAACCACTAAGAGGGGGGATGAATCAATGTGAAAACATTTCATTCAATTTCATTCATCATTATTTAACCATTTAAACTAGCATAGAGATATAACAATGCATAAAAGAGAAATCACATAAGCATGAAGCAAGATATCAACACATAAAACCAAAAGCTATGTGGGAAACCCTCATGGGGGATAAAAACCATTATCAAACCACTTGGACTACTGTATTATAAGTAATGAAATAACATTTAGTGAGGCACCAACCCCACAAGGATCAACAACCCGTACCTAGTAAAGAATCCACTCAATTAGTCCTTTATCAAGATCCAACTTATAAGGAAGATATAACCCCATAAGTAATTAGGAAAAAACCAAAAAAAATTAAGGGAAATTCTATAAGATAAAACCTCTAAGGTATCTCCAACTCCCCTCTTGACTAAGCACCAACCCAACTAAGATAAGATTGATCAACTTCACAACACCTTGTTACTAAATCAATGAATGATGACATCTTTAGATAACAATATTATCTATTTTAAAATACAATATATATAATAACCTAAAACACTCTTATTATTAATATAATGATTATCTCTCACCTCATTAAACTCACTTCAACCTTCTACCCCTCTCAAATAGTCTTTTAGTCTCACTCACACAACATGCCTCTTCTAGGATCATTAGACCAATTGACCTTGTCATCCACCTATAAAAGATATATTATATGATAATAATGATTTATTTCTTATTCTTATGGTCCTAAATTACCTAATTATTCTCCTTCAATATCTCTTTCCTTTTTTTTTATTCACACTCTTCTAACTCACTCAAATAGAAAAATTAGGCCTTGCTTATTTACTCAACACTTTTGAATTCACCCATCTTGGTTGGAAAAGAACCTTACCCCACTTGAATTAAAATTTAAATATGTATATAAAAACATTTAAAACAATAAATAATCATTACACAATTTGGTCATCACTCATAGGGACCAAAACCCTATTAGGCATAATGGAGACCTAATGGAATTAGGCCCTCTACTCTGACCCCTTGAAATAGTTTAAGACTTTAAAAATGAATGAAAAAATTATAATAAACCTCAAATGGACCATTTGTAACATTCACTTATGTCTAAGCCACTTATAAGTCAAATTTACCACTTGAATCATGTTATTAGACCTACTCACCATTAGGCCTTCTCACTACCTAAAAGTTTGCCTCACAAAAATAGAAGTATATAATAAATTTTATAAAACAACCATATGATAAAATAAAATTAAAATATTCTCCATGACATTTTTATAACCATAAAATCTATTATACACCTTCACTCATGATACAAGAATATAAAAACACTTCTATAATAGGCTCACTCTGTTCTACTAGAAACTATTAAAGCACAATAAAGAAATTTTGATTACCAACATCTACATATGAACTTTTAAAGAATAAAAATAAATTAAAATGAACATTTTATACTTATATAAAATACTCATATTCAATATATTATTCAACTTTGATCAAAACACCCCAAACTCATCTCTAAAATAGGATCATGTAGAACTACCTATAGCTCCCAAAATGCAATCATGTAGAAGTATCTTTAGAAATTATAATGACACTTTAATCAATTATAATGGAATGATATTAATTCAAATAAAAATCATAAATAAAAAAATATATCACAATTATATGGAAATATAACAAGAATTATTAATAATAGATAACCCACTTTGAGGGGGCAACCTCCCAAATGCTTGTAATAATAATTAATACTCAAATATGATGATAAATAAATAACCCTACCTCATATATATAGTATAATAAGGCCATTTTTCACCCATAGGCTGACCTAATAAGTATATTAATTCATATATAAATGTAAAATAATATGCAAAAGGGTTATGTAAGCCACAAGTTGGCTACACATCCTTAGACACACTAACGATTAAGGGTGTAGCATGCCCCTCCCCTTGAAAACAACATTGTCCTCAACATTGAATCAATATCAGATGATGTTTAATAATTGATTCATCCTCATAGGTATCATATTTAGAATGAAAATTCTTCCATTTGATAATATACTCAATAATTAATCTGGACCATAACTATTTAGTGCACATTTGAAGGACTACTTTAGGATCAAGAATAACCCTCCCTTCCACATCTAATCATGGTAACTTGGTTTTAGTTTTAAAATATATCCAATGATATTATTAATCTAATATACATAAAATACTAGATGAAAGTGAGTGGATGGAGGAAATTCTAGCTTATAAGCCACACTACCAATTTTTTACAAGATCTGATAAGCACCATAATACTTGGGAGATAGATTATTATCATTTTTTTATTTAAGGACACATTCTTATAAATATGTAAGATAAAAAACACCCAATAAAAAATTTAAAAATTCCTCTCACTCCTATGTTGATTTGGTTATTATTTCATGTGATTCTGGGTTAAAGCTAAATTTTCATACAAACTAGTAAGGACTACCTGCTGATGTTGAAGGTGTAACTCCACTACACGCACCTTTGGGTGGGTCTTAAAGGGTGAAGTGAAGTATTAAATATGGTATTCATATAATGACATAAAATGATACATTTTGGATGAACTATGCACTAAAGCATTAAACCATAATTCAACCAAGGATAGCCACTGAAACCATTTATCCTATTTATTTGACACAAAGTAATGAAGGTACCTTATAAAAACTTGTTAACTACCTCAATTTGTCCATTGGATTTAGGATGATAGAATGAGATATGAGATAACTGGGTTCCATAGCATGCAAATAATTATTTCTAAAAATTACTAATGAATATGAGATCTTGATCATTAACAATAATATTTAGAGTACAATGCAACTTTTAAACTATATTGAGGAAGACAGAAGCTATTGTACTAGCCACCAATGGTTGAGATAAATTAAAAAAATGAGCATAATTTTTGAGTCTATCCACAACAAACATGATAAGATTTATACCTTCAAATCATGTTAACCTAGTAATGAAATCCATAGATACTTCTTCCTATCATTGAATAGGGATGGATAAGGGCTATAAAATACTTAGGATTTTAATGGTTTCACTTTTATTTTACTGATAAACCATACATTCAACCACATATTTCTATACATCCCCCTTGATTCCTTTCTTAAAAAATCTTTCTTGACTCTATGATAATTTTTAATAAACCTAAGTGACTACCAAGTGGAGACACATGAAGTTCTTGAAGGATTTTCTATTTGACAAGATAATTCTAACAAAAATATAATTTATCTTTATACCATAATGCATTCCCATTCCATGTAAACTTTGTAATCCTATCTGAACCTTGATACAAATTCTAAATCAATGGATGGGTAATACTTCCATTATCCTATTCTTCCCTTGCTTCCTTAAGCTAGTCTACCAGTCAAATGGTCATAGCACATAATAATGCCTCAATTGGCTCATCTTGCCTAGATAGTGCATCAGCCACCACATTTTATTTTCATTTCTTGTAGACTATTTCAAAATAAAAAACTAACATTTTTTTCACCCATTTTTTTTGTTCTTAAGAGGATAATCATTGTTCCAAAAAATATTTAAGGCTATCATGATCAGTCTTTACCTAAAAGTGACAACATAATAGATAATGTATCCATTGTTTGAATGCATGTAGAATATCTATCATCTCTTCCTCATAGATGGGTTTGAACTAATTTTTACCCTTTATTTGATGACTTTCAAAGTGAATGGGCTTACCCTCTTTCATGATTCTACACACATACCATATCTAGAAGCATCATATTCAACCACTAAAATTTTAGGAAAATATAGATTAGCCAATATCAAGGTGGTGCACAAATCCATTTTCAATTGTTCAAATGCCTTCATAGCTATATCAGTCCACTAAAAGGAGTCTTTATTCAATAAATAAGTGAACAGTGATGCAATACTACCATAGTGTTTGAAAAACCTATTATAGTAACTAATTGGCCCCATAAATCCCCTTAGTTTCTTAAGTGTCTTAGGAATCTACCACTCCATGATGGATTGGATTTTTTAGGATCAAATTTTACTTCCTCATGTGATAAAATATGAACCAAATATTCTACTTCCTAAACACCAAAAGCACATTTGGATGGTTTAGCATACAACTGATGTTGCTCAATAAACAAGGGTACCTGTTTCACATGATGCAAGTGGTCTTCCCAATTTTTGATATAAATAAGGATGTCATCAAAAAAAATAAGTATAAATTTTATAAAAAATGTCTTAAAAACTATATTCATTAAACTCTAAAAGGTGGATGGTGTATTGGTGAGACCAAAAGGCATGGCAAAAAATTCATAATGGCCTTCATGAGTATGAAAGATTGTTTTAGGAATGTCCTCCTCACAAATCCAAATTTGATGATACCCAGAGTGAAGATCTAATTTGGTAAAATAAATAACACCATGTAATTCATCTAAAAAATCATCAATTACAAAACTAGGAAACTTATATTTGATATTGAACTTGTTGAGCTCTATATAATCTAGGCACATCCTCCAAGTTTCATCCTTCTTTCACACCATGACTACTAGATAAGAATATTTACTTTGGCTATGGCAAATGGTTCTTTCCTTCAACAACTCTTGTACCATTTTTTCAATTTCACTTTTTGGGCATAAAGATATCTGTATGTTTTGATGTTGGGTGGTGTACTTCCAAGAATGAGTCTAATGGTATGATCATGAGTATGGTTAGGAGGAATTCCTTTACCATGGGTCCAAAAATAATCAAATGATCATCCAATATTTGTTGTAACTTAGGACGGGTAGAATCCTTATTTTGTTGAACATCAATGGAAAAAAGTGTTCCATAAATCCTTTAGCACCTTTTCTTAGCATCTTGGTCATCGAATGTGAACTAACCACTTATGGAGATTTAAATCTTAATCCTCGTAGTTCTACTATCTTTCCTTCATAATAAAAATGCATGAACAATTCATGGAAATTCATCTCAATAGTACCCAATGTGGTGAGCCATTGTATTCCCAAAATAATGTCAGTCTCACTCACCCATAGGAATAACAAACATAGGATAATCTAGCAAATAGTCCCCCATTACTAACTTAATACTATGGTATTTTCCAAAACAATTAACTGTACCACCATCTTCAATCATGACTTGAAATTCTAGGGCTGGGTACATGAAATAATTCAAATGAGTAGCCAACATACTATTAATGAAATTGTGTGTACTACCTAAGTTAATCAACACTATGACATTTTGTTTCTTAATGAAACCCACCATCTTAAGAGTCTGAGGAGTATAAATACCTTCAAGGGCATGGTAGGAGATAGTAGCTTTAGAATCGATAACTTCGTCCTTGGGTCCTTTAAAACCCTCACCATATGCATCCTCATCTTATTCATCCTCATCAACCCTTTTAATGTAAAATAGATTCTTTTATCACATCAATGACCTTTTCTCCATTTTATATCATAATCATAACATAACCTTTTATCATGCTTTTCCTTAATTTGTTGTCATGTCAATCTGGTAGGTTGAGGCCATGATGGAATTGGGAAGGTGCATTCTCGATTAACAGTGAAAGGATGATGTTTGATCATCTCTTTTTCTTCTACTAAGTATACCCTTTGTATAGCTTCAAATACAATTATGGGGTTAAACATATGAACCTCTAATTGAATACTATCTTTCTAACCACTCAAAAAAAGATTAGTCAAATTTGCCTCAGTGATATCCTCCACATGTAAGGATAGATTCTAAAATTGATGAATATAATATTTCACTATTCTTATTTATCATACTTTAGATAATTGGTTAAAGTTACTTTTAGAAACATTATCCTAATAGTGAGACATCAATTCATCATAGAATACTGACCATGTAATAGGAGCACTGGTCTTCTTCTTTTGAGCACAAAACCATTGATACCAAATGAATGGCTTAGGTTCTAGATACAACGATTCCACAACCCCTTTTTGAGATCTAGGAGGTTGGTGTAGATCAAATATATTATCAATTTAAGTGATCCAAGTAAGTGGATCCTTACCATCAAACTTGCATAGATATACTTTTGGCAACATCAATTTTACCCTCATATTGGTAGTGTTACTATTGAGAGGAGGAGGACCAAAAGGAAAAAGTAGAGGGTTGTTGAGTGGTAATGAGATGAAATGGTATCCAATTATGTCATGATCTGATGTAACTAATTATTCATGCCATTAATATCCCCTTGAATTATTGATATTTGAGTTTGGACTTGCACATCCTTCTACATTAGGCCATGTAGATTTGACTAGATTTGATAAATAATATCAATTGATTTAGACTCCTTGTCATCCCCTAAAGGATTTTTATGGGTGTCTTACCCTTTCCCCCATCCATAAGTGTTAGGACCAGCCATACAAAGGCTTGATGGTGAACCTTATTTTGCCCCATTGACCCAACTTTGACCAAGAATTTTTTAAAATATTTTATCCTCAAATAACAAATATCAAATAATAGTCCCAAACTATTTTTTTTCAAGATTTCAAAAAATGTAAATAAATATAAAAAATTCTACAAATTGCAAGTTATGGAGCAAATTTATGAAAAATACTAAAATGGTGATAAATTTTGAAAAATAGATCTAAATGAACTAAAATTTTAATTTTAACTTGAATTATTTCATAACCGCCATAAAAATATTTTAGATAAATTCACTGCCATTTTTAGGATATATCCAAATTTCAATATCTAGGGTTTTTGACTTGATTATGGCCCAAATTGATGCTCTAGTATGACTTGGAATGATATTAATTCACCAAATAAGTATAAATATAGAAAAATATCATAATTATATGTAAATATAATAACAATTATGAATAATAGATAAGCCACTTTGAGGGGGCAACCTCCCAAATGCTTACAGTAATAATGAGTACTCAAATATGATGATGAATAAATAACCCTACCTCCTATATAAAGTATAACAAGGCCATGTGCCACCCATAGGCTGACCTACTAAGAAAATTAATGCATAGATAAATTTAAAATAATATCTAAAATGGTTATGAATCCACAAGTTAGCTACACATATCCCTAGACATGCCAATGATTAACGGTGAAATATGCCCCTTCCCTTCAAAAAAATGTTGTCCTCAATATTAAAGAAATATCAAATGTTTTTGCATGAATGATTCATCCTCCCAGGTAGCATATTTAGAAGTTAGATTCTTCCATTTGATCAAATACTCAATAATCAATCTCGACCATAGCTAATTAGTGTGTATTTGAAGGACTACCTCAGGATCAAGAATAACCCTCCCTTCCTCATCTAATTTTGGTAACTTGGTTTGAGTGGTAACTCTCTATCCAATACCTTATTAAGGAAAGATACATGAAATACTGGATGACTACAAGTGCATGGAGGAAATTCTAGCTTGTAAGCTACACTACCAATTTTATATAAGATCTAATAAGCACCATAATACTTGGGAGATATATTATTATCATTTTATATTTCTTTAAGGACATATGATTATATGGATACATGCTAAAAAACACCTAATAACCTATTTAAAAATGCATCACTCCTATGTTGAACTGCCTATTGTTTCATGTGATTATGGGCCAAAGTTGAATTTTCATGTAAACTAGCAAGGACCTCCTATTGATGTTGATGGTGTACCTCAAGACCTATACAAGATTTTTATCCATGACATATGTAATATTTTTATCCATGGATATGTCTTGGAGAATGTGAATATACACTCCTAAACCATTTTCACCTATAAATGGATCTCCTAAGTCTATATAAATACCTATAACTACATGTAAAGGAGTGATTCTCTTAATTTAGACATTAAACCTATAAAACTAAGATCATCTGACATTATTGACGTATGTGAAAGTTATATAACTCCTTAAAAATATTTTAATAGGTGTGATGTATGGATATTTGATCATTTTTGGCTTTGATAAACATTGGAGTTAGTTATATGCACATTTCTTTTCAACTTCCTTTACCTTAAACTTTGCGAATCAACATTAACTTCTCCAAATATTTATAAAATGTTCATGGAAGGTGAGTAAGGGATAGAATGAATTAAAAATTAACCTATGAACTTTGACATCATTTGACTCCATCTTTTCATGTTCTCCTTATGACTAGACTAGTACAAGTCAAATGTAAGCCACTATCTTAATCTTGTCAAAGTAACCTTAATTTTTTATAATAAGACCTTAAAAATAACATTTTAATACATAAAAATTAATTTAAGAGCTATTAACAAGGTAATAAAACATTAAAATTCAAGTTTTTAATGAACCTAGTCTCCAGTATCCAAAATTTGGCTAACATCTTTGTTGACCTCCTGTGAATGCATGCTTAACTATGCATCTAAACTAGTAGTTTAGTAGATTGATTGAGATATGGAGTCTTGAATAAAAATAAGACTTTAAAACCACCTTAAAACCAAATTAGATGGAAAAATACAAAAACAAAACACCACACCACACATTTCATAAGACACTTGGAAGAAAGAACACACAAAGTAAACAAGACACACTTGTGCATGAAGCACTTAGGGAACATAAATACCTAGTATAATATGTATAAATTTATAAAATTGACCTTAAAATAATGTAATAAAGTTTATCCCATTGAATAGGATACTTAATTATTATCTATTTAGTCTTGCAAATTGAAAGGCATTATGTTGTTTGTAAGCAATGATAACATAAGGTCTACTCCACATTGTATCAAAATTAGTTTTGTTAATAGGTTTAACTCTATCATCATCCTAATTTAATAAAATATCTCCTTATTTATATGTTCTTGAGATATATCTCTTTTTAAATTTTATTATCACTTGTGCTTAGTGACATTCCATGGTGTGCATAACATGATTTATTGCTTCCTCCAAGGCCATTAGTTCTACCCATATTATCTCCATAGGATCATTATAAATTATCTCAATTTGATGTGCAAACTCAATAGATGGTAACTAAATTTAAATTGGAGGCTTATCTTCTCTTCCATAGATAAGCATATAAGGTGAGTTACCAATGGCAATCATTGGAGTTATCCTATTATCCCATAGGGCTATCCTCAACCTAGTCTTTCAAGTCCTTTGATTATCTTCTATTATCTTATTTATAATTATGATCAAGTTATAATTAGTGTAATTAGATATCCCATTTCCTTGGGGTTAGTAATTAGAATAATTACTCAATTATATGCCATATTGGAGATCCCATTCCATTATTCTCACACCACTGAAAGCCATAGCATTATCATAAATTATTATTGTAGGCACCTGAAACCTTGTCACTAGGATCTCATAGAAGTCAAGAAATAAAGTTTAATTAGCCTCTTTGAGGTCCAATTCCTCTACCAACATTGTGAAATATTTGGTATATGTAAGGACCCACAATGACCTACATTAGATAGAGGATTGATCATCCCAATGAAATCAATTCCCCACTATAAGAATGTTTATTCAAACTAAATAGGGTGAAGAGGAAGGACTGAAATTCTTTATTCTCCTAAAAAAAATACATAGTTTTGAAATCTTACAACCCAAGAATATGCATCCTTGAATAGGCTAGTCCAATAGTAACCAACCCTCATTTTTTTTACAGTTGTAGTTTTAGGTGCAAAATGACCTCCAGCTAGTCCATCATGGAAATGTTGTATAAGCTTATAAACCTGGTATATTTCCACACATATTAGTAGTATTACATTAGGGTCTTTATTAAAAATAACCCCATCTACAAGGACAAAATTTATTTCTTTCAGTCTTAGGTATCTCCTTCATGCTTGATCTAAAGCCATAAGACAATCACCTATTTGAAGTAACCTCATGCTTTCTTGTGTCTAACTTGGAGAAGATAAATTTGAAGTTGTACTAAGAGCATCTTGAAATTCTAAGACCATATCTTCCTCCTATTTCAGGTCTAATTATAGGTGTTCACACATACCTCTTCTTCTTATTATCTTAGTGGCTTTGATCTCCACATCATACTCCACTTTATTTACCCATCCAACTCTTTTATCATTCAAGTTTATATTCAAGAGGAAGTCTCTTATGCTTGGATGAGTTACCATGACATGTATTTTGTTATTGAACACTGTATGCCTAAATTTATTAAGACTTATTATAACTATTAATACATATTTCTCAATATATGTGTACCTCTATTTTAGACATGCTTATTTTTTCTATCCTCATTTTATAACTTTCATTGAATATACCTTCAAGAGTAACCAACCCTTTATGGAGCTTATTATACCTCAATTGCACAATTTGGTCCCCATATTGGTTTTGCATTTTGGCCTAGTTTTTGAAATATAACTTATCTTCATGATGGAGAAAACATGATATTTATTTGTCATTTTCAAACACTTACCAATTAAAATCATTGTTTGGTATTGAATGCCTTAAAACTACCATGATGTGTGGCTAAGTTTTGCGATTTTTGACATCATTAGCGATGTTAGAATGTGCTCCAATTAATGCCAACCTATCAAAATGTCATTTCTCTTCCCTTGGGACTCATTTGATGTCAAAATCATCAATAAGGTCCAATTATCTATGCTTTTAGGACTTCAATAATGTGTTATTATATGCAGTCTTACCTCTAAATTGGTGTACAACTAGCTCACTATATCCAACAACTTGAAATTATTTAACTAATTTTTTCCTTACCCATTAAAAACCATATACAATAGATTCATATTTATATGTATTTAAAAAAAATATGAAACCTAATGGCTAAATATTATATTTCATTTGATGGAGAAACAAACATCATCCTTGCACCCATTCCATTCTTGCTTCTTGCCATTAAAAAAATAACATCCATAAACCATAATTATCCTCATTGGGCTTAGAAAGAGAAGGTATGTATGTGCCTTATTCATGTAATGAATATATCCCAAGACAAACCTTTTTTATCCCTTTATATATATCAAAATCATGATTTTCTACCCCCCATTAATCAAGGAAGAAGTCTAAAATGTCTTCAAGAGGAACAATTATTTTTTGGTCACTAGGTTGATCATCCTCATCAATGATAACATAATTTAAATTAGTAACATCTGGTTTTTATGACTCAATGTGAAACATTTAGATAGTTTCTAATATTATAGTAAATTTTGTGACATATCTTTTCCTACAATCCATGTAGGACCAATCTGATGACAAGTAACCACCAATCTTTATCGTGTAGTCCCTTGACAAGCAAAGGGAAAAGTATGGTAGAAAATAAATAACAACCACATATTAATACATGGATAAATTAGGAAAATCATGAAGATTTATATTCAAACACTTTATAAAACCAACTCTATTAGTGGATAATCCATCTAGTTTTATCACACCTTTAGCATAAAGTTCATATTTTAGGCCTAGTTTATCTGCTATTTACTTTGGCATGACTGAAATGATAACCCCACTATTGATCACACAATTATGCACCAAAAAATAAATAATTATCACTAATATATATAAGGGATGAGACTTGTTCACTTTACATTTTTGTGACTCACTAAGATTGGATGTATTTGTAAATAAAACTATAACCTTTTTTGTTGCCCCTGATTGCCACATTCTCTTGTGTGATGTTATGGATGTTAATTTTTTTTACCATGTCCCTAATATTCTCAATGAGAGTAAAATAGTTTATTCCAATAAAATAATAAAAAATATTAAGGGAATACACCATCATGTAATCATATTATTGAAGGTTTAAACGAGAAAAATTGTTAAAATAAATAAAAGAGAGATTTCTAGCCATGCTTTTAGTTTTAGGAGAACTTGGGTAAAAGGGAATAAAGAGTTTCCTTCTAAATTTCATGGTATAAGGGAGATTATGAGGGAACCTTTTAATTTTATATAAATATAAAGGTAATTCAAAAAAATAAAATGGAATAACTTTCAATTTTAATCTTGTAATCACCTTTGGCATGAAAATTGGCTCACTAGTCAGCTATCAAGAGTTTGAAACTTATTGGAGTCACTAGATGTTGCATTAAAAGGGTTTTTATAGCTTCATTATTACCAATACCAGCATCAATATTAGACAACCTCTTTGTATTTGAATCCCAGTAGGTGTGATAGAACTATTATAGCTCAAATTTTCACCCTTGAGAGGGTGATTTAATCCCTCTCAACCTGAGCTATGCAATGGGATTGATCCAAGGTTTTAGGTGACCTTTCAAGGGGATAAAACTTCTATAATTTGTGTTATCTCCCAATTACAACACCTAAAATAATAACTATACTACTTGATTGACTTTGAATATAGAAATATGAAGACTAAAAGTAACAAATAAAATTAGAGGTGATGTACCAAACATGAGGTCCTCATCTTGGTAAGAATGCACTATGAAATACTAAGTTATAATCTAATTATGCTACTCCAAAATAATCCCTATCACACTAGCGATTCAACATGAAGGCTATGAAGATTTATAGATCTTAGAGTGATCAACCAAGAGGAGATAACAACAAAAATTAATGTTTTATCATTTCTATAACTAATCAAATTAGGTATAACACTTCATATAACATTTAAGAGGAAACAAACTTACATATAGGCATGAACATGAAATACAAATATAAGAAATCACATACTATCACTAAGCATTAATCATACCAACACACTTAAGATCATTTTTTGAAAGATGAAGATAAAATATCTAGCTTTACTTGATTTCAATAGGTAAGTACAATACTTAATTCTGGTAGGGATTTTCCATAACCAAAGTGAGGATGCTTTTCAAAGCCATACAAGATTGTATATATAGTAAATTGTGAGCAAGAGAGAGAGAAAAGGAACAAATGATCATGGAAAAGTATAATCCATCATGAAATAAGATTTAATAGAATAAATTAAGCAAAAAAAATACTCCTAAAGGTTCTAATCAACATGTGTACACATGCTTAATGATGCTCTTCTTAAAATTAGTATAGGAAGTTACTTGGGCAATTTTTAAGTTATAAAATCTAACTAATCTATCTTGAAGCTACACCTATACACCTAAAAATAAATTTATAATATTATTTCTTGACATTTTGCATTAATGAGATATTTATACACCATTCTCTTACAAATTTTTTAACCTCTCCTTCACTCCTCACTAGCTTGCAATCTTCACTAGCTCTTTTTGGGGTCAAAATGCTTCAAATTTGGTTTTCAAGCTCATGATTGCAAAATAATTTC
Source organism: Torreya grandis (assembly GCA_037957365.1). NCBI lineage: Eukaryota > Viridiplantae > Streptophyta > Pinopsida > Cupressales > Taxaceae > Torreya > Torreya grandis. The sequence continues at coordinate 28,277 of JARHVA010006287.1, forward strand.
ATGAATAATTCCTCATTACATTATCAAATTTTATCAATTTACCTTAGTGCCTAAGATACTTCCTATCACTTTATTTCATACCTAAAACTACCACTTACCTTCATTTCATTATATCCCTCAAAATAGACATAGTTCCTTATGTAGGACAATTAATGGATGATATTGAAAAAATGAACAAGGATTTGAGTACTTAGTATTCCATTATATCTTTGTGATAAATTTCATGATCAAATATTGAGTGGAAGTACACTGATTAGCCTATTTTCTCTCTCTAATTAGGCCTCAATTAGACCTCTAGGCCTAGAAAATTGAGATTTGGATCCATTGAGCCACCACACATGTGAAAACCTCCATTAAATGTTTGATTCACTTTATATACCCTCAAACCATTATCCAAGTCAAATTATAGAACTCTATAAGAATGGGTGGACAAGAAATGGTCAAAAACCTAGCTTAGGAGCATGTTCATGCTTAAGAGGCAACTTGAATGGTTTTACAAGGAATTTACACATTATAATGTTTGATTATTGTTTTTTGTTTCCTAAAACATGATAATGAAACTCAATATTCTATAATAAATCCCTCCAAGAGTACTTCATAGGCCTATAATTAATCTCCTTAATTAGCAAAATAGTGAATTTACTCTTTTAGGCACAAAATATTGACTTGAAAGGTAAAAACCTATCCCAAGATAATTTTTGAGTACATGGGAGTTGATGAGATCTCTATCTAGGCTTAAAAAGTCTCTCTAATTGATTTGGTGCTCAAAACCACATTGAACATTCAAAAACATGCCTTCAAATATGCTTCTTTAGCCTATTCCATATAATATGACTTTTAAATATACTATCAAGTGTGTTATTCAAGTGTCCATGGGAGTTTTGAGATTAATTTAGTTCATTTACAATCTATACTAGTCCATATAAAGGCATTAAAACCATCCTTTATCTCATCATATCCTTTAGGAGGGTTTAATAATGGTTTTAGGTGATTACCATCTTAACGATGGTTCATAAAGCATAGGGGATTAATACCAAAAAAAATACCAAAAAGTGAGATTAGGGAGACCCATCTAACATCCACTATGATCCTTAACTACCATGTAAACCTTTCATACACTTATAAGCAAAATAAAATGATCTTGGAGATATTTCACAAGACAAAAATAAGGTTTGGCAAGTCCTCCAATCTTAGGGATGATTCATACAGGTATAGGGATGAAAGATTGAATTAATACAAAAAATTTGAAGTTATATACACTATATATCACATATAATTACCTTTCTTCACCATGCATATCCTCTAAGGAGTTATGAGTAATCAAAAATAACCTCTAAGGCTAGGTGACTACATGAAGATTGAGAACATGGTTTGATGAGAATAATACCCCTCAAATTACAAACTTTTGGTTTCAATAATATCCAAGGTATCTAACACATCCATCCCCATTATTTAATGTTTTTTTATATAATTTTCATGATTCATGGGTTCAAGATTTTGGTCTCAATGGTTGTAGCATTCCTTTAAGGGTTTTAGGCCTATAGGCCTCTTTTAGCCCTCAATATCTAATTTTGAGGTTATCCATCACTCTTACTATTTAAAATAATTAAACATGTCTCTTTTATATTCCAATACATATCTATATATGTTTTTATCTATCTCCATACAATCGCATGCATAATTTTTATCTCACCAAGCATAACCCTATAGCTTATAGTTTATGTTTATGATTGCAACTTAGAGATATGACCCTCATTGTTGAGTCTTATCAGTTTGGTAGTCCAAAAAAAAATTATAGGGTTATATTATACTCCTTATTATGAAACTATAAGGAATTTTACCTCACATAGAATTCAAAACATTTTCCCTTTTGTTCTCATACACATGCATGTATATGAGTGTCTATGCTTATATGTACCTATAATGACTATGACATCAGTCATCTCAAAAACATTTATTAGATAGCATAGGTGTTTTCATATATATGTGACTTATTTCATATCTATAATTAATCATTTTATCTTCACATACTCTCCTTCATGTGAGCAATTTAATTTTTGCTCAAAATGAGGACTTATAGGTCTGGAACCTGTAGGTTTACTTTTCCTAGAGTAGGTAGTTAGTATCCTATTTATTGTGTCCTTGACACATTATGATTGTATAAAATCATGTCTCTTCCTTTCCAATTCCCTTAATATGAATATGGACCTCTTATAAACATTATACAGTCTAAATCTTTCCTAATTGTATAAACGGGCATGTGGTTGAGGTGATTTCATATACAAGGATCATGTATGAGGGTTGGAGATCATGTACTCACTCATGCTCTTTAAAATAATGTAGTAATATTTATCAAGGTTATATTAGTATATATAGGCATAAATTATGTATATGCCCTGATTTCACATCTACAATATGAGGCTTATGATCCATGTATGTCCACCTATAGGTATCTAGACCTGTGGGTGGATAAAACTTATCCTAGTCTTTGATTAAGAGTATATGTGAATCTTACCATAATTTAATTAGAAATATAATTTGTTAAATAATATATCAAATGGTATAATTTAATTTCTCATTTCTATTTGGGGCCAAGTTTATAAATCATGCCTATAGGAAACTATTCATATACTACACCATTCCTCTAAAGAGCAAGAATAATGCCACCACTTGAAGGATTGTCTACAAGAAAAAAAAAATCAATGAGAAGGAAAATTTATCATATAAAAATGATAATTTTTAAATTACTTTTAAGACACTTGATAAATTTTGAGAATGACAACACTCAAAACCAACCAAAATGCTTACAGCTAGGGTGGTGATGTTCAAACATGCTTGAGGAACTAGTTTCCTTATTGAAGAAAACTCATATAGTTTAGTTAATTGATGAACCTAAAATTAAAATGAATCATTAAATATATTAAATCACCTCAAAAAATACATTTTATTCTATCAAACTCTTAAGTGAAGAAACAAAGTAAAATCTAGACTCTACTTAGATGAATAAGACATAGTGACATCCTTACAATATTAATGATCATTGATAAAGGGTGGGAATAAAATATGATTAATATTAAAATGGATTTAAATATCATTAGGACAAATTCATTTTGTTAAAATATTATGTCCCAACTCCTTGTGCTATATATAATGAGCATCCAAAATTGACATTTGTGAGCTTGTCAAGTGAGTGATGGAGGTTTTGATGCAAATTTTAGAATATTTGGACCTGTGTAAGATTATTATCCATATATATGGCCTAAATAAGGTGAAGAGACACTCCTAAATAATTTTAACTTGAAAATGGATCTCGCAAGTCTGTATAAGTGCCTATAACTACCTAAAAAGGAGTGATTCACTAAATTTGGATGTTGAACCTACAAAAATATCACCATATGACATTATTAACATATGTTAAATCTATATAAATCCTTAAAAAGTTTTAACAAGTGTGATATATGTATATTTTATCTTTTTATGGTTTTTAGAAATGTTGGAGTTAGTTACATGCACCTTTATTTTTAACTTCCTTTACTTTAAACTTTATAAATCAACCTTAACTTCTACAAACATATATGAAATGTTCATGTAAGGTGATGAATGGGTATAATGACTTGAAAATAAAGATAATAAACTTTGAAATTATTTTAATACATCTTTTAATGTTCACCTTATGACTAGACTAACACAAGGCAAATATAAACCATTACCTTAATTTTGTCAAAGTAACCTTAAATTTTTCTAATAAGACCTTAACAAGACCATTTTAAGACCTCGCAAGGAATGGAATATCTATGAACGAGGTCATAAAACATAATAAGTCAAATTTTTAATGATCCTAGTCTATGGTAACTAAAATTTGGCTAACAATAACAATGAGTGTTATGATTGAGTTAGGGGTAGATTAGGTTTACTACTTTCCTAGTTAGGTTTCCCATTCTCTATCATTTGATTTCATTATAGTAATTTCATGATTTTTTTTAATATTATTTTTACACTATTTATTACATTTTATTTCCTTAGATTAGTTCCCTATTTTCTAGAGTAGGTGTATTTTGTTTCATGATAATCTGATCAACTTATTTTGGTATAACCAAGCTTGACTAGGGAACTCACACATGCTTGAGTATGAAATATAAGTATAAAATGGAAAACCAGCATGATAAGAGCATAAAAGGAATAAAAAATTGGTTTTTCTATAGATTTTACACCTTTGTGCTTGAGATTTTCAAATTTAGGTATGCAATGAAAATTGAACTAAGATTATATCATAATTAAATACTTTTATCAGGTATGTAAAAGATGTTCTCACTACTTCATTCAAACTTAGAATGTATTTTCATATCTTTGGATCAAATAAACTTTTCATGTTAATATGTTTTTGAGGTAATGACCATTGATGAAGATGTGGTTGGTAGGAACATTCTGGTAAATAGATTTTTATTTATATAAACCAACTCACAATGGTTTACATCCCCTTCTTCCATTTGTATCTTTAAATTGAATAGAATTAGTGCATCCTAAAAAGTGATCAATAAATATGAATGAAAATGTAAATATGATGAAATACTCACATGATGAAATAAGATCAAAGCATCATACATCATGAAAACTTATGGAAGGAGAGAAGGGGAATCAAAGGTATTTATGTCGAGGCTATGGAAGCCTAGTTGGTAGTAGAGTAATACCCAATTTTCCTTTGATTTTTAAATTATTTATAAACCAAAATGAAACCTACAGTCTAGTCTAAGTCTTTGATAAAAACTTCAAAACAAGGTTAGGAGAACATCACTTCATCACACACAAATCCAAAATATGAACAAGGATAGTATAGTGCCTATAGTTTTGGATGTCTCTTTCATGTTTTTGGTTTAATTATTATTTTCTAGTATGATTCATGTTTGATTTATAATTACTAACAAAAGATTCTAGGTTCTTGAATACTCAAAATTATTCCTCTTGTAAGTCACCATTTATTGTATTCAACACACCCCACCCTCAACTTTTTTTGAATAAAGGCCCATTACAAGTCTATAAATCTAGTTTCAAATTCAAAAAGTCATATTAATTAGAAATAAAGTGATTTTTTAGCAAGGTTTTAGGTCTCAAATCTCTTAATTTCCAAGTTGATAATTTTTTTAATACTATAAGTTAATGTAATTAGTGTTTTCCTATATCAAGGTTTCTTTTCCACTTTCTTTGATTTTCTCAAACTAACATATTAATGGTTTTCAAAATTTGTTACATATATGTGTTTTAGTTTTGTCTATGATGTCTCCAAGGTGACTAAGGTTATTGATGAGATGTCATGTGTGTTAGATTGACAATGGCAAAGTGTGCTTTAATGTGCTTCAGTGTTCCTATATATTTATTCAGTGTTTGACTTAATGAGTTAATTAATGGATTATATTTATGGTATATACATGTTAAAAATACCCTATGGGGTGTTATAAGTGCTTATATTGCTTATAGAAGTTAACAAAATTCATCAGAATAGTCATTTGAGTGTTTAGGTTCAAGTAGTCATCTTGATAGATAAATCTGAGTAAGTAATTAGATGATATCATATTTCACACATGAAAAGGTTTGAAGATAATATTGATATATGGATATATTCCCCTATGTGAGAAGATAATATGATTTAAATTTTAGGTAATGAGGTTGAGCATAGAAAAATGTATTAAGGTACAAAGTTAGATTCTTAGGCAAAATTAACTATGTTCCCATACCTAGCCAAATTTATGATATCAAAGATATACACTGAGAATTTAATCTAATCACAAATTTAATGGTGAGCATTTAATCTAACCAGATAAGGATCCAATGGTGAACATGTGATCATATAAATATTTAACATCAAGTGTGTAATTTTATAGATGAATATCTAATGGTGATCATGTGATCATGAAGTTAGAGATAAATGGCACACATTAAGTCAATAAGTCAAAATATGCTTAGATTTCATGTAAAACTACTAAGTGGCACAAACACATTGACTAAAAGGTAAAAGGTGTGTAGAAGGCATGCAGAGCTACCAAGTGGCACAATCATGGGAGCTCAGATCAAAGATCAATGTTGAGAATTGCAAGATAAATTATAGGGTATTACTGAGGAGATCTACGGTGTATATATTTTTCAAAGTTTTTAGGAAGCATGAGATGAGGTCAAACTGTCTGATGTTTAACAGTGACCATTGGAATTTGAATTTAAAAAAAGGTAAAACTAGTGCTTGGAATTTTTATTATAATTTTTGATATAGGATGAATTTGAAGGTGATGTCAAAATAAAATTTATAAATGAATTCAAGGCACATAAATTTATTAGAAGATATGAATGTCTATACAGTCAAATATATTAATCTCCAAAGTTGATTGTGTGTTTGACATTGTTCTACAAGTGACCTGAGAAGGATAATTGAAGAGTTATTGATATTATTTTATTAGTTTAAGATGATATAACTATTGGAGAGTTTTTTAGACTCCATGAGTAATATTTTTATGAATTTTTTAGGTTTGACCAATCCATCTTCAGTATGAACAAAGGATTATAAGTTGATTATGTTTATTAAATACCATGATAAATTGAGTGACCATATTATAGAGGTAAGTTGAAGGTATTATAAGCAAAGTTAAAGAAGAAAATGAGAATGAAGATGTTCTATAAATCTATAATGCTTATGAGAAAGTATTTTTTTTCATGATATGCCCCTGATCAGATATGGGGAGTCAAAATAATGTAAATATATCTTGAGTGTGTGTGACCAGTATGAGTGGTCATTTTAAAAGATTTGTTTTTAGTACTTAGAGCTTGTGTTGAAGTTTATAAATTACATATAGGTGTTGAAAATTTCTTGAAGGTTTGACCCATGTGATCTAATCATATGGCTATGTGAATTATTTGAGCTATAGCTTTACAAGTTTCATACTTTGTTTATTGTGTATGAAGACCTGAAGAGCAAGAAGACCTAATTGGTAGGTTCAAGTGTTGATTTGGTATTATCGCTGAAATGGATCCATGAGGAAGTTATAAAGAGTATATTATAGATAGGTTTGATGTGTTTATATCATTGGTAAAGGATGAAGGTGATCCATGTATTCTCACATATAACATGTGAGTATGAAGGCCTAATTATTTTAAGTCTCACCAAGACCTAATGATGGTTTGGGGCTAAAGAGGTAATGGATGACCTATGAGAATGGATTTTGATCTATGTCTTAGCATGATATAAGTATTAAGGATTAATAAAATTCCTATGGCTAAACAAGAAGATAGTATTCATGAAGACTCTATAAAGAGTGAAAGCAAAGGTGATGGTTTCTAGACTTGAGAGTGTGGAGTTGAGTAGTTATGAGAGTGTGGATTCAAGTGAAGGAGAAAAACCTTGAAAGAGAAGGTATAGGTTAGTGAGGAGCATCTAATAGAAAAGTGGATCATTTATTTTTATTTAATGAAGCTGATGTAGGTGGATACATAGGTCATTAGACCTAATGTGCCTATAAGAGGCAAATTGAGTGAGTGAGACCTTGAGAATATTTGGGTGAAAGAGTGAAGGTGAAGAGTGTAGACAAAGGTGGTCATCATCAATTAAAGATAATAAATAGGTGTTGAAGATGATTTTTTAAAGGTATTTAAGTGGGTGTGTAGTTGCCTATGGGGTTGGTGCCTCATTTCAAGATAAATATTGCAAAAAGTCTAATTATTATGGGTGCTCAACTAGATAGGGGAAATATCTCCTTATGGGATTAGTGTCTCACTAAACTAAGGGATGAGTTTTCCTTTATTAGTTGGTGATAGTTTAAATGTTGGATATTATTATTATAGGACTATATTCCATCTTGTAGGGTTCAGTGGATTTTATACCCCAAGATATTTTCCCATAAATGTCATGTGTTATGTGCTTGATCTTGTTACATCTTATTTTTTCATTGCAATGGATAATTTATATTCTTCATGATTGTATGTGCTAAATGATTAATATTTTGGAGCTAGAATTGGATTATCTAGCATCATTGATTCACCACCTTGTTAGTGATTGTACCTCTAATAATATGCATTTTTTTTTAATTAATAGGAAAACTAAAAATGGAAAATCTTATGTCTCTCATGTTTTTTTACGTTGGGTCTTCAAAACTTTTTAATTTCACTCAAATTCGTATTCTTGTGTTTTGCATGTCACACATTTTTTCTTCATAGTTTTTAGATGTCACATGTTTTGATCTTCAAAATTTATGAATTTTAAATCTTTTGTCTTCATGAATTTTGATCATTGTTACTTTTACACATCGTAGATTTTAGCATTTCACAACTTCCATATTTCACAACCTTCAAATTTTCACTACATTTAGTTTTTAAGACTTTTATATCTTCACAACTTTTGTCTTCATAAATTTTTATCATCACATCTTTTGGGTCATCATGACTTGCAGATGTCACTACTTTTGATCTTCAATCATTTTGTCTTTATGTGTTCATGCAAAATGGAAATAGAATATTTAGATAAAAGTTACAATTCATGAAATTTATGTATATTCACATTTCATGTATCTAGGGCCTTGCATGACTTGGCTAAATGTAAATTATCAAAATTTGAGGCACTTGACTTCCAATACAAGTGTTTCTTAGTATGAATACATCACCATCAAACTAATGACCAAGTGACACTTGTCTAAGAGATGACAATGGGGCATCCTCCAAACACATAAAAGTTTATGTGGCATATCACCAAAGTGAGCCACCAAATTCAAATTAAACAAGCAAAATAAGAATGAATCTATTATAAATTCATGGCACATGAACTAGAATTAATATAAACATATTCAAGTTATAATATTTAATTCTAAAGAGACATATCATTTTTTGATTACCAAAGAACCTAAGCGAACTTGCATTCTATAGAGAGCTAAAATCCCTAGTTTTATACATTCAAATAAAGATTGATTCCAATGATCAATATATTTAGTTATCACCTAAATTATACAAGTGAACCAAGTATCAGATAGACTCATCATTTAAGTAATTCAAGGGAGTGTAGCCATAATAAAAATTATCCATCAAGGATTTCATTAAACACACTAATATAATATTTGACTTGGTTGTGTTTGATAGTAGATTTATGAATTATACCATTATATGGGATGTTGTGGAAAATGTTGATACACATTTATGCAAGGAGAGTTTATTAGTTGATTAAAAATAACTTGAAATTGATTTAATATTATTGAAGTTCCAACAATCACACTTTGCATCTACCAAGCCTAAAGTGATACCCATCATTGACCTACTTTGAAACTTGTTCTTTATCAATAAAGTATCTAATGATTTCTTGCATCATATTAATCATAAAAAATATGTGGCTTGTATTTTAAATATGATTTCTAGACATACTTAGGGCTTCCACTTATAGATGCCACATATGATGGAATGAGAATTAAATTATGGAATAAGAATAACATAGTCAAAGACACTTTGAGGAAATTGATAATTCCAAATGAAAAGGTGAGCCTCAAGGCCATTACACCCATGCCCATCACCAATTTCAAGATGGGAGTTCATATCAAGATGATCCTAGTGAATATATTATATGGGTGAAACAACATACATACCTTTGAATTGAGTGGGTGCCATTTCTAGACCTACTAATGACTTCAAAATTGACCTTTTCCCTAGGATAAATCATCAATGCCAAACCCCTAGAGCAAATGTTCAAAAAAAATACTAGTTAGAGACACTTTTGTCATGTTGTCCTACCTATTAGATGTTTTCATGGCCATAATGTATGTCCATAATGGATCACTCTAGATCCTATCCATAGACTATATAAAAAATAGATTATGTGAATTCTATTATTTTTTCATATTTATTCCTACATGTAATATACTATTAGAATTGCTAAGAATGTGTATCCTCAAGTTTGGAGGGAAATTCATGAGAATCCACTTTATTGAGTCTCAAATAGCATAAATAACACATTGTGGCCAATGGAGACTATTAGATATACCCAAATTACACAATAATAATGGTTTTGGGAAATAATGTTTCACACTTATGTTTGTCTAAGTATGTCCCATATAAGTTGGTGGGGTAAGAGATGGCATACTAGATTTGGTGGAGTATCAATGAGGATATGATGAATAAATATAAAAGTCTATATTGTCACTAAATATTTTACCATTGAGGAGAGTGTTAAAGCCTCCTCTATATTTTGGAAACATGGGAAGACTTCTAGGTATGTGGGTTGACCTATAGGTAGAAGTAAACCTCTAGGTTTAAGGGCTAGCTCCATGAATATACCTTGAAATGCTTATAACCTACTAAACTAGTTATTTTTAGGAAAAGAAATAGAAGTTTTCAATAATTGAAAATAATCTCAGGGGGTTATATTCCAAGATGATTTCCACAAGACCATCATAGCTCTATCATAATGAAACAAGATCTACAAACTAGCTTCCAAGTATTAAAAGATTCTAACAAGTGTTTCAACATAGACATGATATGCATGAGCCAATATAAGGTAAATGAAGCAGAGGGAAGATTTTACACTCTAAGGACAAATATACACTTTAAATGAGTCTAACACACTAGTTATACTATATGTGACCTATTATAATAGGAACTCTTGCATAAACATAAAGGATAAGGCAAGCAAAGATAAAAGATTATCACTAACTTCACCATACATTACTTTGCACACTTAAGAAAAAATTCATGAACTCAAAACCAAACTTTAATTTATTTTTCAAATGAAAAATAAAATGTCATTCTAGTAGGGATTTTCCATACATGGTGTGGTATTATTTTACAAGACCTAAAATGGCTACTACTTATAAAATTGGAGAGAGAGGAGAAAAGAATTAAGTCCAAGAATCACTAGGACACATGTTATGATGGTAAAATGAGTTACACATGAAGGATAGAGTAATATTAAATATACCATGTAAGGTCTAATTGGACAAATTCCTTGAAAACATTAAATGCCTAAAATGTGGCATAAGATTCCTCATTGGTTGCTAAAAAAACTACCTTCATCATTTGGCCTTCTTAAAACATCCCATACATGACTAGATAAAAATATGATGATTTAAATTAAATTAAGATGTTTTATAAATTATCCATAATGAATTGGTTTCATCCCTAATCATCAATATTCTTTTGGACATGAGTTATCACAACCTACAGTCCAAACAACTCCTCTTTCACTCATCTTACACACTTGTCACCAAATTTCCTTGAATTTTACCAATTTTATCCATATATATGCGTTAAATACACTTTTAAATATCCCTCATGTCCTTATATTCCTTATGAATTCCTTAAAAATCCTCTTATTTGAAGTTCTCACTCTCTCACTAGCTTTCTCACTATGCTAGTTTTGACTGGCTAAGATGAAGGCACTTGCAGAGGCACTTATGGGATATTATGATAAAATAAATGAAAATAATGGGTTATCTCAAGTTAAAATATATCTTCCAAAATGTATTTCACCCTTTGACTCTACCTTTAACTCGAAAAACACCAAAAATTTTCAAAGAAAGCCATTTTCTCCTTGGCTGAATAAGTAGGGTAGAAATCAAGTTGATGTGGAGGAGACATAAATAATCCTATAAAAATTATAATAATATCCCAATCCATTACATTCCTTATTTATTCCAATTATCCTTCATTTTCACAATTAGGTCATTACCAAAGGTTTTAGAGGGTTTTAGGCCATTTTGACCTCTAAAGATTGTTCATAAATTTTTGATGTTGTATTTTTAAAAAAATTATTCAAAGGCAATGTTCAATGCCTCTTTCATCATAACCAAACTCCTCAAACTCCCATGAAAAATTTTCTAAGTAGGTATAAGCTTCTATGTTTGCCTATCGAGATTCTCTCTTCATACTATGCAGGCCTAATGTGTTTTAAGTTAAGAAATAGATTTATTATGGTCTCCTTCACACTATAAGAGTTAAACAATACCTTTAAATCACATATAAACATATTATAACTCATTTTAATACTTACTTCATGATTGAAGTGAGATTATACCCCCAAATGGATAATTGGCCTAGTCTAGACCAAGTAGCTTTGCCTGCATACTTATGAGTCTAGGCCATTTTAACATATTTATAACATATGTGAGGGTTTACCTATGTTTTTATATGTATAAATAAACCATTTATATCTTATTTAAATGTTTTATCAACACTCAACCTTCCTTTTCCTCTTTCTCCAAAACTTACAAGTTTTCACCCTTAGGGAATGCCCTCTATCTAAGACAAAATAAAGGGAACTTATCATATTGTCCCAAGAAAATGGATTGTTTGGTAATATTTTAAAAGTGATGGATATTATCTATAAAAAGTTCAAATTTATTATTATACCATTAGACCCTCCAAACACCATCAAACCCACAATGTAGATTATCAAATGACTAACTATGTGTAGGGTATCAATTATGACTATAGGTGCATATTTGAGGCCTTTTTATATATTTCATTAAACCTTGTATTTCTCACTCTCACCTTGACATGTCAAGTTTATAGGGTAACTGACTATGTTTTTGTCTTAAAAGAGTTACCTGTAGGTGGTATTGCATGGATTAAATTTATAAAAATTGACTATATACATCCTTATAATTCATAATTTCGTTATAAAATAATTTTAATTCATTCACCTTATGTTTGGGATATATAAATACCCATTACACTATGCTCAAGTTCACTGTCAACTATAGTTGACTATAGCTACCCACTGATGAAAAAATAGGGGTCTTATAAGTGTGTATTCACCTTGATATCATTGTTTCATGCTATTATATTCATTTTTATTTATTTTTAATCTATTTTTAATGTAAAATATATGTTTATAGGCTTATTAGTTCTCCATGGTATGTGTCATGCCTAGTGAGTATCTACACTCAGGTTGTAAGTGGATATTCTGATGGCAAGGCACTTGTATGTGATGGTGTAAGTCCATACCTTACATCACAACTATTTATTGATTACCTTTTTGATATATCAACTCAAAAATGCCAATTAATATGAATACATTCCTTCATATTTTTAATTTAGGTGTACAAGTCACTTTGAAGCTCAAATCTTGTAGACATCACTGCCAAATTTTAGTGAATAAATGTGCAACTTATAGACCCATAAACGTCATGCTATTTTAGTCACATACCCACTTTATTTTTTAGGGTTATACCCCTATGTGGAGGATAAAATATGGGTGAATTTAAACTCATTTAGGCATCATTCTTGTTCATCATATGACATTAACGAAATAACATAGGCCTATATTTTAGATTTTTAGGGAAATTATCCCTAACTGAGTTTCTCAACTTTGATCATGACTTCTTAACTATTCCTTCTCCTTAATGACCTTAAACATGATTATTATATTCTCTATAACATTTTAATACCTAAATAATGATCTCAAAACATGTCTTAACATATTTGATCAACATTTATAGGTCTCTATCAATGCCACCTCTAGGTGGGCATTTCAATATGTAGGCAATGAATGAGACTATTGGTAGTATGCATGATATATAGGCATTAAATGAATTTGGACCTTCAAAAAATATATCAATTCATCCTTCCCATATTTAAGTATTTGAAACAAGTTTTAATTCTCAAAATTCAATGTTCTCAGTCTCCTATAGGTATACCTTGACATTACAAATAAGGTAGTAAATGAAATACTTGAGTAACATGCATGAAATGTGACCTTATATTTAATATTAAACATCATTATCTTCTCTAAACAATAACCTTAAATCATTAAATTCCTAATACTAGATAACTATTCCTTTTTAGCATGATTTATCTTCTTCAATAACACCTATAGGTGTTTATGCATGGTGGATGACTATGCATACATGAAGGTTGACTATCATAGTCCATCTTTGTCACTTTAAGGGATATATATTGATTTATTATGAAAAAAATATTTTTTTCAAACCAATTTTGAGTATTCATAACATATCTAGTAACCTCTTTAGGACTTCATATACCTCACTCTATTGACTGTGTATGAATATGAAGGAAATTGATTATGTGACCCATGTTCTTGATTACCACTCCATGAAAAATATAAGTGTGATATTTAAAGTGTAAAGAGAGAGATTTTATGACATTATAAACACAAATAAAATCATATCATATCCATATTATACCATTGTAGATAAATAAACCTTTTGTAATTGTTAAAAATTAACTATATCCTCACTTGCAACACCTTCTTACAATCTTTGTTGTTTGAGACATCAAATCACTTCCAATCATGAAACCAAGAATGGGAAACATGAGATAAGGAATTATAAATCCTATAGGATAAAATCCATCAACTAAGTTGTACAAACTAGCTCAAACAGGAGTAAAACCTATAGGGTGTGGGAAACAACAAACAAAAATGAACAATCAACTTGTTAAGGATAGTTCATAAAATATAGGAAAATAATCCTTGAAATCCAAACATTAAAATTAATATGACCAAGTGTAAAATCCATCACCAAGATAATTTTACTTGTAAGTCTTATTGGTCTTACCAAGAAGAAACTTATTGACTAGTTATGCTTTCCTAATGGAGTGATGGAGAGATGGAATGGTTTTAGCCCATTTTTGGAACTTCCAAAGTAGATAAAACATGGAAATGGATCCAGGGGAGCTTTATTTTCATTACAAAATCTTTTCCCATGTGCCACTGTTACCCATAGGTTGTATAACCTTTGAAACTCCCTCTTTCTCACTTGTTTTCTTGATTTTCAATTAACACCTACAAGTTTTTATTAGTATTGACATTTATTACAAGTAATATGATAGGTAATAACATAAATGATGTTTATAATGATTTATAAAACTTGTCTGCGTGAGAAAACAATACCATTTTCTTTAATGACCCATCTATGACCCCTAAGTGACTCAAAATGACATAAGGACTAATACAAACTATGACAAAGGATAATAAGACATTAAATCATATTAAATGAAATGTTACACACCTTATGACATTTTAATAGACCTATACATCAATTTATTACTATATGGGGTTTACTCATTTTGACTTGTGGTTAAAATGGTCAGCATTCTTGATGATTTCCCAAGGGTGATATGCTTGATATGCCAAGATTAGTAGCATAATACTAACCATTGGGCCATGGAGTCACCTATACATAGGTTTGACACAAAATTTACTTTTACATCACACTAAACACAAAGGAAAGTCACATGAAACAACACACACCTAAAAAACCACACATGTGTTCAACTAGAACACTTATGGAACATAACACAACTAAAATAAAGACACACACACACACCTAATATACTATTTTAAAAACCTCAATATTTAATTAAAACATCTAATCATAACTCAACCAAGTTCAAAGATATTTCCACTTGCATATTTTTCACTCCACGAAGGTAATCTAGCATGAGAAGAATGCTCATGATCAACCACTTACATATGGGTATGATCAAGAAGTATTCAACCTTTGTGTTTTCTTAGGCTTGCAAGTGAAATATTTAGTTCCTTCATGAATTATTTATCTTGATCTCTAAGATCCTTTATTTAAATTACAAGTTTATTTATCTTTGTCACATCTAATATACCTTTCTCAAACTATAGATTAGACTATATGATATTTGCCTCATCTTTGTGCTTTTCTAGGTCAACATGTGATTGATATAGGGAGTCATAAATCTCCTCTTCTTTATGTTCCAATACCTTTTAATATGTCTCAACATAATATTGACCTCTTGACCATATTTGAATCACAACAAAACTACCTTAGACTCATGAAACTCTTCTTTGATTGCAGGATTTTGAATATCATATTGATGTCCATCTTCTTTCACAACATTTCCATTACTCTCATTCTTAATATAACACTCAAGATCCTGATCATTAGTATTATCAAAAAAGAAATCAGATATACATTTCTTGGTAGGAGAAGGAGTCTTACTCAACTGGTCAAATTCTTGGCATATGGCATTAAATTTTAACTATAAGTCATCCTCTTCTTCATGAATTTTATCATCAAGGGTATCTTCATCAATAGAAGGCATATATACCTCATTCTTCCCACCATGGTGATCAATTATTTTCTTCATTCCATCATCATCATATGTATGAATTAGTTATTTACCTTTAACAACTTGTGAATCATGCTCAACACTTACCTTAGCTCCTTTAAATAGCTCTTCATGTATGATATAAGTTCCAAGGTTATTTTTCTCAAACTATGTATAAGGATAATGTTAATAAGCATCTACACCATATTAATATAGAAATAAGCCATATATTATTTCAATTTTATAAGCTCCATCATCCACATTAGGCTCCTCCTTCTCATTGATCACACAATTCAAATTAGAGATTGTTTTAATATAGGGCTCAATGTGAAACCTTGTATGAGGTTGAGTTCTTATGGTCACCTTGGTTCCATAACTTATCATAGAGGAAAGGAAGGACCAATTATCTGAGATATAGCCACCTATATTCGATTTAAAGTATCTTGAAAGATAGATTACAAAGTGAGCAGGAAGGTCAACAACAACTATGTCTTAGAGGATAGGAAAACTAGGATAATCATATATGAATACCTTCAAATTTTTTGTTAACCCTATTGTATTAGTAGGTTTACCATATAATTGAATCAATACTTTGTTATGGGTTTCATATTTTAAGCCTAACTTATTGGTTACAACCTTAGGCATGTTTGATGTAGAAGCTCCACTATCAACTATGTAGTTGTGTAATGGTTTATCACCCACTATGAGAGTGAGGTAGAATGGTAGGGGTTTATTAGCCCTATTATATCATTTTACAAAGGTATTATGGACATTTAAAATAACAACATGACCATTACTTTGTTTGGAAGGTGAAGAACTAGTAGGAATAGTGTTTAACTACTTTTCTAATAACTCTTTTTGGCCAGGCATGTAAAGGACATCCCATAAAGTGATAGATTCTTTGGAATTATTTAAATAATAAAATATTTTTATGGAAATATTACTCACATTATATTTAGTCCTTAGAGGCAAATAATTTTTTGAAAATTGAGGATGTGAAGTATCTTGAATAGACCTTCCAATTTTTTGATTTGGAGGAGGAGTAGGTGTGTTTGGGATTACCATACTTGCAGCCATGTTTTTTTTTTTTGCCTTTAAGGAGGATTAGACAAACTTATAGGAATGATATTTTCACCTCTTATATCCTTATTCTTGTCCCTTCTATTTTATACAATATAATCTCCTTGATTGAGCACAAAGGTATCTTCCATCAAAAAATTAGTGAAACTTTCTCCATGAGGCTTGTAATCCTCCTTTACTTGCATCATGAATTCATCTTAATATGATAGGAGAGGATTTAATCCTCCTTATGAAACTAGATATTTCCCTCCACCTTAATTATCATCAATAAATTGGACTTGCTACTAATATTCTCTTTGTACCAAGTTGTTATGCACTGGTACCATCTCTCTTACATTGGTAGTGGAATTGGGATTTTACACATTAGCATGCTTATTGAAGTTAGGCTTCCCTTGACCTCTCCCTCTCCCATATTTTTGTCCATATTGATGATAATATGGGTTTTTATTTTTATATTCACTTTTTTATATTTTAGCTTTCCTATTTTGAGATTTTAAGGCTTGGCATCCTGTCTCATATAACTTAGACCTTGACTACCAATAAATTTCATATTTTACCTACTTAGGATCAGTCCTACACTTATAATTTTCATTAGGAACTTGAGCCACACTTGGATTATTAGGAAAAAATAACATAGACACCTTAGGAGGTAATTTTTCTTAGTGAATGAGGCCATTCTCAACTCTAATGGGAAGTTCATATGCATCGGTAAGAGTGAAATCACCCATGGATTGAATCATAATAGTAATATCAGTATCGATGGATCTCAAGTAGGTAGGGAAGACAAAGATAGCAAGTCATCTCATGGTAGGAGGTAATCTATACTAGGTATTTTTAAACCTCTCATTGAATTCATGCATTGTTCACTTAGGGCCTATTTTGATCACATTGATCTGATGTATGAGAGAGGTATGGTCACTTTAATCTTTAAACTTTGAATTCAACAACACTCCAAATTCATCCCATGATGTGATTCATCCACTCGGTAAATTTATATACCAATTAAGTGTTTTCCCTCTAAGGGACATGACAAGGAGTCTAATTGAAATATTATTTTAAGTGACATTGTGGAAACTACACAAATTAGATATATATCTAATGTTTTCACTAGGTGTAACATGACTCACCATTGAATGTGGGCACACTCTTTGTAGCATTAGGAGGAATGTCATTTTAGGCCTAAAGGTGAATTAGATTCTAAGTATTAAAGGTAGGAAATGCATGTTTCTTAGCCATTTATTCTTTAATATATTCATTTTCTTAAATATATTCATTTTATTGGCTAGTAAAATCTCTTTGCTCCTTAAAATGTGGATTAAGATGAGGGTATTAAACTTTAATAGGAAGTTCAAGCTGAATAGGTGGATTGATAGGATTGATAAATCTACTATATGATGACCTAGTAATAACCATGAATCATGAGAGAAAATTTATGACAAAAAATGGACTTGAACCATATTTTACCTTGAATGGAGTCACCAACTATTGCGTAGCACACCAATTTACAACTAATGTTGTCAAGACCAACATTCACCTTGACAAGTTGTCTTGAATAAAATGGGTCCCAATGGGCATGATATAACTATTGTCACCAAATATTTAACCATTAATGAGGGTTTTCAAATCTCCTCCATATTTGGGAAACATGAGAATACTGATAGGTATGTGGGTTTACCTATAGGTAGAAGTAAACCTCCAGGTTTAAGGTCTAGCTCCCTGAATATACCTTGAAATGCTTATCACCTACTAAACTAGTTGTTAGTGGGAAAAGAGATAGAATTTTTCATGAATTAAAAATAATATAAGGGGGTGATACATCAAGATAATCTCCACAATACCATCATACCTCTATCATAATTAAACAAGATCTATAAACTAGATTCTAAGTCCTAAAAGATTCTAACATAATTATTTCAACATATAGGTGATATGCATGAGAAAACACAAGGTAAATAAACTAGAGGGTAGATTTAACACTCTAAGTAAAATTATACACTTGAAAGTATTCTAACACACTAGTTACACTCTATGTGACTTGTTAGAATATGAACTCTTGCATAAATATGAATGATAAGGTAAGCAAGGATATAAGATTATCACTAACTTCACTGTACATCACTTTGGGCACTAAGAAAAATGTTCATGAACTAAAAACAAAAAATTCATTTATTTTTCAAAGGCAAAATACAATGTCTTTCTAGAATGGCTTCACCATACATGGTGTGGTGTTATTTTACAAGAGCCAAAATGGCTACTACTTATAGAATTGGAGAGAGAGAAGAGAAAAGAATGAAGACCAAGAGTCACTAGATCATGTGTCATGTTAATAAAATTAGTCACACATGTATTATATATTAATATTAAATATACCATGCAAGGTCTACTTTGACAAATGTCCCTCAAAACATGAAACTCCTGAAATGTGGTGTAGGATTCCTTATTGCTTACTTAGAAAACTAACTTCATAATTTGGTCTTCTTAAAGCATCCCATAGTTGAATAGGGATATATGTGATGATTTAAATTATAGGAATGGTTTGTATACATTATTAAACATGCATTGGTTTCATACCTAATCATCAATATTATTTTAAACATGAGTTATCACTGCTAGTAGTCCAAATAACTCCTCTTTCACTTACCTTGTAAAATTTTCACCAAAGTTACCTTAAATTTTCAAATTTGATCCATAAATATGAGTTAATTACACTTTTAAATATACCTCATGAACTTATATTCTTTAGGAATGCCTTAAAAATCCTCTCACTTGAATTTCTCTCTCTCTCACTAGCTTACTCATTATGCCAATTTGATTGGTTGAGATGAAGGAACTTGCAGAGGCACTTGTGATATCTTCTAATATAATAAATAGACATAAGGGGTTATGTCAAGTCCCAATATATTTCCAAAATTTTATTTTACCATTTTAATCTCCCTTGAGCTTAAAAAACACCAAAATTTGTTAAATAAAGCCATTTTTCTCCTTATCTATTTAGGTAGGGTAGAACTCAAGTTGATGGGAGGAACACCAGAGAGTGATCTAAAACTTCCAATCATCTCCCAATCAATTCCATGCCATATATATTCCACTTCTCCTTCATTTTCCCAATCGGGTTATTACCAATGGTTTTAGAAGTTTTTAGGCCATTTTTTCCTCTAAAGGTTGTTCATAAAGGTTTAACATTGGATTTGAAAAAAATTATTCATAAACAATGTTCAAATCCTCCTTCATTATCCCCCAACTCCTTAGACTCCCATGAAAATTGTCCAAATAGGTATAAGCTTCCAAATTTGCCTACTCAAGATGCTCTTTTCATTCTATGTAGGCCTAAAGTCGTTTGAGCCAAAAAGTTGCTTTTTTATGGTATATTTTGCACTCCAAGAGTTTAAACATACCTTAAAATTCCTTTTTAACATGTTATAACTCATTTTGATGTTCCCTTCATGATATAATTGAATTTAGACCCCCAAATGGATAATAGGCCTAGTCTAGACCAACTAGCTCTACCTACATACTTATGAGTATAAGACATTCTAGCATGTTTATAACATATATGAGGGTTTACCTATATTTTCCCATGTCTAGATCAACATTATATATTTTATTTCAATGTTTTATCAACCCTCAACATTTTTTCTTCTCCTCTTTCTCCAAAACATGCAGGTTTAGACCCTTAGGGAGTGCCCTTTATTTGAGACAAAATAAAGGTAACTTCCCCTATTATCCTAGGAAAATGGATTATTTTTTGGGATTATCTAAGTGATGGATATGATCTATACAAATTTCCAAGCTCTGATTATACCATTAGACACTCCAAACACCATCAAACCCATAAGGCAATCTGTTAAATGATTGACTGTGTGTAAGGTATCAAGTTTGAGGACTATAGGTACATGTTTGAGGACTTTCTATATATTATAAAAATATTATGAGGGTTCCATGGAATGTAAATTGTAATTTTAGAGTCATTTTAAATAATGGTGATCATCAGAACCTCAATTAAACCTTGCATTATTCACTCTCACCTTGATTGATCAATTTTGCAGGTTAACTAACTATGTTTTTATCTTGAAAGAGGTAAATGTAGGTGGATTTGCATGGTTTAACATTGAAAACAATACCTAAAAACCTCCTTAGAGTTCTTAAGGTCATTATATAGTCATTTAAATTCATTCACCTCATGTTTAGGCTATATCAACACCCATAACACTATGTTGAAGCTCACTATCAACTTCAGTTGTCTATAACTGCCCACTAATAGAAAAACATAAGTCCTATAGGTGTGTATTCACCTTGAAATTAGGGTTCAATTTAAGAGGCCATGATGTAAACCCCCTAGGTTTATCTAGGCAAATCAAATTATTTCCCTTGGTGAATCAAAGCATGTAGAGTACGTGGAAAATTGATGTTTTTTCATCATAATAAATAACATGATGTTAGGTAGCATTGTGCTATCACATGACATTATGCTACCATGTGACATTGTGATATTACATGACATTGTGATATAATGTGACATTTTGATTTCATGTAAATTTTTACTATCATATGATATCATGGTATCACTTGACAACATGCCATCAAGTAACACCATGTTATCACATTATAGTATGGTGTTACTCGACAACATGGTGTCATGTGAAAACATGGTATTAGGAGGCACCATGATATCATGTGATAACATGTCATCATGTGGCATTATGCTGTCATATAAAAACATTTTGTCATGTGATACCATGTTGTCATGTGATACCATGCTATCACACAATACCATGCTATTGGTGACACCATGATGTCACAGGAAACCATGGTGTTAGATGACAATATGTTGTTAGATGATAGTATAATGTTGCATGATAGTGCAATATCATGTATAAGGAAGTTATTGATACCTATTTCCCACTTGATTCGTAGTGCCTTCTACTAGTCATTAGTCATGGGAACTATTTTCCCTAGTTACCCTCTTTGCCTATAAATAACTCTATAGTGACCTATTTTCAGATTGCTTACCCTTTTTTCTCATCTAACCAACCTACATTCAAATCATCCTATTAATTGTTACTCATCCCCTATGGTTTACCTATTTCCAAATCAACCTAGATGTACCTACTTCTAGGCTCCAACTCAAAATTTAGGTTTACATAGCTTCCACATCTACAAAAACTCAAATTCCAATAGAAAGGATGAACAATTGTGTTTTCAAAAACCTATTGTGTCCATATTTCCTCCAGATGTTAGAATAGCTAGAATCATATGTTCGATGGGTTGATCAATGCCATCTCAAAGGCCTAACACAGATGTCATAATATGATCTGGATATCAATAATAATCTACTATGCACACTACTTGGTAGTTATAACCATAGTGAGAGCTAGTTCTATGTCTAGTTTAACCATAAAACAATATCCTTTGGGACATCTCCATTAGAAATCTAAAATTTAACAAGTCTTCTGTATTAAAATGTGAGTCCTATTAGCACTAAGTCATCTTATCTAATGATAAAAATTACTTGGAGTCAATTTATAAACTATCCATTGACCCATCTGGTAGGTGTTATTATTCCATTACATGTTTTGCTTTTTATAATTGAATTGTTTATTATAAATAGTTTGATATCTTGATTCCCCATTGCGTGTTTTACTTTTTTGTTTTCATTATAGATAATAAAAATTGAAGGGGGATCCCCATTGATAAAATAAGTGATCCATTTCTCAAATATACTATCCATTTCTTTCAAGTAAGAATTATTTTATAGGGAAGACCATAAGACATTTGATTATGGGATGTTTACTATATTATTTGTTCTCTCTTGGGTGTTATATGTGATTGGTGCACAGTTATTTCAAGCAAGATTATGTAGGAGTTGAGTTTTGTGTTTTTAAAGGATAGTTGCATGATTTCTTCTTCTAACTACATTCTATCCTTGTACCTTAAGGCCTTATATGAAATCTAGAAAAATTCAATTCCCATTGGGCTACATCCAAACATGAAGGCCAATTATTTATCTATTAAGGAATGGGAGGTAAGTTTAGTTTTCCCAAGTCTCATTTTTTGTTTTATATATATTTTAAATTTAACATTTCTAAGCCTATTATTTATTATAGACAAGAGTGCATGCTTATGACACAATAAAATAGGTGGAAAATAAAGGTTAGTGTGCTCTAGAGGGCTCTAGTGATACTCAGTCGACAGAGTCTTCATTCAATTCATTTAGAATTGTAAAACATCCAAGAATGGTTTTTGTTTCATCTCCACTTCTAAGTTCCCCAAATTTTCCTTTAATGTCTTTTTTTTTAGTATTCAATGAAAAAATATATATTCACATTGTTTTTTATTTTATTTTTTGTAGTTGACTCTCAAATTATTGCCATTGAGAAATATCCTATACAACATGATCAATGCTTGCCATTATAACTTTATTTTTTGATTTAAAGTTTGTTAGAATTTTTTGGTTAAATAAGTAGATAATTTACTCATTTTGTAGATCAAACCACCAATGTCTCTATGACAAATGTAATAAATCAGTAAAAGCCAACTCCTTTAACCACAATAGGAACTGATGTGATAACTCTAGCAAGGACACTCAAAATGGGTGAGGTAGTCACCCCATCACATAAAGGTAATAATATTAATATATTCAATATGTATTTACATCTATTTTATGTTTTTAAATTTACTATTTTTGAATTCATGTTTTTTTATAGTCCACCCAACCTCTATTAGTAGATTAAGAAGTATACCACTACCCCCACCACTAGCCTAAAGTCATAGAAGAGGAAAGAACATATCCTTCCCTATACAAAGTAGAGGAACACATTAAATTTTATATTTCCCAACTTTGTTGATTGGTGGTATTTTGAGTGCACAGGGACTGGCATATTTACAACAGATTGATCTGGATGAAGAATTTATTGAAATTGAAAGTAGGCCATTAGTTCTTGGTGGATTCAATCCACATGAATTTATCCAAGTTTCTAATGTACCTTCAAAATTACCTCATACCTCTTTCCCAGGCCTAGCTACCTCTTCCCCCCCCCCACCCATGATAATTTAAATGTCTCTGATGATTCCCTTACTAATTTTTCCTTGGATAATCTAATTTTTGATGATCTCCTTAATAATATTTAATTATTTAAAATAATGGGAGGTAAGGCTGAAAGCTCTTATCAAAGAAATAAATACCCATTACCACAACCACTCTGAAAGAATGAATTTGTTTTTATTCTTCAAAATGAACCCTCCAATATTGATGCTTTATTCAAACATGCTCAATCTGGATTGATATCTGTGATCAATGCTTACAATGATAGGATTCTAGAAATTATGATCAATAGGTTAGAAAAATTAAATGGTGAAGTCCAAGCATATTTCAATTAATGGGTTAAAGATATCAACCTGGTTACCATCGCTTAAGCAGAGAAGGATAAAGTTATGGTAAGATTTCTTTATTTATAACATGTATTTTTATTATTTAATATATTTATAAGTGCTTCACACATATATTATTTATTGATTGAATGAAAAATATAAAAATTTAAATCAAGAATCACATGTTCTTAATGTGTATTTGAAACATTCATGGAAAAGTATCTCCGTGACTATTGCATTGAAAGAAAAGTTGGTTTTATTGAATAAATAGAACAACACATTGAAGAAAATAATTAAGGAGCATGGTATGAATCTGAGCATTCTATTAAAGCAAAAAATAGATGAGGATCCTAAAATTATTTCAACAGGGGATTCATTGAAGGAGGAGAGGGTGATTCTTGCACAAATGAATTCTGCTGCAAATGATCTTCAAACTGAGGGAGTGATAATGAATGATTTAGTTCTACAGGCATGTCTAGAAAGTGGGGTTTCCATGGGGGGGATGGGCAAAGGTGGTGGTGGAGAGTCTCAACTAAACAAATGTTTATTTTTTAAAGTTATATTGTCTAAAATTATAGTTTGTATTGCTTAAAACTATTTATACCATGTTTATTTCAAAGACACTTGTTTTATTTAATGATAGTTTATAGTTATTTAAAATGAGAGTTTCTATTGTTTAAAATAGTTTATACATTGTTTGTTTGAAATAAAAATGTTATATTAAATGATAGTTTACATCTATTTGAAATACATTTAGATATATAATTTTAATATTTTATATATAAAATGTATTGTTTTCAATTTTATATATTGTATACAAAAAAAGCAGAGTAGATATTCTATGGAATTATACTATTCTACCATAGTTGTATTATTTGAATGAATTTTTATACTCTTATAGTAGTTGTAGTATTGAATTCATTTTTATAGCATTATATTATTCTAATAGTATATTTGAATGCATTATTAAACTATTGTACTAGTGGCATTGAATGCTTTGCTTGTGGTGGAATTTAGAAATATGTGAACATAACTATGGGAAAACATTTTTATGGTAGTAGTATTTGAAAATTATAGTAGTTATAGGTAAAATAGACTATTTTAGAGTAAATATTAGTAGTTTTCATCTTGAATTAATTGTCAATGTTATATTACTCTTGTAGTTGTATATTTTAATGCATTTTTACACTATTCTAGTAGTTGCTGCATTGAATAGATTGATTGTGGCAAAATTTAGAAATATTTCCTATATATTTGTGTAATGGTACTAATGTAAATGTGTAATATAATAATTATTGCTACACTATTATGTATGTATTATATATATGTATCTTCTCACCAAATTACTATTATATATAATTAAGATAATGAAAAATAATAAATCTTAATAATGGGATTTTTAATGACAATAGAATTGGCATTCTATGCTGGACCATGCATATATGTATAGACATAAGACTTGTATTCTTCAATGAATGATATTATGAAATTATCTCTACAATGTTAATGATAATTATGATTGATGATTAATTAATAACATGCATTGCAAAGATAAAAGTACTATTTAAAATACATAATTAAAAATATCAATTTAAATGTATTGATAAGATTCATAATTATAATAAATAAGAAATAGATTATAGAAAATTAATGTATTTGTAGATTAAATAATAAAAAAATATTTCAAAAAAAGTAATTTCTATACTTATCAAATTAAAAATTGGGTAGATGAAACAATCCTCAAGAAACTTGTTCATCGTAAGTGTGATTTGCTTCAACCATGCTAGTGTCATATTCAATCTCTATATTCTCATCCTCTATATTTGTAGCTGTATTAGTCACACCTCTTATTTCCACTAAAGAACTCCATGTTTCCACAACTCTATCATATGGAAACTTATCCACAAAATAACGTGAAAAATATATAGTCTCAAGTAAGTCTCTAGATTTTTATCCAATTTATTTCTTAGTTTTGACTTCATAAAGGATAATGCACTAAACTCTCACTCATATTCCACAAAACCCAAAATAATTGTGTGAAAAAGTTCATATAATCTAAAATATTCACTAATACTTTCTTATAATATGCTACTTGGATAAAGTTTTTTCCATAGATGAGTAATTGCACCATTTTCTATTAGGTCACTTAAACACTAAAATTGATCCATCATTGTAATCCCAAAATGTGTTGACTGAGACATTAATAACTATTTATTTAAAATACTATTAATCTAAACTCCATTCACATCTACAAATATATAAAAATGAAGTACAATTGTACCCATGTATTTATGAAATAATGTGCTAATTTGTTCTTAACTATTAACACTATTCTAAGAAATGGGATTCACAACTCCCATGCCTTCCAACAACTCATCCCTTTGAAAGCATTCTCTAATCTCCATGGCTAAACTTTGTGAGATTTTTCTCAAATTGATTCATGTTTTAGACAAAATAGTATCATATAGTAAATGTGTCACCGGTACATCTTCAAGGTCAACTCCCACAACTTCAAGTATTCTAAAGCATGTGTGCATTGGGATCTCAATACCATTTACCATGACATAAAGATGATCATGTATATTGAATTTCAAATAACTCTCTAGATTATGAATATCCATCAAAATTTGTTAGGTTCTAAAAATAGGATTGTGAAAGCTCTCATTAGATGTGTATAACATATATAAACATTAACATACACATTTTCTCAAACTTATGAAGTCAACAATATAGATAGATTTCTCTTGGGCATGTTTCATTAAATAGTTGATTTCCTTCAACATTGGAAAAATACCACACAATGTGAGTAATGTTTATAAATATATTAAAAGACACAACAAATACTTTGATTTTTCAACTTCCCTATGATATTCATACATAAACCCTATCAAAGATGGATAATCCTCAAAAATTTTATAAGCAAGTTCATACATGGAAATCCATCTAGTTTCAACATATTTCACTAGTTTTTTTACCATTTGTCACCCAAATTTTAAATTTTTGGAACTCCATTAATATTTTTAGGTTTATTGACATGTATGCATGCAATTTATGAATTAGCTCATCCATTTTTGTGACATTACTGAATGTGCTTACAGTTTTGTAAGCGAAATTCATCCTATGAGCCATATAATGGATTGGAATCATAAATGAAAAAACTATTGTTTGTAGTTGAACACAAAGACCCTTTCTATGCCCTTGCATCACTGATGCTCCATCAATACCAATGTTGACACAATAGCTTTTTAGCTATGGCATAATTATCTATCCCAACTCTCTTCCTTAAATTGGATACAACCAATTTATGGAGATTTTTTGAATTGTAATTTTCTACCATTTTATGGACAACTAAAAGATGAGATTGCCTTGCACAGTTTTCAAAGGTGTACACATGCATGCAAATCCATGTTGTGTTGTCAACCTTAGTGACCTCATGGATGGAGAGAGAGATAAATTGTGATATCTTAACACTTTCTTTCAAATATTCCTTCTCAACAATGGTTAGACATTTTTCCATTTCCTAATAACTATTATCTGACCAATGTGACTATGGAATATCCAAAAACCCATTATGTTGAAACAATATTTTGTAATCTAAAAAAATTAGAAATGGGTTTTCCATTTTTTTAAATGTGGAAAATTATAGAGAACTATACATATTTTTCTCTAATATTAGAGTGCTTAACTTTTCCAAATTGTGCTTTGATGGTTCCCCCTTTCTCAACAAGATGTTTTTGTCATTTTTGATCATTTTCATATTATCGTGCATATCTTACATGCATGCATTCTTATCCAATTTTCCATCTATGAATTCTTGTTAACTATCCATCTGGGTGCTTGATGGATATGCATATTTTCCCACAATGCTTCTTAATTGTGTCAAATTTAAGTTGTATTATATGATCTTTTCCAATTTTATAGCTGTAAATTATACATCTACACTCTGTTAGAGGCTCATTACCATTTTTTAGTTCTACAAGTTCTATAAATGGATATTTTGCAACCCAGTCAACTTGAAAAGGCCTTCTTATGGTCCATGTACTTCTCTTCCTCCATAAAAATTTTTGAGAGGATTTTCTAACAAAATTAGGTGTCTAAAAAGAACTGCATGTTTCTTGTGAAGTGCCCAGAAGAGTGTGTTATATTGAAATACCCAGAGGTGTGTCTTCTATGGGGTATTTCATCAATAAAATCTTCAGGTGGTGAGAAGTTATTGGGATTAATACTTTCAAGTGAAATAATGTCAATATCCATGTTGATTTTTACATTGAAATGGTTTTTTAATTATTTTATAGTAAAAAAAATTAAATTGATATTTATAAAATAAGTTTTAGAATTACCTTTATTCGAAGTGCCTACTATTTGCATAGCCCTCTTTCCTAGATTTCTAAAATAAGACATGATGTTGGATTTTTTTGGTATTATTTTTGGTGATTTACCATTATTATTTCCTCTTAATGAAACAACTTTATTTCCAAGTGGTTTATTGTGGTTGACTTCCCCACCACCATTAGACATCAACCTACAACCATGTGATATAGTGTTTCTAGGTGGTAAAGTGCTACAATGTGGCACCTTGCCATCATGTGGCACATTTCCATCATGTGGCACATTTACATCATATGTCACATCACCATTTCATGACAATATGTCATCAGGAGGCATGTTGCTTTTAGGTGGTAGATTGACATCATGTGGTGCCTTGAAACTTGGTGGCAAGTTTCTACCTTCATGCAGTGTTTTGCTGTCGTGCATCAAATTTCATTCATGCGACATCATTTTGGTAAAGGTTGATTACTGAAAGTCTAAAATTAGTTGAGTGGTGGAGTATGCCCCCAAATATTAATATCTTTACAGTCTGTTAAATAAATATACTTTAGTGGTAAGATTGTGACCTCTGGGAATGGGAACATATGTAGTTGTATAATGTATTATATATATATATATATATATATACATATATTTTATGGATAAAATAATAAATATTTTAAATCATTGGTGAGCTAGCCCTTTAAAAAAATTAAATCCTATAATTCTGGGTAAAAGGTTCAACTCCTACACCCTAAAAACTTACCAAATTTAATATTCCCAAAATTGAATGTTCATAAATTAATGAATATTCACTGCTAAAATGAACCGAACTTGAAATCAGTGTTTCATATCCTTGGATTACTTTTGAGTTCTTTGTAATAAATTCCCAATGACAAAGCTATGTTTGCAGGCTTAGTAGCTCTCCAAGGTATGTGTCATGGCTAGTGAGTAACTACAATCAAGGTATATATGGATATTCTAATGGCAAGACACCTATAGGTGATGATGTAAGTCCATACCTTAGATCTCAACTCTTTATTGATGACCTTTGATCTCTCTCAACTCAACAAGACTAATTAATATGAATACATGCCTTCATATTTCAACTTTAGGTGTAGAGGTCACTTTGAAGCTCAAATCCTATAGATATCACTGCCAAATTTTAGTGAACAAATGTGCAACTTGAAGGCACCTAAATATCATGCTCTTTTAATAACATATCCACTTTATTTTTTAGGGTTATAACCCTATATGGATTCTAAAACATGGGTGAATTTAACCTCATTTAGGCATCATGATTTTTCATGATATGGCATTAATAAAAGAACATAGGCCTTTATCTTGATTTTTTAAGGAAATTATCCCTAAATTAAGTTTCTTAACTTTGATCATGACTTCTTAACTCTACCTACTCCTTAATGACCTTAGACATTATTTTTATAGTATATTTAACATTTAAAAACCTCAATAAGGGTCTCAAAACATTTCTTAACATCTTTGATCAACATTTATATGTCTTTGTCAGTGCCACTTGTAGGTGGACATTTCAATGTGTAGGCAGTGAATGAGTCTATGGGTAGTATGCATGATATATAGGAATTAAATGAAGTTAGACCTTTACAAATTATCTCAATGCATCCTTCCAATATTTGAGGATTTAAAACAAATTTTAATGCTATCAATGCAATGTTTTTAGTATCCTATAAGTATACCTTGATGTTGCAGATAAGGTAGTGAATGCAAGACTTGAGTAACATGCATGAAATGTGACCCTATAGTTTATATTGAAACTCCTTATCTTCTGTAAACAATACCATTCAACCATGAAATTCTTGAGACCAAATAATTGTTCCTTTTCAATATGATTGATCTTCTTTAGTAGCATCTTTAGGTGTTCATTCATGGTGGATGACTGTGCATAGATGAAGGTTGACTATCACAGTACATATTTATCATTTTAATGGATATTAATTTATTGATAATTTAATAATAATGTTTTTAAACCCATTTTAACTATTCATAACATCTCTATGAACTTCTTTAGGACTTAATATATGTAAATCAACTGATTATGTATGGAAATGCAAGAAATTGACTATGTGTTCCATGTTCTCTACTGCCACTCCATGAATAATATAATATGATACTAAACTTGGAAATATAGATATTTAATGACATTAAAAACATTAATCACATCATATCATATCCATATTATACCATTGTAGGTAAATAAACCTTTTGCAAGTGTTGAAAATTGACTGCAACCTCACTAGCAACACCTTATAATTTGAGCTATTTGAGACATCAAATCATTTATAATAATGAAACCAATAATGGGAAACATGATATAATTAATTCAACATAATCTAGGATAAAATTCTTGAACTAAGTTGTTTGAACTAGCTCAAATAGGATCAAAACTTGTAGGATGTGGGAAATAATAGATAGAAATGAATAGTCAGCTTGTTAAAGATGGTTCATAAATTATAGGTTACCAATCCTTGGAATCCAAACATGAAAATTAATCTAAACAATTTTAATATCCATCATCAAGACCATTTTACTTAAAATTCCTCCTATTGGTTGATCCAAGAAGAAACTTCTTGACTAGTTCTATTTGCCTAGTGAAACAACAGAGAGATGGAATGGTTTTAGCCCATTTTTGGAACTTCCAAAGAAGATAAAAATTTTAAATGGAGTAGGTAAGTTGAAGTATCACTAAAAAATTTTCTACCACAATATGTAAAACCTTTGAAACTCCCTCTTTATCACTTTATTTCTTGATTTTGAGTTATCACCTACAATGTTTTGTTAATACTGAAATTCCTAACAAAGAATATGATAGGGACTGATATAAGTGATGTTTATAAGTATTTATATCACTTTTCTACTTAAAAAAACCATACCATTTTCATTAATGGCCCATATATGATCCCTAAGTGACTCAAAATGACATAAATACTAATATAGACTATGACCAAGGATAATAAGACATTAAATCACATTAAATGAAACAGACACACCCTATGACATGTTACTTGACCTCTATATCAATTTATTACTATATGGAGTTCACTCATTTTGACTTGTGGTCAAAATGGCCAATGGTTTATTCTATGGAGATTCCATGATCATATGTCAAATGAGCTATATGAGCAATAATCACTTTGGTGTTATTAGCAACATAAGATAACTATATTCATTGGCATCTCTACAACATAGGGTTGGGACCCACATGGTAACATTTAAAATCATGTAGTAGGCTTGGGCATCCCTTATCAACATGATCCTTATGAACATGAATTTATTTTATTAAATGATAAAGATGATGTTGAGGTCTTATTTAGGGCACAAGTGGTTGGGTTGATATAGGATCTCTTATGATAAATTTAAAGGGATCCTTTAGTTACAATTATAGATGCATAAACTTGACTTCCACCTCTAAGTGGAAGGGTTACATTTTACTATTGGTGCTCACAGCCTTCCTATTTGGTTTAGCTAGATGGGGGTCCTTCCCAAGAACCACCAAAAGATGTGATGATGGATTTAAATCAAGAATAAGGTGTGGAGGAATCCCGTTATACAATGAATTCATTGGGAGGACCATGACAACTAATTAATATTAATTCTTTTGACTTTGTAGATTTCACTCTTCTTGAAGTAAGTGTAGTACCTACTATTTTATAAATAGATTTTTCATCTTCCACAACTAAGTATCCCACTCCCTCAATTGAGTAAACCACCCTTTATTATAAGAGTAATCCAAGAGCCCCTAAAGACTCTATAAGTTTAATTATTGACACATCATCATAGGAGACTACTATGACCCAAGGGAAAGCACCAAAGGAAGATGATGAAGAGGAATAAATTTAAAGGGATAATTTCCTTAGTCTCTAGGAACTCAAAGGAAAGTCACCAATATAAATAGAGAAATTAGGGGATGTCCCTACTACTATTATTTCCAATTTGCATTCAACAACTACTATTGCCACTACTATTAATCCTTTCTAATAGTATCTATGTAGTATTAAAAAATTATACCCATAAGGTATAATTTTGAATAATTTGGACTTATTAATAATCCAACTCAAAATAAAAATATTATAAATAAATTTAAATTATTCAAAATTTTCTAGTTCTAAATTATCTCTAATGCAATATATGGGGATTAGATCCAAATTATTATGATAGTCCTAGTCTGGTTTATATGGAATATATAGATAATATTATTTTTATAACATTTTCTCTACTCTAATTTTGGGGAATAAGTATATATTATGTGAAATGGTCGCTAGACTATAGGATTAACTAGTTTGAGTTCTATTCCTAACACTTCCCAAGTTTTGACAAGAAATCCTAGGGCTAAGAAGATCCATTTCAAGTTAACAAAAGTCTTAATTTTGGATCAAAGTTTACAATTATATATTCCATCTACTTATTTATATTTTCCTATGCCACATTATATTTCATCTCATCCAACTTAAATTATATCATATATTATCATTGTTAAGAAGACAACCTACACTATGCATCCAATTCCCTAGGTGGGCAACTTGCATTGGTAAAATATCATTTTTCCATCTCTGTCAAACCCACTATAAATAAGTGAACTAGTGATTTATTTGTAATAAGTTATATTTAATACCACTAATCAATATTTTTAATCGATTTAATTTATGTATTTTGTAATTCCCTAATGGGAAGTAGACTTAAAACCCATGTAACCTAAAGACCCAATTTGGTGATCACGAAGCTTCCCACTATAAGTTTCATTTTTGATAAATCAATAGGGATAGTATAGAGGGTAATAAAAAGGGAAATATAAGAATAATATGGTAAGGTATTAATCCTTGAGGAAAGGTATTATTTCTTTTCCTTGTCTAAATGGAAGAATAGGAGAACTAGAGAGTTTCCCTACAATGAATATTTTGTAGTTTACTTGGGAAATCACATCAAAGCTTTGATGTAACTCCATAAAGGCACTGAGTAAGGTAGGGAATAAATTTGGTAGGATTTGAATCAAGTTATAGAGTAGTAATAATTTTTTTTGTTCCAAAATTAATAGATGATAATGTCCATAATTCAATCCTCAGGCTATACAACATTTTAGACACCATCAATACAATGAAAATAGAGATGTCTCCTCACTTGATTGAGACATAAAAATTATATAATTATTTGAAATAAGATGGGAATAATTTGAATTTTATCATAACATAAACTACCAATAAGGCCTATATCCATATATCTTTGATGACCCCTCTTGAGGCAACTAATTCCCATAATTCAGTGATTATCATAGCTCAAAAAGTTAGATAGTGGGTATATAGTGCATGAGATTTGTTATAAATTTGATTGAACATGAAAATTAGGTCATGAATTTTTTAAAATAATTAAAGTTATATCAATCAAGATAAAATTGAATAAAGTTGATAAACAAGGCTAGTTTTGATAAGTTACTCTAGTAGGCATCTGAAAATTTCAAACATGGTCTTCAGGGGTGTGCATTGGAAGAGATTGAATAAGAAATTTGCTTCACCAGAAAGAATATGAATAAATTATATATCTTATAGGATTTTTTTATAACTAAAAATGTATAAAACAAATGCATATTGATATAAGTACCTAGGGTGCATAGGAGATCCTTTCTAGAAAAGGAAATAGTCAAGCCTTAGTATGATTGGGCATACAAGTACTATCATGATAAAATGGTGAAGATGCATGCCATGATTTGAACTTTGAATTAAACTATGCCTACCGCTCTATCTCTATGTGCTACTTCAATTGGTACTCCCTTGACCATGAAAGCCTTAATGATTGGTAATCTTTAGTCTTATATACATTTTTTACATGAGAGTTAACATATGTAAATTAAGTTTTACTTATATTTGTATGTTATTCATGTTGCATGTAATAAGTAACTATAGAGTCTTGTAACAACATTTAGTGCATAATTTATTAAGTACATATCTTATCATGAAGATATGATTTTGGCCATATCTAATTGTACATGTATATTCTACATTAAACTAGAACTTTCATTCTACTCATTATCATGTAATTCTCAATTTATGCTTGATTTTGAGGATGAGGTGACCCCTTCCAAAAATAAATAAATAATTACAAACACACACACACACACACACACACACACACACACACACACACACACACACACACACACACACACACACACACACACACACACACACACACACATGCACATGTGCGCGCGCGCACACACACACACACACACATGCACATGTGCGCGCGCGCGCACACACACACACACACACACACACACACACACACACACACACACACACACACACACACACACACACACACACACACACACACACACACACACACACACACACACACACACACACACACACACACACACACACACACACACACACACACACACACATGTAATTTTACAATTACAAAGGGAGTTGAATTTTTTTTATCAATACAGAAAGAGATCTTTGGATTGTTACAAAACTATGTAATATGAGTTTCTTGTCTAGCTTCATGTGATTTGGTTGTAAATTTCTTTCAAGATAATAACATAGTATTTAATTATATGTAATATTAGTATTGAATTTTATTGTTTACTTGATTATTGAATGTGTCTAAATTAGAATTAACAATATCTATTTTAATTTGGCATATATCATAATCATTAAGAAACGTTATTGAGTGGTTTTGGTTTGTACTCAAGGGTCTTTCTCGATACATCCTCTTTGTCTTTTCAATAATATAATTAGGTGATCTTAGAGTGTTGGTAATAATATCTCACTTTAGTTTTTAAATAATAGTCCTGGTGATATCAACCATTAGCCATAATCTAGGAGTTAATTATTCCTTTTCTTTAGACTCCTCATTGATTTTATGATTTAGCATGAAACAAAAACTAATTATAAGCATTAATTTAGGGCCTTTGTCCTCTTTGAATTTTTTTTGAAGAAAATAAAATTCTTTAATCATGAATCTTATTTATACCGTACTCTTCTTTCATCTTTTGAGTTTAATTTTAAGGACTACCCACCATTGTTTAGGCTATTACCCATCTAACCCAAATAGGATTTTGATATTATTTTAGGTTTCACTCATCCATACACACCTAGTTAATAACCTACATGCTCTACTAACTATTCCACCACCTAGATATTTAAACCATACCTACAGTTTGTGCCCCAGAGTAGATTTTACCTCCATATAAACCCCAAAATGTTAGGGGCCAACTCATTCACGAATTAAGTGTGCATAAATACCACATCAAAAAATATCATTAAGATAAATAAATTATAATATATCTAGTCTAGTTTGATAGTAATAATGAACACATTAAAAATAAAATGCACTGAGATTAAACTCCCATGATACCTCCCTTTCCCTCTCCATTTATTTCCCTCCTCTATTTGAATTTTTTGTTAGTCCTTTACTTATATGTGGTGATACTCTAGGTGATAATTTTTATTTCTATTGACACATAGCCTCTTGGTTGTAAGATGGGTTTTTTAAGTGGACCTATGGATGATTATGTCATCCTTTATAGATTATCATGTGGTCTCATGGTTGGATTAAAGTCAACAGGACATGAGATATAAACCCATGTGATGGGAGTTAGGAACTTTGCCAAAATGTTTATTAGTAATACAACTTGTTTGAAATTTGTAAACATGATGCTTTTGGGAGAAGGTGTTGTGCTAGCTCATGTTTTGGATAATATATTTAGATGGTTATATGTTAAATAAATTCCTAGAGACTAGTGTAAGTGGCCACTCAACCCATTTTTGTGCTCAAGATGGATCTTAAGGATAAGTAAAGGATGGCTCACCTTTAGTTCTACTATTTTAAGGTAGTCATGACCACCAACATTTTTGGGGTTTTGGTAGGTTGGGATTTTTATTTACATATTATTTTATCAATAAATATGGCATTTATAATGATTAATTCGATTTAAATATGTAAGAAAAACTATCAAGCTCAAAACTATCAATCTCACTAGGTGAGAGTTTTAAGCAGTAATCTAAAGGTTCAATTTCCCCTATTTCTAATGGTAGGTTGGTAGGGGAGTCTTGTCTTTTTGGCTGATTGAACACTATTTATTTATGGTAGGTTTTCTTGTTGTGAGGGCTCAAAGTTTTAGGAGAATATTGAGGTTTTAAAAGTTATTATCCTTTGGTGGGATTATTTCAAGTTAGATCTAGATCTTTTTCTTTTGAATATTTATTGATTTGAAAATTTTAGTTTTACTATTTGAGCTTGCATGCCCAGTTGGTTTGAAGTAACATTTGCTTATAATATAGGATCACTATGTTACCAATTTATGGATTTGGTCAAAACCAATTTTTAGGTGGTATGTCTCAAGTTTGTAACATCCAACTTTTAGATTCAATAAGAAACCTTGTGTGAAGATCAAGTTATCAAGTTATTTCATGTCAATCATTAGGTGATTTAGTTTCATGTTTTTTTGGTATCAGAATATTTGGATGATTTTTTAGGGAAGTTTGGTTGACATTTCTACCTATTTTAATTTTTCTAGTTTTGGGGTCCAGTCAAAACCCATTAAATGAAACTCAAGGTCCAAGAAGACAAATCCTAGGAGGAGCTAGTTTCATGTTTTAAGTGAGTTGGAATGTTTGAATAATTATTGTGGAAAGTTTTGATGAATTTTACCCTTGTTTTAATTCAGTTTACTATTGAGTAGATTAGTCTCATGTTTGTTTCTTTGATGAGGAATTTTTGCTAATGCTTTGTAAAATGTCTCCTAAGGGGCCATAGTTTTTTAGTGGATTTGTGTTATTGTGTGTGCTATTGGTATATATGATCCACATGATACGGTATTTTAATATATTTATTCTCCATTATATAAGGATGTAGATCCTTTCAAAACCCTCAACTTTACCTGTATAAAATATAAATAAAATGTCTTTTACATGTTTGCTATTGTATCAAAAAGCTTATAATAATTATATATTAATCAATAATATCAAAGAGGGAAATTATAATAACTTTTTAAAAATTTTATAATTAAAGTTATAAAATAATTTTAAAAAATAATGTTTTGAAATAATTTTTTAAAACACAACAAACACAATTTTAAATTACATAAAGCTGGAAAACATCAAGGGATTAAAACTTGTTCTTTCTTGATAGTGTTAAAAAAAACTTTGAATATATGTTTATTAAAGAGAAAAAAGAATAAGTATAAAAATAAATAAAATTTTAAGGCTTATAAATCAGATTCCAAGATTTTTTTTTCACAAAACTATTTGTGAATAACTAAAAATATTTAGGAGTTGAAAGTAAAGCTTGAATCAAGGAAATAAGCAAAAATGTGATAAAATATCTTCTAGAAATTATATATTAGCATAAAATAAGTTTTTATTCTATATATCTCACACATAACACACACACACACATCTTGTAATGAATGTTTTCTAGACAAATAATTCTTACCAAAAAAACAAACCAATGTTTTTGTTATCTTTTTTTATAATGAAAGAAAAAAATATTGAGATAAGGTATATATAGAAGAAATTAAAACCTGGATGTTAATATTTTATGCCACTTTTTACTTCAAAAATTATTGTTTATATGTATTATTTCATACGAATACCCATGATATTGCTTATTTCTTATAATTGATTCTTGTTTTCTTTTATTTTTCAACTAGCTTTGATTTTCCTTTTTATTACCATTGACTACCCTCCAATATACATATTATTTTTTAAATATAAATCTCATATGTATTATTTTTCCAAACTATAAAATAGAAAATTATGGATCTCAAATGATTCATTTGGAATCTTCAAAATATGCTCAAAACCAAAATAAATGAAAAATCAAATGATTAAATACCAAAAATATATAATGTACCTACCCATTAACAATTGTGTCATAATTCAAAGTGTATAATTTTAAAATTTTATAAATAAATTTATAAATTATTATGAAATTTGAAAATATAAAATATAATATTTTAGAAAATACCTGTGCCAACTTAATGTTGTACCATCCTTGAAATGCACCATCTTTGTTTCCATATTTGAAAAACCCAAGAATGTACTTTGAATCGAGCATCACACTATCTTTAATCCCTTACTACTATTTTCATATATATATAAATATACATTAATTTTGGCTTATAAATATAAAATTAAGAGAATTTAGACAATGAATATAAGAATACAAAATATAACCTACAATTAGATACAACAATCCCTTATATATGTACCACTTTCCTTACAATAGACAAATTATTTTTTACCTAAAAAATGTTTAAGATAGCAATAAACCTGTTTTCACATTATAAATTGTATCCGCACCTTTCAAATATTATTTATCAAAATATTAATTTTAACTTAATCAAGTAGATTTAGCACAAAAATAATTTTCATATTCTAAATAAACTTGATAAAATCAATATAAAATTTAAAAAATATAATTATAACATTAAATATAATATATAAAATTACACAATAAATTTAAAGCTATTAATCCTTAAATCATGTAGTCATAGTATAAAACTAAATATATTATGAATTTTAACATTGAATTTGAATCAACAAAATATTATCTTAGCTTTGAAATATTAGTTTTAACTTTATGACCTTTATTTGATACAATAATATAGTTTTTTCTTCTCCTTAAATTAAAAATATTTATAAATTAAATAAATATTTTAATTATAAAAATTATTCTAATTAAATTATGCAAAATTCAATCAAGAAATCATGGTACAAAAGTAAACATAAAGTTAAATTAAACATAAATTAGATAAATATATTATTAAATTTAAAATAATTTAAATAGATCAATAAATTTACATATTGTAATCTAAATAAAAATAAATTAGAATAAAATTATCCAATAATATTAACTAATAAATTCAAATACTATCATACAAAACAAAGTAAAAATTCATTCCTAGAATTATAGGGTCAAAAAATGAGAAGCCACTCATTCTAAAAGAGAATTTCATAGAATCATACAAAGTAAAAAAAAAAAAAGAGAGAGAATGAGTGGTCTCCCATTTTGAAAAAAATGGGTTAAATTTTTTTTTGGAATGGATGGAAGCCCCTTTTTTCCATAAAAAAGATAGTCTCAAATATATGAACATATGAGAATAGGAGACCACCAGTTTTGATAAAAATATAGTTTTTAAATTTTGGATATTCACACAACCCAACATATGCTTTCAGGTAAATAAAATCATGAAAAATAATAAAAAATTTAAGGAGAAATTTTATTTTAAAATGGATTATATATTATACCTTTAAAGTCAATTTGATTAAATTTTGCATTTTGGGATATTTCTAAACTTGGTGATTAATTTAAACTATGTTGATGACTAAATATATTATTATAAAATGAAGGGATAATAATAAAAAATTAGTAACCATTATAAAAAATTAATTTTACAACTTATTTATAATGGGTAGACACTCATTTTCCCTATGAAAAATTATAGTCTCAAATCTATGAACATTTGAGAATAAGTAGTTGCTAGTTTTTATAAAAAATATTTTTACATTTGGGATATTCTATAAACCCAACATATACACCCAGGGGAATAAAAATGTATGGTACAAATGATATTTTAAAATGCATTATAAATTATACCTTTTGATTTTACCATCATTATTTTTTTAATTTTATGATACATTGAACTTTTTTTTGGGTAAGGTCAAATGCTTTTAAAACCAAAGCTATGAACTAGAAAAATATGGGAAAAATTAGAATATGAACACAAATATCAAAATTCCATAAGTTAAGGCCTTACACAAGGAAGAAGATAATGTTAAATTAAACTAAAAAAGAGTTTAAAAAATATGAGACTTCAACAACTAAAGAGATTCACCAACTTTTTTGATAAAAAATAATTTAAGATTCAAGTTGAACTTTGTCATCCAACACCAAAAAATAAAATTATTGATCTTTAGATAATGATAGTGTAGATCTACTAGTTATCTCAATGTTATGTAATCTTATGCCTCTTTAACATAACACAATATTTAAAAAAATTAATAAAACAAATGTGTGATGTCTTGGAAATAGAGTTAAAATATGAATTTAAAGAAATTGAAGTTCACTTATACATTATTGATGGCCACCATACCATTGAATTCTCAAAAAATATTAATGGAAAACGATTACTTTGATACTGTTCAGGACATAATCAAACTAATAACTCCTTTTATTCTATCCACCAAGGCCATAATAGAGTATAATCAATGTATTCAATCTACATAATATGATGAATAATACATAGGTTCATACAATGTTTATTAACCAGTTATATGAAGCAAGGTCAACATTGATCATTAAAAATATAATGCAACATCGTGGTAGTGGCCATGAGAAGGTAGATAACTGTAATGTATTCTAAATATATATTTTAATTAAGATAATAGTAAAGCTTAAAATTTTATGTATGCCTCATTAAGAAAAAAACATTTCCATTTTGTGATATGAGTATTTAAAAAAGAGATATCAAAGATTGTTTTTAAAATAAAAATTATGTAGGTTAAATGATAAGCTATCATTTATCCTATTTTTTGATGAAATGGGGGAAATGGGTAATTTTTTTTAAATTGTACACAAATGGTGGACTTGCATGTATTTTAAAAAGGACTACGAGTAAGATTTCAAGAAAATATTATTAGACAATTTGACAAAATAAAATTCAACTTAGTAAAAGAGGTGTGTCTATAGATGAGTTGTCCAAACCTACTATTAAAATAATAAATGGAGAAGTTTGGATGAAAACAAAAATTTAACTTGGGATCAAGTTATATACTTTGAATGGATATTATAAAATAATTAAAGAGAATGAAATTTCAAGGTAAAAAATGGATAATTTAAAATTAATATTTGTAAAAGACCTAGTTGTAATGGGAAGAATTGTATTCAAAGTTGTTGAAAATTTTAATATTCACAAAACACACATTGGTTAGATTTAATCATAATTAAAACATGAAAAATAAAAATAAAAAATGTTCAAGATACAAAAGGGATCCATAAAAAAAAGAATAAGAAATATTGACATTGAAGGACTTAAGGACCTCCTAAAAAATTATATATATTTTTATAAAAATAAAACAAAAGAAAAGGATAATGAAACTCATGGTTTCACTTGTATATTCTATTTTAGAATTCAATTAATCAAACATTAAAAACATGACAAGAACATCTTATGCCACTTAGTTCAGAGATCATCATTGTTGATTTTTGTAATCTTATGACAAGTATTACTCAAAGTGACATAATATAAATAATCTCATTCATTTTATCCCTCATGATGATTTACATTTACATTTTTTTTTTTTAGTGGTGAAATATTTAATGTTTCATAAACTAGTAAGTTATAATGGAAAAACATATAAACATGAATGAAATAAGCTATAAAGGATGTTATAGGATAGTGAATGAGGTAGGTGTTTTCCAAGTACTATAAATTTTTTTAGAATATATGGTGTTCATAATTCAAAAGACATGGTCAAAAAAGTGGAGAAGATAGAAGCTGATGAATCACATAGAGATACTTTGAAGAGTGTGTTTCCAATAGATATTAGGATTATGTTGTCTCAACACCCATTCAAGTTTGAGATATTTATACATTTATGAGAGCATATGATTATATGGTATAACTCAAATTAATCACTATTATAATACTTTATGGTAGTTAAAATTTATTTTAATTGATTATAATTTTAAAAAATGATATTTAATATGTCTAGTTGAAAACAAAAATCAAGAAATGGTGATAAAAAATACTAAAAATGACTCCCAAAAATAAAAATTTATAGGTGAGTATTTATCTTGATATTCTCATAAATGCATAAATTTTTGATAATTTTAAATATCAAATATTAATAATTTATCTACAACATATAGTGAAATCCAATATTTTTTATGAAATTAAAATCAGATGATTTATCTAAATCATGTTTTATTAATTATAAATATATAGTATTTTGCAAAATTTATTGCAAAAAATGAGTGGAAA
The DNA here is from genome assembly GCA_037957365.1 of Torreya grandis. Classification (NCBI taxonomy): domain Eukaryota; kingdom Viridiplantae; phylum Streptophyta; class Pinopsida; order Cupressales; family Taxaceae; genus Torreya; species Torreya grandis. Next base: position 71,112 of record JARHVA010006287.1, read on the forward strand.
AAATGCAACGATGTTTAAAATGAATATTTAGATTTTATGTGAAAAAGAGATGTTTTCCATGTTCTTGAAAATGGTTAGCCATCTATTTCTATTACCTTAATAGAAACTAACCTATGATACTTAATCTATCAAGTGAACCTCATAAATGAATTATGATATTTGGTTGAATATACAATATTTTATAATTTATTTGATTTATTAATTAGATAAAATAAGTGGTACCTTTATCTATAATACTCTATTTATACTTGTGTGGATGTGAGATGTTTTCCATGTTCTTGAAAATGAGCAGCCACTAATTTTTAGTCCTTTGAAAAAAATTAATCTTAAATACTCAATATATATCAATATATCCTCATAAATGCATTGGAATATTTGGTTGAATACTACATGTTTTATATTTATGCACATTTATTATTTATTGTTTAAATTTAAAAAAATATTTTATATATTTATTTACAATTATATTAATTCCATTAAAACTAAGGTATTAAATTTAGATGAAACATTTGATGAAGGAGTATCCTTGGTACATAGTAATCCTCCATACAAAAAAGTATATATTTGTGAAACATAGGTGTAGAGGAGAAAACAAGTAACACACACATAAGGTAACCTAAAATAATAAGGGAAAAATGCACAAAAAGTGAGTAAAGTATTAAAATAAAGCGAGTTAATTTTTTTTGCAAGGTTAATCATGTGCAATTTTATAAGGTTGTATGACCCAAGCATGAGTTAAAGACCACATTCCCAAAAAATGTCACACACACATACACACACACGCACACACACGCGCGCACACACACACACACACACACACACACACACACACACACACACACACACACACACACACACACACACACACACACACACACACACACACACACACACACACACACACACGCACACACACACACACACACACGCACACACACACACACACGCGCGCGCGCGCACACACACACACACACACACACACACACACACACACACACACACACACACACACACACACACACACACACACACACACACACACACACACACACACACACACACACATGATTACATGTATAAACATGAGTGCACAAGTATAAGTCAAATAAATGAAATGGAATGAAAGAGTGATAAGGATACAGGTTGACATGGGGACTCACAACTACGCCATGGAACCTATAAAGACTGCAACATTCCAAGGTGAGAATTAGTAGATTTGTATTCAAACTATAACTTCCAAACATGTAGATATAGGCCTCTAAACATCAACTTACCTAAACTACAAATTTAAATTATAAAATAGTAGTGGGAATACCATTGACATTAATGGTAAACATGGGTAAAATAATAATATTTAACAACATAATTATCCATAAGTGAAAAAATTATATAAGGAAGAAAAAAATTAGAGGATAGTAGAATAGTCCATATGCTAAGAAAAATATTCCTTAAACTAAAAGCTAAATGTAGGGAGTCCTAAGTGTGAAAGGCATCCAAGATAATAGTTTAGTTTCTATCTAATAATATTGCAGTCATATTTATTTTGGTTTGACCTTGTGGCTTTAACCCTAAATGTGTATATTGGAATTGTTTGTTCATTTAATAAGATGTACCATGAATATTATGTGTTGTGTGAGAGTGTTTATTTAGCTATTGGTCTAAGGTTAATTTTAAATAACCCACTAAATGTGATTACATAAATATTTGTACCAATACAAAGGTTTTAAATCTAAGAGTGTGAGTGGGGTGTCTATATATGATAATGAATGACAATATTTTAATAATTAGAATTTGTATGAAAGAGAGTGAAAGGATGCCACTAAAGAGATTTAGAGGAGGTGTCATGATTACCAATGTGGTTGGAACATTTTAAGAGATGATGGATATGTTATGAGAAACATAGACATGATTAGATGCATATAATCAAATAGATGGTGTGTTTTAAGCCTAAATACAAACCAAGTGATCCTAAGGAATAATAATGTATGATATGCACTTAAAGAGAAGATAAAAAGAAGATGAACAATTAGATGTTAGAGTTAGAATTATATTCAATGTTATTTCATGAATTGGATGAGGTTCTAAGGAAAACATGTTTATTTCTTAAGGTCATTAAATCTGAAAGAGATCATTGACTATATCACAAACATAGATGAATATTTTGAATTTTATGAGATTAGTGACCCATAATGTATGAAGATAACATAGACCAAATTTAAGGGTCACATGGTGATATGGTGGAGAGAAGTGTAGATTCAGAATTTTTTAAGGATAAATGATACTATAACCTAATGGGATTGGATGATCATGAATCTAAATGACAAATTTATACTAGGAGACCATAAGATGGAACTATTCAAGAAATTTAATAACCTGACAAAAAGACATGAGTGCCAAGGATTACACTAAAGAGTTAAATAATATTAGTATCAAATCATGACTAGGCAAGGGTAACCATGATAAGGTCAAAAAATATATGAATAAGTTGTGAATCAATAGCTAGAAGGAGATTAACATGCAGTGGATCCAAATGTTGGAGGAAGCCTATCAATTTATGTTTAATTTAGAGAAGTTATAAAAGATAAAAAATAGTGTTAAGTGAGGGAAAGGAGTATCTATGTACAAATGAAGTAGTCTAAGTGATTTAAGAGGCCAAATGAGACATGGATAAATATTTTTTAGACAATATTTTATTTATATGTAAGAACAATATGGTACACATGAAGTGGAATGAGGATATGCATGAGAAGAAACTTATCCATCCAAAGGACTAGTAGGATTTGGATGAGGATGGGGAAAATGATTCCATGAAATGTGATTAAAGTGTATACAAATATGTGTTTGAATTAAAAAATTTAGGGAGGAAAATGTATATTTTATATCAATAATCATGGGATAAATTCTATCTTTTATTTGAAGGAAAAGTTACCTTTATTAAAAATAAAAATAGGATTTGGAAAAGAAAATTATTCATGATAAAAATGTTTATTTATAAAAATATTAATTTTAACCAAAAATTATGAAGAGGTTTTAAAAATAATATATGAAGTAATAATTATATATGAAATAAAGACATATATAAATATTAAGGAGAAACAAATCCAACCAACCAAACTCAAAGACTTACTAGAAAAGTCAATAAAAATTGTGAATTCACTAAAAGGAAACCTTTCTCATTCAATGGGTAAGAAAGACATTAAATATTCATAAAAAGATGAAAAATACAAAAAATAAATTGGTTATCATTGATAATAGGAACGTGACAATTATTTTTTATTTCCTCATAAAAACAAGCAAAAATACTAGTTTCACCCCACCAAGAATTTTCTATTATAAAATTATGAATGTAGGTTTATGAAAGAAACTCTACAATGAAGTTAATATGTTTTGACTAGTTAATTTAAATTTTGGCATCATTTTGAAATCAAAAAATCAAATATACATGGATGCAAACACACAAATTGCTCATAATGTTTGGAAAATTTATGATATATTGATCCTTGTTGAGTTGAAAAAACAATTTCCTCTTTCTCTTGTTTACTTCCAAAGTATAACTATCAAGAATCTTTTTAAATGAGCCACAAACTTATATTTATATGTTGAACTATATGGTTATAGTGCATAACCACCTTTTCAGCACTTTAGGAGCTTATCAAAGTTTAATAGCAAATTTTCACATCTTAAAAACTTAAAAAAACACATTAAGCAAGTTTCACAACCTGTAAAAAAATTTTGGTGTTTTTGCATGAATTAAAAAATTAAAATAGTGATTTTTCACAACATGAAAAAGTGTGTTAAAAAATTTTCATAACTTATAACTTTTTAAATGGAATCTATAATGCATAAATTACTATTAAATAAGAAATCAAAAATTGTAAGAATGACTAAAAAAATTATGAGTAGGTTACTAATCAAAATTTGGTGATTAGTTATTCCTCTTCTTATTCACTCAGGATGATCTAGATCTTCTCTTTCTACATTAGTGTCTCTTTATTTTAGGATTCATCAAACATTTTTAGAATTTCTAGTACTTCATCTTCATTTGGGCCATCTGAATATCTAAAAGCTATTTGTACATCACAATGTAGGTCCATCATCTTTTGAGATATTCCATTAAGTTTATTTAGAATTGAATTTACATTATCCAATATATTCTAATATTTGATCAATACTTAAATTGACTGTAATCATCTAAAAATGACACTTGAATTCTAAGATTGCTACTTGAGACCACCCACCCTAACTTATCCCTAAACCTATCTTAGGGCCTATTTAAATGCTTATCTAGCCTTTGTGTAGGACACATGCATCCACTAACATCCCTAAATGAGTCTCAAACCCTTACTTTAGCATCATATCCCCTAGTTCTTTAGGTTATGCCATTGGACACTCATGCCATAACTTGGATAGTAGTGCCAATGTTGCCAGTGTCCCAGTTTGGGTGCTATTGTCCTTTTTCCTCTTTTTATCACCAATGGATATATTTTTGAATCAACAACCTAGGGTTAGGCTAGACCTCTTTTAAGATGTAAATAAGAACTATAATAATATATATACATGATTTTTATCCCTTTATCCACTAGATGTAAATGATATATAATAACACAAACTAAGTCATAAGAAGTTATGCATAATCAAGGTTATTAATCCCTATTCTACCCTACTTCTACATATAAGCCATCTATAACATTCCTAATTTCATATTACTTAGATTTGTATTCTTGAGCACACTCAAAACACTCAATCCAAAATTCCTACTAGTTTCACTTACACTTGCACCAACACTTAGGTGAGGAAAAATAATCAAGGTTAATCCATCCTTAGATTATTGGTATATAGTCAAATATCATCATAGTAAGGTGTTTAGGATGTCCACCCCACCCCACTAACATTACACTTTAATACTTGTGCCAATAGGATGCCCTAACAATATGGAGGTTTAGGGTTTGAATGTAAAATTAGTCATATTAGGTCATCGACATATAATCAAAACTTGTATACATAAGAATAATCTTGGTAAATGCAAACATAGGTGCACCCAAAAGTTCAAAATGATTCTACATAAAAGAAACTAGAATGAAAAGGAGGACACTAGGACGATTGGTGTTACTACCTAATTAGGATGATACTATCCAAAAAGGGTTTTGACACTTAAATCCTATTCATGACACTCATATCAACTCTTTTCCTATTTTATGGCCTCCAGACCTTCTATATCAATCAATTTCTAGCTAAGTACTTGTTTACATCATTTATGGTTATTTTTATAAAGGTCAAACTAGGTCAATTCCATTACAAATTAGTGGTTATATTTACTAATTATTTCTATACTAATTTACTATATTCAACCCCTATAAAAACCTAGGGATTAAACTCCATAAACCCTAAAAGTTTGAATCATTTGGTGAACCTGACTTGCTTCAAATAGTTAAAAAACTCTAACCCTAGATAGCGCTAGGGTCTATATTTCCAACCTTTTAGGACCCACATTTAAATTTTAGATCCCTATGTTTTTTTATTTGTATTTCATAAAATCATGATAATAGTGATAGATTAAGTTTATCACTTTTTAATATAGATTTTTCTAGCTTCCTTTGCATGCTTGTTTCCTTTCATTTGGAATGAATAAAAATATGGCATAAATACATATGTACATGATGATTGATATCAGTTAAATGTATGTCATATTTTATTATATCTCTAGCATTTTATTGTTTTATTATGTGGAATTCAACTATAAAAAATCGTTACATATATAGATGATCTATTACATAAGATAACAACTAGATTTCAAGTTTTAATGTCATATCTTATGCATAGGAAATAATTTCCTTATCCTCCTCATCTCCATGAGGGTGATAGATACTTTCCCTCTAACCAAGTCCATGCTAGCACTCATTAACGAGATGAAATAACCTATACTATTGTTACTAATTCCCATACTCAACCTATTCATACCTTTACCTATTATCTACAGGGCAAGTGCCTACATGTTAGATTAGAAGCAACTTATATTTACACTTTTGAGACGCTAAGGGAAAATATTATTAGTATGATTAGGTTCATTTAAAGATCACAAATTCAAAATCAACTATTACATGAAAACATCACAACCTTTGAAAATCAGATTACAAGACAAAAGCATTTAGGGCACACTAGTGATAATCATGTATATACATTTTCACATACTTAATTTGTGGTAAGTAATGTTATATATCAAATAATAAATCACAACAAAGTGCATCTAAAAATAGTGATTTGGAAAGTACTCAAGATCAAAATTATACACAAGATGGGAATAAGGACACTTCCCCCAGTTAATAATGAAATTCTTATTGTCAATAAGGATGAGATTTTATAGATTTTTAGAGATAGACTTCCAGAATAACCCCATGATCATGCACATATTATGCAAGCCATAATAGAAATAAAGAACAAATCAAATACTGGTCAATATTTTACTCCCACAGATAAAAATATTATTACACCTACTTTGGGGGAAACTCAAATTGTACAAAAACCCATTTTAAGTAAACAACCTTCAACAATGGAAACACCTCCCATGACTAGTTCTTCTTCTCCAAGTGTGTAATCCCTTATCCATGAAATTCATTATTTTTAGGCTAAGGTGTTACATCTTTAGTATGGTCTTACTATACCATCACATGCCTTGGATTATCATGTTATTTTACATACACCTTTGTCATATCATATAGAAGTAACTCCTTTACCATCTAAATTTGTGGCACCTAAACTTACTTTGTATGATGGTAAGGGTGACCTAGAGCACCATCTATGAGCTTTCCATGGAACATGTTTGGACTGTGTTTAATGATTGGCTCCTTACTAAGTTGTTCCCATGCATTATAGAGGACTATGCCTTAAAGTGGTTCTTTGATCTTATAAATCAGTCCATCCCCAAATTAAATACATTAGAATATATGTTTTTGTCACACTTTTCAGTTAACATTAGTGATAGGATCTCATATGCTCAAGTGGCACAACTTAAACAAAAATCCAATAAGCCTATTGAAGATTATGTCTTGTGATATAAAACTATATAAATATATATCACTACCCCATTAGAAGATATAGAGATCTAATACATATTCAAACAAAGTTTACTACCGACATTTCATGAATCTATCTTATTCAATAAATTTCTAAAATTCACAGATTTATGCCACATAGTGAAAGAAAGTGCACTTGAGATTATCTCTATGGGAAAATTAAAATATAAAAGTGGATTATAATCAAATGCTAAGATTTATAATAATCCTCCATACAAATTAAGGTTCACTAAAACAAGAGTAATCAAAAGGACATAGTTAACATAGTGTTTCTATGCAAAATTGCTTTCTACATTCAAAGAAGAAATAAGAAACTAAAAGAAATGGTCAAGGCTAGAAGATACCTAATGAAGTCGTGCACACCGAAATCAGACATTGGAAGATTCTCCTCTTTGGCTGTGGAGGAATGACACCTGAGAAGGAAAGAGACTGAAACACAGAAAAGCGTTAGTCAAAGATATGGTGGGTTGTCAGGCGAACGCCCGATCCCAGAAGTACGAAGACTTCCTAGAAGGATATCAACCCACTGATAAAAAAGTAGAATATTGGACTGAAGTAGATATAATGAAGGATAAAATGATAGAAATAAAGGACAAAAAATAAAATGCATACCTGATAATGAAGTAAAATGTTCTGCGTAGTCGTCGATGTCGGTCTCTGTAGTGCCGGCGTCGGTTAGAGAAAGTGCCGACGTCGGTTAAAGTGCCGGCATCGGTCGGGGTAATGATCGGCGTCGGTCGAGGCAAGTTTTGGAGAGAGTCTGGATGAATTGCAGAAGGTCTGACAGAGTTGGGATAGGGTCTGGTCAAGGTCGGGATAGGGTCTGGACAGGGTCGAGACAGGGTCTAGATAGGGTCGGGACAGGGTCTGATCAAGGTAATGTCGAGTCTGGGCAGGGTCTGGGGGTTTTGGTCGAGTCTAGATGGAGTTATAGACTGGGATAGTGGGCAGAGATGTAAGGAAGGGACTCAGGGCTTAGATCTATGGTCTGAAGATCCAAGATGATAGAAATAACAAACAAATAATAACCAGAAAGAAATAAAACAAACAGAAGAAATACTTACCTGTCAGAAGACACGATAAAAGCCATGATTGAAGTCGTTGAAGCGTTGCTATAAGTTGATCGAAGCGAATGCAGATTGGTTGAATGCTGGAGTTGGTTGATCGCTAGAGCTGATTGATTGCCAGAGTTTTGTGAATGTCAGAGTTTGGGGGTCGATTGATTGATTGATTAGCCTTTCGAATGGTTGGCGGACGCTGATGAAGGCAAGGAATGGTTCGAGAGACGGTTCGATAACCGATCGGGAAACTGATTGGGAACTGAATGATAACTAAAAATGGGTAACGGTAAGGTGACCGACGTCAGCAGGATTACCGACATCGGCCGATAAGTGATCGACGTCGGTGACGTTGGCCGGGTAACGACCGTCGTCGGCAGATGCACAATGGGGATAGAGTCTAGCTTTAGCTCTGTGCTCATTTTTACATGCTGCCAGGGTCAAGGCTAGTGGAAAAAAGTGGTCGACAAGGGTTAAATAGGCGAAGAAGAAGAAAACAGGGGATGACTAGGGGAGTTGACACAATTTTGGTGTCTACATTTGCCCCTTTTTGTCTTGTTGGTTGTTCTGGACGAACTGCAAGACAAAAATAGGAGTGATTGCCCCAGGTGAGGGATAAGGTTGATTTCATCTTGTTGGTTGTTTGAATGAACTGCAAGACAAAAATAGGAAGTGGATTGCCCCGATTATGGATAAGGTATTCCCCCTCAAAGTAGGAGTCAAGGTAAGGGAACCGAGAATCGGGTGCTGATTTGACAAAGAGTGGATGAAAAAGGGGTGAGGGTGAACGATGAAAAAGGCGTGATTGCGTGCATACCACTGCACGAGATGGTTAGGTCAAAGTGTCGCAGGTCAAGGGTCAAGGAGTGCCAAAATTGAAATAACCGGGCCCCAGCATTTAATCGTCTGCTGATCAGGTTATTCAATCGAAGCTGAAGCTCCAAATGGGTCGTTGCGTTCTAGGTATCCCGGGCTCAGGAAGTGCTCCTAGAATCACGAAAAAGTCACAAGTAGTGCGGATCAAACGGTTTACGATCCTATACTTGTGAGGGTCCAAAAAGGTCTGCGCATAAATCTGCTAACCAGTCATGAGGTAGCATACATGCAAAAACAACCAAGGCAACAATGTCTTGGAAGTGGTCAAGGTCGGAGGAGATAGGCATGATCTCCAATGGTTGGTGGTCGAGGGGAGGAATGGGCGAAAGGATGTGGCCGAGCTAACCCCAGAAAATGGTCATGTCATCTGAGTGCTACCTACATAGCCCCTGTGGAAGGGCCTCAGACCAATGTAGTTCAGACAAAGGGTCCGAGTAGTAGACAGGTGGTCAAAATGGTCGATAGATTGGTCTTGGTTATGATGAAATGATGAGGAGAAGAGATGTTGCAGCATTTTCCAAATGGTGTATTCTGCAACATTGGTTGAGAGGTCTTTCATCCCTAGCAATATTCCATATTCATGATGGATGTATGCTAAAAATGAAATGAGGTCTATTTATGCTTCAACAAGTATTGGTTTATGCTGAACATAAATTGCGGCAGGTCGATAGTTTCCATGTGTATTGGTGTCCATAGAAACTAGGGGGAATAGGCTATGGGAATGGTCTGAAAAGAGAGTTGAGCTAAGTCGATTGACAAGTGATGAAAGTGAATGTGACCAAAGTGCAGAAGAAGTGAAAAGCATAGTGCTCTTTCATTGACAAGGACCAAAAAGATAGCATAGATAGGGGTTATGAGAACCAAGAGCCCCATGCATGCGTGACGTCGTTGACCATAGTTATGTTAGAGCGGTAATCGAATCACTTTGACATTAAAGTGAGCTCGAAGTCCCTTGAGCAGGTGATAGGAGGAGAAAAAAGGGTAACCCGTTTTAAGAGCAGAGATAACTTTGCCCCTTTTTATAGGAGACCCTGAGACAACTATAAGTCAAGTCCATGACTCATTATTATTATTATTATTTTTTTTGGTGCAGACTGATCAATGCGGGAAGTCTGCATAGAGATGTCATTTGCTAGGTGGTCAATTGTGAAGCTGATCAATGCGGGAAGCTTCTAAAATAGTGTTATTTATTGCCAGATTATTCATAGCCATCCTTCAAGGGAGTGGTCTAGATTTTTATTTAATATAAGGGCTTTTGAATAGCTGTCCTTCGAGGGAGCAGTCTATTAATTACAGCAATGATAGTACAGCTGTCCTTTGAGGGAGCAGTCTACTTTTTGATTTTGATATTGATATAGTGCCAATGGATATTGTGACATCTTGATTTGTTTTTATAGAAATGTGAGTCATGGATAAGATTATAGAAGGTCAAGGGCTCCCTTTTATTAAGCCAAAGCATCCATACAGCATAAAAGGGTTATAGGAAATGTTAAGAGGAATGGGGTTGAAAGGAAGTAGGATTAAGAGGATGGGGATTGCTCAAGGGACGAGCTCAAGTTAAGGGTCAAGTGGACGAGTACTCGACTAGAAGTAGAACGGTCGAAGATGCAACGCATTAAGAGGCTCAGGTTCTGGTTGTCCATTAAGAGAAGACAGACGATAAGTCCCTGATCCATACTTATGCGTGATAATAAAAGGTCCGAGCCAATTAGGAGCAAACTTGCCCTATTTGCCTCTTTCCAGATTGGTTAGGGGTTGATTGATGAGTGGATGTGAAATTGGTTGATATGGTTGCTGATTGGTTGAGACTGGTTAAATATTTTGATAAAAAGATTGGTTAATGTTTGGTTGAGATTTGGTCATTTGATAGTTGGTCAATGGTTGGTCGAGGGTTGATTGGTTGGTATTTGGTTTTTGGTTGGGTTGAATGTTTGGTTGAGGTCGAGTTAAATGTTTGGTTTCTAGTCTGGTTGAGGCTAAGTTGAAAGAGTGATTGATATGTGGTCGAGACTGTGTTGAAAAATTGGTCGAGGTTTGGATGAAGGTTGAATTCCCCCAGTGGCTAGGGAGAATGTTTGATGGATTGGTTAAGGTCGGTTGAGGTTTAGTGGTTAGATTGATAGTGTTGATTTCGAATAAGGGGGTTAAAGGTGGTGAAGGGACCCTAGTCTGGCGTGGAGATCCCGATTTAGGTGATGAGGTTGGAGAGGCATGGGTCGGTGTTGATAATTTGTCGAAGGGGGGGTCAAGATGATCCTTGATGAGAAGGGTATCCTTTTTCCGATGGTGACGATTGACAACTTTAAGAGCACAACAATGCTTAGTGTCATGTCCCGAAGTGTGATGATAGTGGCAGAATTTAGAGTTGTCGAACCAAGATGGTCTTGATCTGAGAGTTGATGAGGGGGGCGGTATTGAAGGTTGATTGATGATGTGGTCGAGAAGAAAGGTGTCATTCCCCAGACATTGGCGAATGGCGACCTTGAGGGCACAACAATGTTCAGTGTCGTGCCCAAGTGTGTGATGATACGCACAAACTTGAGTGTCTTCGAACCAGGGTGGTTTTGGTCTGAGAGATTGATATCGTCTAAGAGGTGGGAGATAGATACGAGAGGAATGCAATAATTGCCGTAACAGCAAAGCATAAGAACCTGCTAACGGGTCTGAGTGTCTTGTTGTAGTGAGAGTTGGTGACTTTGGTTTGAGGGGCGTAAGAGACGTTGGTCGATGGTTTGGAGGAGGTATAAGTCTAACGGGTTGAGGGAGTAATGGAGGTGACTTGCCTCTGTGAAGTATGGGAGTGGGAAGCACTCCGAGTAAAGTGGATGAATGTGGGCCTAAAATTGAAGGTAATGATGAAGGTGGGGGAGGAGGCCTCTGGTGTGGTTTAGTAGCCTTCTTTGGTTTGGGTTGAGGGCCACCTTTATGCGAGGCGAGGTTAGATGTGGGGCAAACACCAAGAGGTTTAATCACTTTGGGCATGATGGACGCCTGCGCGGGTTTGGGCTTAGATGTGGATAGTTCTTCTCTCGATGGAGAAGGGATTAAAAATGTGGGCTCTTTAAGTGGAAAGAGCTCTGGAGTAGTCATGGCTTTTGTGTGTGGTTGGGGAGTCAAAAATGTATGATCATCTACGGATGATAAGAAGGATGAAGGTGAGGCAGCTGGTGTTGATGTGGTCAAAGTGTCCTCCAATATGGGAGAAGTCGATGGAGGACAAGTAGGAGAAGAAAGTTCTTCACCATGTGGAGGAGATATAGGGGAAGAAGGGTCTTCCACTTGTGGAAGAGGTTGGTTAGGGATAAGAGAAAATATAGTGTCGACCGTGTGTATATCATGGTCTTGAGGGTCATTGATCATGGTTTGGATGTTGTCTTGAGTAAGTGGGTGATTAGGAAAGGGTTGCTTGAAGATGTCAAGGTTTTGGTTGGGTGGTGCGTTTGGGTTATCCAAGATGAGATCCCCCTTGTCTAGCATGTCCTGGACAATGTTTTTGAAAGTTTGACAGTGATCCGTGTCATGGCCTTTGACACGGTGATAGTTGCAAAAGTGGTTCTCCCTGTACCATGTAGGGATAGGTGTTGAGGGGTCAAATTGATGTGGTCGGATTGAAGGGAGATTGAGGACCCCTACTTGATGAGTTTATCCAAGACAGAGGCATATGACTCCCCAGTTGGAGTGAATTGACGCTGTATGGATTGACGTTGAAAATGTTTATTGATGTAGTCTAATGTTGAAGATGATGGTCGGTTGGTTATTGTTGAAGATGATGGTCTAAAGATGATAGTGTTTACCGACCCCTTGGATTGAGAGTGGGCAGAAGAAGGTCTGGAAGAAGAATGGTCATTGGTTCTTGTGTTAGTGTTACACAATTTGACCTTATCTTCTTCAATGGTGCGGAGTTCAAGCTTTCGAGCCATGGTGAAGGCCTCGTCGAAAGTGTGGAATGTTTGAACCCACAAGGTGGACGAGATGTGACTAGCACATGCTCAGGAAAAGAGCTCAATGAGCTCGGGTTGAGGCAAGGAGAAGGAGAGCTGGTTAATCAAGCCTCTCCAATGGGTGACAAAATTGACTATTGATTCATCGTCAAATTGCCTAATGGAGTAAAGGTCTGTGATCGAGACTTGTTTAGTGATATTGATTGAGAAATGGTCAACGAATAATTGGGCGAGTTGAATGAATGAAAAGATAGAATGTCTGGCAAGGGAGCTATACCAGTCAAGAGCAGGGCCAAAAAGAAACATAGGAAACGTGTGTAGAAGTAACGCATCATCGTGGGCGATAAGGTAACAGGCATGTCTGAATGCCCGTAGATGTTGTTGCGGGTCCTCCTTACTCTGGAAGTGAGTGAATTTAGGAAGCTCCCATTGGTTGGGGTATGGTCAGATAGGGACAGAAGGATGGATGGGCTCGTTGTAAATCTAGTCATATGAAGAGACATTACTTGAACCGGAGATAGAAGCTTCGAGACTGGACATTTTATCCATCAGCATCTTGATGATGTCTACTGATGGATTGGTGGATGGAGCACCCCCTAGGTTGTAAGGTGCTTGAAAGAGGCTAGAAGAGGCGTACGACGTAGTCGGTTGTACCAGTAAGGGCGCAACGTACGGATGACTAGTCGCAGGGATAGAAGTGGAGGCCAAAGGTGGTTGAGTTATGAAGGTAGAAGGCATAGGCTGACCAGATATCACCAAAGGAGGTTGTGTGACGGCATTGACAAAAGGCGAGGTAGGCACTCCTGCATATATAGGCGCAAGAGTGTGTGGGGTCGAGACAATCAAGTTCTGGTATAATGTAGAACTTGGTTGAATTGCAAGTGGTTGAGGGGATAATGGAACCCCGATAGAGGTCGGTCTAAAAATAGATGAGGAGGCCAAACTTTGCATATTGGCCATGGTTAGGTTAATGATTGAGGTGAAATGCTGGGTTGTAAAAGGTTGGGTGGCGAATGGTGTTGATGTCATCGCCACATCACCCGAGAGGTCTCGCATTGGGTTTCTTGTGAGATAATTATGGAGGGTTGTGGCATTGAGGTCCAAGAATCTTGCAAAATCTTGGTCCCCTTCTGGGATAATAGGCATCTGGGTCGGGGATGATCTAATAGGAATTCTTTCGATCTCCAAGTAGAACTCCATTATAGGATTGGTTATAGACGGAGTAGGTGAAAACGGAAGAGGATGATGCCTCGCGTGATCGACTAGAGCCTTGGCTTGGCTACGAGTCAGAACCATTCAAGGCAAGGAAGAACGTCCTCACAAGCTCAAACAAGCAGATAAGAACTAAAAAAAGATGAAGACACAAGCAGATCCTAAAACCCTTGAAGTAAATTATTAGGATTATAGTGGCTTATGCCTTAGAATGTGTGTTTGGGAAGATTGGATTTGTGAGTCGGGTCCTAGAAGAAGCAGTCTATGGATGGTTTCGGGTTTTGTTATGGTGCTCAAGAAGTCTGTGTTAGGTTCAATACGGGCCTGGTGCTAAGGAGCAAGCTCCCCTCACTTCACAATTCTAGTGGTTAGCTAGTTTCGCTTAGCCAAGATATACCTCGCTTAGAGATTAGACTCCGCCAGAGAACGGAGTGGGCTTTCCCCTTGGTGATGAAATCCAAGTAAGATCACCGAGATGGGTAAGGTATCTGCTGGGGGATGAAATCCCAGTCGGGCCTTGTCTCAGGTAGGTTAAAATGTTTGTTTTGTGCAAGTGGTTTGGTCGTGTAACATCAAGTGATCTAGATTAATTCAATATGCAGTTTAATTACTATGTGTGGTCTAAGAGATGCAGGCAAACAAAAATGAATGCAAAGTGTTTTAATGCCCAAGTCGAAATGTTTGTTCGTATGAAGACGAATGGAGAAAGAGTCAAAGAATATGAGTTTCAACTAGTCTAGAAGTGTAAGAAAGAAAGAAATGTTCGTTTTAGTCCTGCTTATGATGTCGTTTAAGAAGAGACGAAAGGAGGCAAAAAGGAAGGAACCTAATGCACCTATATGAATGAAAGAAAGACAGAACCCAAGGAAGGCCCTAGGGTCCCACCGGGCGTGCCAGAATGTTTCTATGCAAAATTGCTTTCTACATTCAAAGAAGAAATAAGAAACTAAAAGAAATGGTCAAGGCTAGAAGATACCTGATAAAGTTGTGCACACCAAAATCAGACGTTAGAAGATTCTCCTCTTTGGCTGTGGAGGAATGACACCTGAGAAGGAAAGAGACTGAAACACGGAAAAGCGTTAGTCAAAGATATGGTGGGTTGTCAGGTGAACGTCCGATCCCAAAAGTATGAAGACTTCCTAGAAGGATATCAACCCACTGATAAAAAAGCAAAATATTGGACTGAAGTAGATATAATGAAGGATAAAATGATAGAAATAAAGGACAAAAAATAAAATGTGTACCTAATAATGAAGTAAAATGTTCTGTGCAGTCGCCGATGTCGGTCTCTGTAGTGCCGGCGTCGGTTAGAGAAAGTGCCGACGTCGGTTAAAGTGTCGGCGTCGGTCGGGGTAATGACCGGCGTCGGTCGGGGCAAGTTTTGGACAGAGTTTGGACGAATTGTAGAAGGTCTAACAGAGTTGGGATAGGGTCTGGTCAAGGTCAGGACAAGGTCTGGACAGGGTTGGGACAGGGTCTAGACAGGGTCGGGACAGGGTCTGATCAAGGTAATGTTGAGTCTGGGCAGGGTCTGGGGGTTTTGGTCGAGTCTGGACGGAGTTATAGACTGGGATAGTGGGCAGAGATGTAAGGAAGGGACTCAGGGCTCAGGTCTATGGTCTAAAGATTTGAGATGCTAGAAATAACAAACAAATAATAACCAGAAAGAAATAAAACAAACAGAAGAAATACTTACCTGTCAGAAGACACGATAAAAGCCATGATTGAAGTCGTTGAAGCGTTGTTGTAAGTTGATCGAAGTGAATGCAGATTGGTTGAATGCTAGAGTTGGTTGATCGCTAGAGCTGATTGATTGCCAGAGTTTTGTGAATGTCAGAGTTCAGGGGTCGATTGATTGATTGATTAGCCTTTCGAATGGTTGGCGGATGCTGATGAAGGCGAGGAATGGTTCGAGAGACGGTTCGATAACCGATCGGGAAACCGATTGGGAACCGAATGATAACTAAAAATGGGTAACGATAAGGTGACCGACGTTGGCAGGATTGCCAACGTTGGCCGATAAGTGACCGACATCAGCGACGTCGGCCGGGTAACGACCATCGTCGGCAGATGCACAATGGGGATAGAGTCTAGCTTTAGCTCTGTGCTCATTTTTACATGTTGCCAGGGTCAAGGCTAGTGGAAAAAAGTGGTCGACAAGGGTTAAATAGGTGAAGAAGAAGAAAATGGGGGATGACTAGGGGAGTCAACATGATTTCGGTGTCTACACATAGCTTTAAAACCACCTCCTAGCTTGGTTTTATCAGCACCTCCTTAGAGCACTTTTACCAATCTTCCAAAAAATTTGGCATGTATTTTACAACAGCTCTTAAAATGTGATTTAATATCCATCCCTCCTATAAAATAGGTTGATAAGACATGATATTTTCCAAATAATTATGATTATAATGTATTTTGTAACTATCAAAAGGAATCCAGATATACTACAAACATATGTATCAGCTTGAAACATAAGATACAAAATTTGATAGAGGATAACATCATCCATGTGGGCACACCCACAAAGGTACCTAAATTTAAACAAATGGAAGCTAATGCATTGAAAATATTTTCATATTTGTTTCCAAAACATACTACTAATGAGGCAAGTGGCAATTTAAGTGTTCACTATACCTATCAGGCATGACCACCACTAACCTCCTATCACACTACTATAGAGGATGCACATCCCTAACACAATATCATTGGTGTGTATCATACTACTATTCTAGCTAAACCACTAATTAGTTTCATAGAGTAGGAGATTTTCAATGATGATTTAGATTTATATGTACTCTTTATAAGATCCTACATTGATCATCATCCTATTTAAATTGTTATGGTTGACAATGGGTCAAGTATTAACATGTGTACTATCACACTTATACAACATTTGGGTTATTCAGAGTAGGAAATATCTCATAATGATATAGTTATTTATGGTTTTAGTGGCCATGTTAAAATCTCCACTGGGGAGATTTCAATTCCATTACATGTTGGACTAACCATGTGGCCATTAGATTATTAGTAGTACCTAGTGCAAGCACATTTGACATGTTATTAGGTAGGCCATGGATATAACAATTATGAGCTATTCCATTCATTATGAATAGATGCCAAAAGTATATACATTCTAATTAGGTGGTTATAGCTAAGGTTATTTCATATGAGTATCCTTTACCTATCCCATAAGTAGTCACATCATAGTTATCAATTATAGTTTTGAGCATAGTTCCCATCAATGCACCATAGAGTTTAGTCAAGCTACCAATGAAGGTTAGGTATACTCCTATAGTGATACCATGTATTCATACTCTCCCATAGAGACCCTTATTAGAGAGATCCCTATGCCAAATATATGTTTTAGATTCTATAAATCCTCCCTCTACCCCTTTCCTTTATAGATAAATGTTATGAAGTTCTTAGGGTTTTTAGCATAGGAGAACCATGCCAACTACAATATATTCTAACAGTTGGGTCCTTAATACCCCTATAGTTCATAGGATATAATAGTTAACTTCATGAATTCCTAACACCACTCCATAGATAGTTTTAGCTTTAGATCACTCAATACAATAGGTTATTGGACCTCAATTACCTTTTCACATAGCATGTATGATTACTATTCATTTATTTGAAACATACCAAATTGATATTGAGTTTCCCATGAGACTCATTGGTTAGCATGTTCCTCTCTATTTTTACATAGTCTTAGTCACTCTTGTTCCTTGTATATAGTTTCATTTTCATGTTTCTTACATACATAGCTTATATCCATAAAATTAAAAACAATATAATATGTTGAAAAAACAAAAACATTCATATATTTACTTAAAAAATACAAATTATATATTGTATTCATTTCCATGTTTACATCTCTTATACTTGATAGGTACTACATATTCTAGTTATCTTAGTAAAGCCAATTTTTATCATACATACAGGCTTCACTTATTCTTTTCAAGCATTTTCAAATTACTATAGGACTCAGGTCCATTACACAGATCCGGATTTGATACTATCTACCCACTAGGGGCATATACATATATACATTGATTCAACATGGATACATTTTTTGATTAGGGGGAATCTTATACAGAGTTTGTATTTCTATATTACATATTTATAAACTCTAAATCAAAGATTTAGGACTATTATATCTTGATATTTCTCATCTTGCACTACTCAGATCTGTTACTGACTAATACTACTCTAGACTTAACTTATGTACATCTTTTCTCTTATACAAATTTATACCACATGTTCATAGATACATTCATTTATAGATTTCCTAGTTTAGAATTAATTATCTCTACGATTTTATATCTATTTGAGGGAATTTGAATATGTCATTTCTCTATGGCTATACACCACTTATTTTCATTATATGTATGCTTTGGACATGTGCGCATGTCCTTGTGTGTGCCTTCTTGATTATGTATATAGAAATTTTAACATATTCTTTCATGTGACTCTAATCTAACTTTCTAGTTACTTACATATGTGGAAATTTGATCATGTCCTTGTATGTCTTACTTTCTCATATCTAGTGACATGTTCCCATGTCCCTCATGTTATAGCTCCTTGGCCTAATTTATGTGCCTCATGTGTGTTTCCTGTATGATTTACTTTATTTATGATGGCCATGACACTTTTATCTTTATTATTATACACTCAAATTTTAGATTCCATTAGGGACCTCATGCATCTCCCCTTCTTACTTGAGTGTTGTGATGGACATCATACCCCATATCCTATGTAGTTACTAAGTTTATTACTCATATTTTTTGTTCATATACAATGTTATATTTATATTGATAGCCTTATTAATATTAAATCTAACATACATCACACATTAAAAACTTATGCTTAGATTATCTTACATCTCAATATTATGTTTTAACATTATATTGGTTTATTATGTAGATATCATATATGCTCTAGATAACACACATCTCATAGATATTTTTATTTTAAAGATAGTTCTTACATAGGTTCAACAACTTCCATCAAAAGAGGGTACATTCAAGAAGGTTTTTAGAGAGATCAGGCTATCTAAATGCACTTAGAGTATAATTTTCATCATAAAGGCACCAATTACATAAATTAGTTTCAAGAAAACACAATGAGAAATATTGACACAAGGAAAAATTTTAGATGCACAAAAATTAGTAAAATTGGAAATAAGTGCCAAAATGGTACACTAGCACCACTAGTGCTACTATCTAAGATATGGTGCTACTATCTAATAGCCTCAGTTTTAATAAATTCTAGATTGGATAGAAAAATATACTAGGTATAGTTTAGGTTTGCATAGGTTCAATTATAGATCACAAATTTTTAATTAGTTTAGCATAAATTCATACTAGTTTACTTAGATTTGAGGCATATGCATGGTATAATCATTCTTGTTTCAATTTTAGATACTTGGATATAGATTATTATAACTCAATCTAGAATCCATATGCTTAGATATTATATTTGAGGTGTTTGCACAATACATTATTTATGTATGCTCACTTATGCACCAGTTGATCAAATGGAATGAAAAATAACATGTCATTATCTATATTATACACATTAGAAACCATGTTCCAAGTTACACACTAGATTGATGCCTTAGTCCATCTACAATGATTAGCATTCTTGAGTGGCCCAAATCTACGTAATATTATTGAGTTGCCTAGAGTCATTTTATATAGTTCAGTTACATCACACAGTTTCAATTTTATATGAATATACAACACATGGGTAGGATATAATGGATTCATAGTATTCATATTAATCCACCTACATGAGAGGGTTGGACACATTATCCATCTAATCCAAGTTATTCATAGTTTATGATCCACCAAATAGGGGTGGGTCATGGTGGATTCAAAATTAGATTTAGTTCTTAAGACACCCACACATTGGGGATTGATCAATCCATCATTTCAATCTAGGATATTCAACGATTTGATTACTATCTACATGTGCACACATAGGTCATCACCAAGTTTATGCATTAGTTTATGTATTCAGTGAGGTGTATTCACTCCTTTCCTCTATATTATATCTTTACTTAATTTTGTCTTTGATTTTGATATTTCCCATGTAATAATTTATTTATGCATGTTTCATTTATAGGACACATAATAGAGCATGTTTCACACACTTGACCTAGATTCATGGGATTCACCTCTTAGGTAAGTCCACGTATGCTTATTTTTCCTTTATCCTATTCATTTTGCTTTGATACATTTCTAGAATAAAGGGGGGAATCAAACCATCTAAAAATGACACTTTAGTTCTAAGATTGCTACTTGATACCATCCATCCATAACTTATCCATGGACCTATCTTAGAGCCTATTTAGACACTTATCCAACATTTTTTTGGGCCACACACATCCCTAAAAGTCCCTAAAGTAGTCACAGACTCTCACTTTAGCATCCTAGCCCCTAGTGCCTCATGTTATGCCACTTGGACACCAGCACCATAACTTGAACAATAGTGCCATAACTTGGATAGTAGTTCCAATGGTGTTAGTGTCCTAATTCATATGTTATTATCATTCTCATTTCTTTTTCACCAAAAGATATATTTTTAAATCTAAAACCACCTAGGGTTGGCCTAGAACTCTTTTAATACCTACACAAGCACTATATGTGTGTGTGTGTGTGTGTGTGTGTGTGTGTGTGTGTGTGTGTGTGTGTGTGTGTGTGTGTGTGTGTGTGTGTGTGTGTGTGTGTGTGTTTATGTATGTATGTATACACACACACACATGATTTTTATCCCTTTATCCACTAGATTAAAATGAGATGTAATAACACAAATTAACTTAGAATAAGTTATGCATAATCAAGGTTATCAATCCCTATTCTACACTACTTTTGCATATAATCCATACACAACATTCCCAAGCTTAGATTACTTAGATTTTTAGTATCAAGCACACTCAAAGATTTCAATTCAACATTCATAATATTCTCACTTTCACTTGCATCAACACTTAGGTGAGGATAAATACATCATGCTTGATACCTCCTCGGAGTATCAATATGAAGTCAAATATCATCATAGTGGGGTTTTGATGATGTCTAGCCTACCCAACTAACATCACACTTTGATACTTGTGCTAATTATATGCCCTAATAATATAAAGGTTTAGGGTTTTCATGTAAAACTAGTCAAAATAGGTCATCGATAGGGAATAAGAACTCAGGTGCATATTAATAGGCTTGGTAAACCCAAACACAAGTGCAATCAAAAGCTAAGAATATTATTACACATAGTACAATAGTGATAAAAATAGGACACTAGTACTATTGGTGATACTATATAGGAAGTGTTTTGACCCCTTGATCTTGTTTATGACTCTCAGATCAACTCCTATCCTAGTTTGTAGCCTCTATATCTCCCATATCAGTCAATTTATTATTAAGTACTTGTTTACATCATTTATTACTATTTTTACAAATGTCAAACTATTTCAATTTTGTTTCAAATTAGTGTTTGTATTTATTTCTTATTTCTACCCTAATTTACTATACACAACCCCTTTAACAACCTAGTTCTTAAACTCCATAAACTCTAAAAAGTTAAATCATTAACCTATAATTGAATTTAGATTTTGGAGTTAAGATCTCTAATTATTTTTGAATTGATTGAAGATGGTATCTTCAAAAACAATTTTTCCATTATCATCATTGAATGTGAAATTCAATTTCCCTACTCCTCCCATTATTTCAAGGAGAACATCACCTCATATTGAGTTTAAATCATTGAATTTAAAAATACTTTCCTTCACAATATAAATCTTGAACTTGGTAGCCCTTATAAACTCAATGAGGATAAAAACTTATTATTTTTGAATAGCCTATTTTTAAATAAGGTCATTTAGACAAGTATAGGATAAATCCTCCAACTTGGGAGGAAATATGTTCCATTTATGTACCTCCTCAACATACTTGTCTTTATCTTCATTTGACTGATCATATTCTAACTAGATATCAGAACACAAGGTAATCACTATATGAATCTTAATGAAACCTTAATATATAATTTTATCATAATATTCTTTTGTTTCCTTACCCATATGACCAATTTATTTTGATATATTTAGTGTTTCAGTGTTTGAGGTTTTAATAAAAACTAAAGAGGAAGATTGAATTGGCTTTACCAATTTCTAGACAACTGATGTCAATTTCTCAACCTTTTCTCTAAGTTTTTATTTGGTCATTTTGATTTGATCCATTTTTTTAAATAATGTGCTAATTATATATTAAAAATTTTCCTTCATACCTTCCCTTGTATATTCTCCCAAGTGCACCTTTATGATTTGATAATAAGAAGCATCAACATTATCTTTATCTTTCTCAATAGGAAGAATTCCAACCTCTACATATCTATCCCCTTTTTTATATGTGATTATTATAGATATTATTTTAAGATTCTTGATTACATGAGGAGGAATAGTTATCAAAATTATTAAATAAATATCCAATGGTTATAAAATATTATTTATTTTCTTAATTATCTCATTCAACTAATGAATAAATTCCATACTAGGATATTATTACAATAGAGTAGTGTTGGATTCCTTTTGAGTCTCAAAGGGAAGAAGAGGGGTTTGCAAGGCTCAAGAATTTTCTTGTAAAACTTCACCTTCCTCTTTTTCTAATGTATTATTTGGAGTTTTGGTAGAAGATATATGAGTTAATTCAACATTTTGAGAAAGAGGCAAAGGTAATTAATTATATGACTGAGAGAGAATAAAAGATAAAAACACAAAGGATGTATTTGAAGCTAGGAACTATTGTGTATTATTGGTCACCAAGGTTTGGGAATTATAAATAGTATCAAGAGTAATTTATTTTGAAATGTAAATACTAGGAGTACTAGATAATTTTTCACATAGCCTTCTTATTTTTAGCTCAAGTGAATTTTTTACTAGAACAACTTTTGTGATGGTCTCAACTTTTATTTTTGATTCAATTTCCTTTGAGTATTTGATTTTTCCTACTAATTAAGATGTTCCAATCACTACTTTTTATTTTTTATGAACACTTACCAATTAAATATATTTCATGGGAAGAGGAAATCCTACTTTATTAACATTAATACTTTTGCTTTTCAACCATTTGAGAGTCCTATTTAACATAACTTGGGTTCTATTAATGAGTGACGTAGATTTTTTTTATGCGACCCTACTTTAGAAAGATTTTTTTATTCAATTCCTTCTTTCTCATTAATGGGGTTCAAAAATATTCATCATCTACTATATTTTTCTTGAAATTTACCATGTCAAATATAATAACCTATTCTCAAGTAAATTGTGAGTAATCTTATCACGTCTTTCTCATCATCACAATCCATCCAAAACTATATAAAATGATGTACATGTTGATATGAATAAATAAGAACATTTTTAATTAGGCCTTTGACATCAAAATAAGGTCTAATTTTGAATGATTGAATGGTGACTTAAATCATTTATTCATCAATTAATTTTGATTTAGCCAAGGAAGCATAAGTGCAATAATAAATAGAAATTGAAAGCTTTATTCCATACTTGTGATTTATAGAAAATATCTTATATATCTTATAAAACTAATGTAATAGTTCCATTAAGGTCCATTTGTCATCTACATATATTGGGAGCATGTATAAAGCAATCTCACACCCATAAATTCCTAGATAAATGAAAGTTGGGAATTGTATGAACTAGGATAACCATTTGGAAATCTGTGTAGAATCTTGTATTGATATATTCAAGTTTTATGGTTATAACTCAAACATTTAAATCACATATTGAAAAATTACACCATTTACCCTCCAAAAATGATGCACACTTTCCTTCAATGTGAGTTGAGGATAAAATTCATGTGTATTTGTAATTTGCATGTCACCTACTATATTCAATCCACTTTAGAATATTCTCATATTGATAACATAGATGAGATAAGAGGTCATGTATAATTTAGAAGTGGTATTGACATATATGAGTTTTTTTATGAATAAAATCACTAATAAACTATCCCCAATTGATGTACTTCTTATTATGATGAATGATCCATATGTGTCTATACATACATGTTTGAAAATTTCTTGCAACTAGAATCCCTAGTACTTTATGCAAGAGTGTGATCATATCAATGACTTCATTATTTAATTAAAACATGGAAAGGTTATTGTGAAGTATTTTTATCATGTGATTAGTTTTCATAAACCATTTTTTTAACCCAAATTAGAGTAGGAACTAGTATTGAAATCCAAAAATTATTGAGTAGTTGTTAGGGTCAAATTAACAAATGCTTACCTATCAGGTAACTAAACCAAGTGATCAATATGATCTTGTCATAAGCACAAGATATATTCTTGTTTTGGATTCTTGACCTCTCTCTTCTTTACATCATTATTATTATCCATTATTAGGAATAGTTATGGGAATTACACCAAAATTGGGAAGGAAACTACTAGAATTAGTCCACTATTATGGATGCTTTGACAATAATATGTCTTACAAACCCCACTAATTCTATTATAGAAATATTCTATGTTAATGTGATCTAGATAAATATCTATTATTTTATCAACATTTGAATCTTGGTATGAGGGTGGAACAACTCTATAAAATTGGTATTTCATGTTAGTGTCTTCTTTTGATTGAGGACCCTTTTTTGGAGGAGTCATTTTTAGGGTTGTTTTATTCTAGTTTTCTTTTATTGGAGTCTTGAATGTTGATATTTGATGATAAACAACTACTTATTTGAGGAAAATTAATGCCTAAGTTGAATTTAGGAAGAAAAAAATATGATTGTGTTCAAGCAAGGAGTATATCCTCAGGTATATTTGAGTAGGATGTAGAATCTGATCTATTGCAAAATAGGGTACAAAGTCTGAGGGTTTTTATAATAGAGTATTATATTCTAATATATGCATAGTTAGGTATCATAATCTGATGATGTTTTGAATAGATGTTTAGATTTTGATGAAGCCTCAAGCAACTCCTAGGGTCTAAGGAATATTTTAATAGATAATAGAATCTGAAGACATGTCTAATAAAAGATTGGGATCTAATGATGTTTTAAACAAGACCCAAAATATAATTATAATAAGAAAAAAAATTTAGAGCCAAAGTTATTTAAGGCTAACTTAGATTTCATAATGACACCCTCCAAATACCTTCTCATCAAATAATTAGTCCAAAAATCTATTGTATCACTATAGGATATAAATTCAAAAAAAACCTATCTTTCAACAAATTGAAGAATTTGAAATAAAGATACCTACAATGTAAATGATCATAAGAAGGAAAATTTACAAGCAAGAGCATAAAAAAATTAATTAAAAATGGAAGAAGTAAGGATATTTAAAGCCTAGATTGAAACCCTCGTGCATATGGAGAAAAACTATTGTGTAATGGAAAAATTTTCAAAGTGCATGAACATATTTCATAATTGAGTGGTATATTGGAAAGGGCATAAAATTTTGAGAGGGTTTAAAATAGAAGAAAGATGCAAAGAGTACAATTGTAGAGATATTAATATCTAACATGTGTTTGAACACATGTTGGGTTCTAAGGAGTTGGTTTGTAATGAAGGTATATTTTTCTTTTTTCTTGAGCACACATTAGGTTATGATGACCTAATAGGAAATAATAAAAAAATTGAGATCTATTTGGTAGGTGTACCACTTTTGATAAGGATAAAGACAAATATTTTTGGCATTTCTTCCCAATTTTAACCAAATTGACTTTGTAGAAATAATTTTTTCTAGAATATGACTTTTTACATGGATAAAAATAACTTTAACCAATTTTGAATCGTTTTGAATTTTTTAACCATTTATAGTTAAAAGACTTAGCATTTTTACTTTTTGACATTTCTTCAAAAATTGGTATAATAATTGGATCTAACTGGGGAAGTCAAACTGTAAGCAACTAGAGAAGAATTTTAGACTCTATTTTCATAGACAATTGCATTATACATTGGGATATAGAGTCATTTTAATATTAAAAAAATAATAGGCTTATGATAAAAAATATATTATAGAGGTAAAAAAACCAACCAACAAAGGGAATGACACAAAATAAAATGACACATCACAACACAAACCAAAAATAACTATGAAATAGAAACACAACCAAAATTGTTATATACTTACATCTAGGGGAAAACTTGATTTTACTTGAAGTAATGCTTGAGATATTTCATTCTATAGGTAAATGGTAAATGAGTGCCATCATGATAAGTTAGGTAGAAGGTGTTGTCTCCAAAAAAGTGATTATTTTGAATGGGCCCATCCATAAAGAATCAAAATTTCCATGAATTCCCTTTGGTTCTTTACACTTATCCCATAGAAGAACAAGATCTCCCACCTGTAAATCCTTTCTCTTTGTTTTTTATCTAAAAGGACTTTGACTTGATCCTAATGCTCAATAATTTTAATAACAACTTGTGTTATGTATTATTCAAACTTGCTTATATATATAATTATTTTGTCTAATGAGATTTTAAAGTTCTATTTTCAATAGATCTAACCAACCGTAGTGTATATAGTTCAAGTGTTATTACAATTACGACATCGATCTCATAGAGTAATTGAAATTAGGATATGCTTGTGGCTTTATTCAATGTTATGTGATCTAATTATAATGTATCATACAACTTTTTATTTAAGTTCCTCTAATTTTCATCAACTAATTTGTGAATGATAGTGACCAGGTTCTTATTACTTGACTCAACTTCATCATTTCCCTATGTGTAATAGTCTAAAGAGTGAGACAATGAGATGTCATAGCCATAACATAATCCAATAAATTGTATAGAACAAAAATTTGAGGCATTTTCTATTATGATATTATGTGGAACACCGTATCTCACCAAGATATTATCCTTGATGAAATTACAAACAACTTCTAAATTTGTCTATTTGTCTAAGATGTCTTCTACCCATTGAGTGAAATAATATGTAGTAGTGAGAACATGTGTGTGTCATGTAATTGAATGAGGATTCATAGTTACTATAAAGTTAAATCCCCATTATTGGAAAGGTTATTTTACACCATTATATTGAGAGGGAATGTCATAGGGTTTGTTCATCCAATGAATTGTTGATATGCCTTACATTTTCTTATCCACTCATATGAGTATTTAAATAATATAGGGAAATTATAATGATCTCTTAAGATCTTATAAGATGTCATGAGAGAATAAAAGTATTCACCACAATATTAAACATGAAATTACTATAGGAGTTTCTCTAATTATTCCTTGTAAACACATCTCAAGAAGAAACCATCAAAACTCTTTTTAAACAATGTACCAACCAAGATCACCTAACTTTTTGATTTCAACTTGAGTATCTTATTCCATTTGGTATTCATATGAGATTGAAATTATAAATATTTCAAAAATAAATTTATATCTATAAACCACTCAGTAGTAGAATCTACAAAAAGAACAAATGGCATATATTCTTTTTTTTTTATCATCAAAATTTGTTGAAGAGATAAGCTAAGAATCTATCTATTTTTCTATGAGATGACACAATAATTTTACTCAAAACAATTTTATGGGTTTGATTTTGATGTCATATTCTTGAACCATGGTTATATAGTCACCTTTTTTAGACCTAGGTTTCTATTGATTCAAAATAGACTTCATTAGTATACTTGGTACCATCATAATGAAATGTGAATGTAGAATATAGTTCCTAGATTGATTGAAAATTTTTAAAAATGTGTATACATGTTTATCCTATAGAGAATATTTAAATTTATAATCCTCAAGATTAAAACTCATAAAATTAATGGGATATTTAGTACCTTCATCATTCTTTTGAATCAATATGGTCAAAATAGTATTTTCTAAGGCATAAAAAAAATGAAGAATTATTTTTTGAAGTTAGGAAAAACAAAAGTTGGTGCACAAATAATAATATATTTTATTTTATTTTATTATAATTTTCCATCATTATTCCATTTTACAGAGGATTTTCATTTCATCATCTCAATAATATGTCTAGTGAACTCTACAAAATTAAGAACATATCTCCTTAGATATTTCACTTTTTGAAAAAATGAATGTACACCTAGTTTGCTAGTTGACAAAGATAATTTTTGAATTGATTCAACTAATTATGGATCAATATTGATCCCTTATTTTGAGATAACATGTCTAATAATTTTTCCTTTAGTCACCCAAAAATATAATTTTTAGGGTTGAGAGAAATACCATGTAGTAAACACTTTTTGAATACCTTCTCAAGGCATTCATAATGTTCTTATATATATTTTTTTAAAACATTTTAAAATCATATAATTATATGATAATTATCTTGTTCTTTATATCTTTGAATTAAATATCCATGGTCATCTCGAATGTAGTTCCCAAATTGATCAAGCCAAATTGCATTCATCAATATGAAACAGTACCCCATGGGGTTTTGAAAGCTATTTTATGTTGATATTGTTTATCAACATCAACCTAGTTGTAACTTGAGAAACCATACAACATTGATATCATATAAAAACATGTGACAACCTAAAAAACTTGATTCATAATGGGTAATAGATAATTTTCTTTAAGAGACATCTAATTTAGATTTATAAAATTGACACAAATTTTGATTTATCTATTATTTTTATGAATTGGTAATATGTTTAAAATATAATTTTAATGATAAATGGGAAAATAATTTGTGCATTTAACATTTTGTAAACTTCTACAAAAAATGTTCATGTAATCTTTGTATTATATTTTTCTATTTTTATTTGAATGGCTTAGCATCAAGTTTTAGAGGAATTATATGTTCCATTTATTTCAAATGTAAAGACTTTATATCTTCATATAAATATGTAATAATTCCCATATATTTTCAAATAAATCTAATAAATGTTCTCTTCTATTTAGGTGAACAATATTTGCCAATGTTAACCAACTTGGTTTGATCTTCGAATCTTATGTTCACTTTCTCCTAGTCTATTGAACTAAAAGAATCTTTTTGCATCTTATTTTTTATGAACCTATCATTCTTGTAAAAAAAAAGTCTTCCAATGAGAATATGAATTTAGGAAAATCATTTCCTTTTAGTTTTATTATTCTTTATTCATATTTTTCTTCAACAATTCCTTCCTTTTGAGTTTGTAACAAAGATTATCTATTTGATGAATCACTAACTTTGAAGTAAAAATTTATAAACACCTCAGATTTTTCAATAAATTAAATGATTTATTGATAATCAATTAATACCTACTAGTTCTTTGAATTATCTACTATAATGGGTCAATACACCAATTAAATATTGTATTTATTTGTACAAAATTTTGAATGTGGAATCAATAATGAGATGACACTACAAGTGTGTCTACTTTGGAGTTATTTTCTCTTGGGATATCATGAATAGATAACACATAAAAAAATTCTATATTATCTTATACTTTGTTTCTATAATGTCTCAAATAGTTATTCTTTACCTAATACTAGCTTTTGATATGCTTTACTAGTTTTGCATCACCAAACACTTTTACGTTTTTAATTCCCATATATTTTGTAAAATTTAATCCAAGTAAGAGCTGTTAATATTATATGATATTATTAGTACACTCAAACTTAAAATTTTAAGAGAAAGGGAATTTTTAATTTTTTGGGGATATCAAACTAATTCCTACACTAGATCTTGTTGAAGAGTAACTACCATCATTGGGATTGATTTCCATGATTTATGGAATATACATATATTTTAATAACATTAATAAATAATTGACTAATAGTATATATTCATAAAAAATATCTACCCTAGGATCATATACTTTTTTCACTTTTTACTTTTTTTTCAATTCTAGTTTTAAGCATTGTTTCACTCCTTTAACTAGGATCATTGTATGCAATAAGTATAATTGAATTTAACAACCAAGTTCCTTATATAATATTATCCACAATATAATACCATAGGATACTAGGGTGTTAGTTACTATAATGTTAATTTTGATCATCTTCAGAGGGAAATAACCTAAGGTAACTTGGGCATGTTTGATGTAGATGACTAGTGGAACTTGTGTAGCTTCCATGGAGTCAAAATGACTAAAAGTTTTTGTACATGTCAAGTCAAGGGAATGAGAAACTTTGACATGCATTAAATTTTTTAGGATCCTATGTAAATTCCACATTCATTGACTTTACATCCTTTGAAAAATAAATAAATATATAAAGGATCAACTCTATTGGACTTGGAAGTGACTAAGACCATAGAGTTCAATGGATTAGAAGAAGGTAGGTTAGATAATATTATTTTGACATTGGTATTATTTTCATTGTGATTTTTAACTTTGATAAAAAAAATTATCCTATCTAAATGATCTAAATATGTCCTCAAATATTCTACAAGATGAAATAAATTACCATTATTATTGATAATTGGATTACCCTTTGTATAATAAATGGTGGTAGTTAGGGAGGACTTGCCTAATTTAGACATTTATTATTTTCCCTTAATTTGAACATGAGGTAATGTTACTCATGGAATAATGACTTTCATATATTATTCCTATCCATAATTGTGTTGTATTTTATGGTTCTAAGCTCTTGTCAAGAATAAAAATGATTGACTACTAATGTATCTAACATTATCCTCTTAGTAATATTCATCTGAGTTATATTATAGGAATGCATTTATAGAATAACCATGAGGTTATTAAATTTCACACTCTTTAGGATATATATTTTATTATTAAATTTATTCATATAAAATATTATTTTATTTATAAAACAACATTTAATGAAGTATTTTTATTTGGATGAGGAGGAGCTTCTAGTACATGCTTCTACTAAGGAGATTGAAATCAATGATGATTTTCTTAAAAAGGCACATAGTTTATTCTAGGAATATCTTGGCAAGGAGAAGTGATGGTTTCCTAAGGTATTTGTTTTTTTAAAACTATTATATCATTAGTTAATTTTTTAAAAAGTTGTTCAATAGAAGATTGACCTAAACTATGTGCCTTACCTTTTGATGGTTCCTTTTCTAATTTCCTAGACATTATCATGTCATCTTCAATGTCAATGACTAAAATCAAAGCTATATTAAATTTAGCTACTTTAGCTGTTCTCAATTCATAACTCACTTCTAGCAATTGAGAATTGATAAAGAAACATTTTTTATTCTCATATGTTAGTTTAGAAATTGTTGGTATTTTATGAAATAGTTTATTGAATTTATCTACAAATTCTCCCATGGGTTTTTAAGCTTCTTTCTTAATTTGAATGAGTTGAGATAATAATGTATGTGCATATTCTACCAATTTTAATCTATTTTTTAACTTAGTTTTCATATCATTTCAATTGGTAACATATCTTATAATAAGATGATAAAACAAATTTGATGCTCCATTATTGAGAGTTTCAATGAACAACGTCACTATGATATCTTCATGTTCAATGCCTAGAATTCCACATGCTAAAAATAAAGCAAAAATATGTTCATATGGATGCTACTTAACATCACCTAAATTTTTTATAAAATTCTTTGGTTAACCTTTCAAAATTTCATGCAGCTATCCCAAAGCTAATGGTCCAATCACATTTTCCCATGGTTTAGCCATGGTTAGAAAGCCTACTTGTAATGGGATATTAAAACTTAATAAACAAAGGGATTGAATTTTGATTTTTACTCTTTATGACTATTTAACATTATTATGAGTCATGGGAAGACTGACTATTTTATTGAGTTTACTCTTTTGTTCAAGATTCAAATTGAAATTAGAAGCTTCTTGTAACTGATAAAAAGGATCAATTTCACCCTTTGATTTTCTATCTATAGTGAATCATTTTTCTTTTATTTTGGGAGAAATAGTATTATTTTTGAAGTGTAGGCTGATTTTGAAGAAATCTTTGAGATGGTCTCTTTTGTTGTTATCTTCATGTGTCTATTAATTCAACTCTTTGTGTTAAAGTAACATGCTATTTTTCTTCTTCTAATATTTAAACAACCTTAAAACTATGTTGAGCTAGTTGAATGATCTAAAATTTGATTATATGTATTCCTATGGTTCACTTAACCAATCAAGATTTGTTGAAGTATTGGTGCTTGAATTGTTGAAATGATAATTAAAGGGATTTATTATTGTAACTCTTATTTTAGTGGCTATACGAGCCACTCTTCTAATTTGTTTTCTTACTTATATCCTTGAAACAATTTCATCAATTCTTTGAAAAATGGTGACAGGGTCTTATTATTTGTTTATTTATATAGTAATAATATAAAAATGAAAATATGGAGCATGGAGTGTGGATTGAGGTGCATGGGATTTGAAAGGATTTTTTAGAAAAAGACTCTAAGCAGTAAAAGGGGGAAGGCAATGGAGATGGACTAGGTGAGTAGTTTTAAATCCCCAACCATGAGGTGGGTCCTTTAATTGGTGTCATCAGGTCATGGGAACCTTCTATCTCACTAGATATTAATATTATCTTCTCTTCAAGAAGATTCCTTAAGGAAAAACACCCAATAATTTGTGGGACCAAAAATTAAAAGGTAAGATTTCAGAATAGGAAGAAATAAGTCCCAATTAGGTTATTTCAATTTCCAAGTTTTATAATACTTTAAAAATATATGTGCCTTACTATTTTACTCATAGTTCTTCTTCTAGGATGGTGAATGCTCTTTTATGAAATTTCATGGGTGTCATACCTAATATTAATCTATTAAAAAACTAGGTGGTGAAAAAATGGTATCCTAAGGGTCATGTGGAATTTTTTTCCATGTCTAATGGGTTTTTATTGATTTACTTCAAAAATGAGGAATATTGTGCCCATATCCTAGTTTGGGGTCCTCATTTTTTTGGAAAACCATGAATCTTTCTAAATAAATGGAAACTAATCTCTACTCCTAATAAAGGGGACATCAACATGATGCTTATATGGGTTCAACTGCTAGGTCTTCCTTAAGAAGTATGGGAAGAATATGTGATGATCAACATCACTAAAAGTTTTTGCTATCTAATAGCATTTTATGTGATAACCAAATCCAAAAAAAGGTTGATTCATGTAAGATTTTATGTCAATGCATATGTGAATCAAGAGCTTTTTAGAATAGTTTTTCTCAACTCATCTTAAAGAGACTAGACACAATGCATTATATATGAATATTCTTCTTTGATATGTATGAAATGCCATAAGCTTGGTCATGGAACCATGTTTTTTTCTAGAATAGAGGAAAACTTGAAATGATATTACAAAGAACCAAGTCTTAGTCTAAGAACCAAAATTAACTAGAAATTAATTAAGACTTGAAGAACCAATCCATGAAAATGGATTATCTATGGATATATAAAAGAAATATGTTTCCGGTAGTGATAAGGGGAAGAAGACCTATGGGGTGAATAATGAGGATATTAATGTAGGAAATAAGACCCAAGCATTGGAGCTAAAGGAGAATCATTTGATCCAAGAAAAATTAGGGTTAGAAGTTATAATAGATAAAACACCATTCAAGGATTAATAAAAAGATAGTTTTTATGTTGATCCTCTTCCTCTCCCTAAAAAGGAACAATACAAGGAATAAGGTTTGAAGGTGACTAATGATTAAAACTTCTATAAATCTGAATCCAAATAAATATTACTAGATAAGATGATCATCAACCCCATAGTTAATGAGGAGTTTATCTTCAATGTGGATTCTTGGAAAAATAACCTCTTTCCTTGCCTCGTAGGATGAGAGGAACCATAGATTAATGACCAATATTTTGTTCCATGTTCTATAGATGAGATTGTAGGTAAAGTGACCTCTCCAAAGTTTAAAAAGTAAAGGGAAGCAAATATCTAATGTGGTCACCATATCAAGTAGTAGAGTATTTGATGATGGAGACATAATGAATAAGGCTGGAGTTTCTTAAAGGGAATGTAACAAGTAGACAATGAATAAGGAGATTATAGATGGACTAAAAAAATGTTGGTATAAGCATATTTTCATTATTATTTCTATCATGAAAATTTTTAGCTAGAATAGTAGGGGTCTTAATGGAAAAATTAGAAATAGAATTATTAGAGAGTTAAGAATAAATTTTATGCCTAGAAATTTAATTCTTTAGGAGATTAAAATGGAATAATATTTTTTGGATAATATAAGGCAGATTAGAATGATACATTAGTAGTAGGGGTTAATTTTTAAGGTGATTTAGGAAGCATTTCCATACTTTGGTTAGATAGTGAATTTAAAAGAGAGATCATTTTAAAAATTCATTCCCATTTAGAAATGATATTAACTAGTCATAATGATGGATGAATGTGGATTATATCAAATATTTATGCCCCTAATTCATTGGTTGGTCACCATAAGTTGTGGTAAGATCTTTCAAATTTTAGACATAATTATAGTAATTTGAGATGGATGATAGTAGGTAATTTTAATAATCTTATTACTCCAAGAGAATGAAAAGAGGCATTCAATATCTACCTGATAGCATGGAGGATTTATTTGATTTTATATCATCCCATAGATTATTTGAAAATGAGTTGAAAGGATCCCCCTTCACTTGGTCAAATATAAGAATCGGGGAAAATTTTATCCAAGTTAGATTGGATATACTTTTTATCTCATTGGATTGGATTCCCTCTCAATATTTTTTCCTTTTCTCTCTTCCTATAATCAGATCTAACCATAATCCCATACTCCCAAATTTTGATCCTCCTAAAAAAGTGGGAAAGATTCTATTTAGATTTGAACACATGGTTTTAGCATCTTGACTTCAAAAATCAAGTGAAATAATGGTGGTATCAGGAGTTTCAAGGAACAACAATGTATGTTTTGGAGAGAAAACTTAAAAATTTCAAGAAGGAAGCTAGACTCTTGAATAAAATTTCCTTTGGGAATATTTTTATTCAAAAAAACACTATTAAATAAGAATTAGTTCAGATGGAATATCTCATGGCTAAAGATGGGTAGGATCAGTTCATCCTACTAAAATAAAAAGGGATCCTCAATGATTAGCATAATATTATTGCTAAGCAAGAAAAAAATTGGCATCTTAAATAAAGATAGATTTGGTTAAAGGAGGGAGATCACAATAGTAAATTTTTCATATGACAACAATCAAACATAGAAGTCATAATAAAATTTTTGAAGTTAATCTTGAGGATGGTTTCAAAATTTTAGAACCCATAACCATTAATCGTGAAGCTATTTAATTATTCAAATATCTATTTTCTATAATATTGAGGAATATTTTAGTATTTTGGATAGATTCCTTGATAACATCCCTATTTTTATATCCCTGGAAGATAATGTTAATCTTCTCAAGTTGGTCTCCTTGGACAAAATTGAGGGTGCTATCTTCTTAATAAATAAAGAAAAAGCCTTTAGTCCTGATGGATTCCCTATGAAATTTTCCCACTATTACTAGGATATCATCAAAATGGATTTATTGGATACGGTTTTTGAATTCTTCTCCTTAATTAAAATCCTAAGAGAATTTAATATAAAAAAATTAGTGTTAATTCTTAGGAAATTAGGGGCCTAAAATTTTAAAGATTTTAGACCCATAAGATTTTATAACATTGTTAACAAAATATTTACTAAAATTATGGCATTAAAGATTCAAAATTTTATGGATAAATTAATTTCTAAACACCAAGGAGGTTTAGTGATGGGTCAACAATTCCAAGATGGTATTATTGTATTTCATGAAACTATTCACTCAATGGAAAAATGAAGTAAATCTGGCATGGCCATCAAACCTGATATGAATAAATGTTGAAAAAAATTGGATTGGGATTTATTAGATAAGGTTCTATCTAAATTTGGTCTATACCCTCATATTTCAAAGTTTATTCAAACTTTTATCTTTATATTTATGTTTTTAGTCCTTGTTAATGGGATTCCTTATGGTTATTTTAGGAGCAAGACGAGCATTAAGTAGGGTGATCCTTTGTCACCTTTCATCATCATATTAATGGTTGAATATTTTAGTAGATATTTATTGGTGGTTATTTTTAAATGAAGGTTTAAAGGGTTCAAATTGGCCGCTAAAGCTGGCCCATCCACCCATCAATTTTTTTTTATGATACTATGTTATTTACAAAATCATAAGTCAAGGAATCTAAATATATTAAGATTATTCTCAATAAAAATGAGATTACTTTAAAACAAATGATAAAATTTGAAAATACCCTCATCTTCTTATTTAACACCCCTAAGGTGAGACAATAAAAGATTGCTTCCATCATGGGCTATCATATCGATAAGTTACCTTCCTCTTATTTAGGTATGCCTCTCTTTACTAATCATCTTACCATTTAGGTATGAAACCCTCTAATTTAAATATTTAAAATTAAATTGGTAGGATAGAAAGGTGTAGTCTTATCCTAAGATGGGAAACTCATTCTCATTAAAAGAACACTACAAAGTCTTCTGGTATATTATATGTCAATGTTTAAAATTCTTGGTATTATTATTGATAAAATTGATAATATTAAAAAAAAATTATGGTTTGGGATGGAAGATAATAAAATAATTCATTTGGTATCCTTGGGAAAAGTCTATATC
Organism: Torreya grandis; assembly: GCA_037957365.1. NCBI lineage: Eukaryota > Viridiplantae > Streptophyta > Pinopsida > Cupressales > Taxaceae > Torreya > Torreya grandis. The sequence continues at coordinate 107,793 of JARHVA010006287.1, forward strand.
CATACACAAGTTCAATGCTTGGGATTAAGAAAGATAAAAAAACATGAATCAGGATTTCATCTCCAAACTTGGGTGGATATTCATCAATGGGTCCAACTAATGGATCACTTTGTGTTGGAAATATTGTCATTGATGTCAAAGGTTTAGCATTATTGGTGATAAAGGCCCCATCACATTTAATGTTATTTGTAATAAATATATCTTGGCTAATATTAGTTAATATTTATTTAATATTAATGAATATATTTTTGGTTGCATATGAGACAAAAGAAGGGCCCATGGAGAAGTTGAAGAGCCATGGGGTAAAGACAAAAGAAGGATGGGACACATTTTCCCATGAAGAGTCATCTTGGGGAATACCAAGAGTCACCAAATGAAGACAAAAGAGTAAGGGCACAATTTCTCATGAAGGGAAACTTTGAGGAATACAAAAAGTCACCAAAGATAAGGACAAAAGTGGGAAGGACGTTTTTGGTCATGAAGGGTCACCACATGGCTTTTCAAAGGCTTGAATATGAAGGGTCATCCAAGATTGGTGCCATTTTCCATGAGGATTGAAGGGTCACAAAGGGGGAAGGACAAAGGTCATTTGGAAAGCTATAAATAAAGGCTTGAGAAGCCATCTGTAATATGGAAGTGTGAGGTTGATTTGATATTTTAATATCTAGCTTAGAAGAGCAATTGTGAGAGATGAATATGATTTGTATTTGTTATATATAGCTTAGAAGATCAAAGGTGAGAGAGAGGAAGGAGATATTGTATTGATATATCATTTGTTGAGATAGAAACATTAAGAGATAGGTGTGTGGTATACATAAAGGGGTTAGTGCTCCTATGGGTTGGTGCTCACGAATTGTTGCTAGGTTGGTGCTTGAAAAAGGGGTTGGTGCTCTTGTGGGTTGGTGCTCACAAATAATAGCTAGGTTGGTGCTCGGCAAAGGGGTTTGAAGCTCCTATGGGTTAGTGCTCGTGAATTTTAGCTAAGGTTGGTACTTGGCAAAGGGGTATGGTGCTCCTATGGGTTTATTCTCATGAATATACTTGAAATTATTCTCCATGGTTTTTCCCACATTGGGTTTCCACGTTATATCTGGTGTCTCTTTCTATCTTGTATGATGTTTATTGTTTGAGTTTTATTACATATCTTGAATGTTTGATTAAGTGGAATTTGATAAAGGGAATGTTTTATAAGATATATAATATATTGATTCACCCCCCCTCTCAGTATATTCCATGCTTAACAATTGGTATCAGAGCAGGTTCCTTTTTGAAATGTTTTACATCTTGAAGGTAGATCAGGAAAACACGATGGCTGGGTCACAGGAAGGATTTTCTACAAATAAGGCACCTTTGTTTGATGAGATGAATTATGCTTTTTGGAGCATGAGAATGAAGGTTTATTTGATGGCCCTTGGATTCAACATATGGAAATCAGTGGTGGAGGACTATGAAGAGCCACAGACATCTACAATTACTCTAGTAGAAAAGAAGGCAAGTGAATGTAATGCTAAAGCTTTAAATGCTATTTTATGTGGTTTATGTGAATCTAAATTTGTTAAAGTTATGCAATGTAAATCTGCTCATGAAACTTGGGTAAAACTTGAGAATATTTACAAAGGTGATAGAAAGGTTCAGCAAGCTAAGTTGTAGACTTTTAGAAGGCAGTTTGAAAGTTTGAAGATGGAAGAAGAAGAAGATATAGAAAGTTATCTTTTGCGAGTTGATAAAGTCATAAATCAGATTTAAGGTCTTGGAGAAACATTGGATGAGTCAACGGTGGTGCAAAAGGTTTTGAGATATCTACCAATGAGATATGATGCAAAGGTTTTGGCAATTGAGGAGATGAAGAATTTAACCAAGCTAAAGATGGATGAGCTTCATGGTATTCTCATGGCATATGAGATGCAGACAGAACAAGATAAACCCTCAAAGAGAGAAGCAACTTTCAAGACATCAACGAAAGATAAAGCTAAGATCCAATAATAAAGTGATAGTTTCAGTGATGATGAAGATGACAATGGAGCACTTTTCATTTGCAAGCCGAAAAGAGGAATAGGTAAATATCAAGGAAAATTATCTTTTAAATGTTTTAATTGTGGAAAGATTAGACATTTTTCAGCTATATGCCCAGATAAGGTTAATGATGATGAAGAATAAAAGCCTATAGATAAGAATAATTTCAAAGGCAAATCTAAGAAGGGTTTTGAGAAGAAGAACCTATATTCTAAGGATCCTAGTTTAGGTGAAGATAGTGGAGTCAGTGATTCAAAAGAAGAAGAGATTATATTCATGGACATACATGAAGGTGATCAAGAAGAAGAGGAGGAAGCTAAAGTGAATATGGAAGGAGAGCTCATTTGTGCCTTAGAAGAGGTAAAAGCTATTCAGAAGAAGAATCAAAGATTAAAGTGCTAGATCGAGAAAAATGAACAAGAGTCAGAGGTAATGATTGAAGATCTACAAGCACACTTTGAAGAAGCCAAGAAGAATGAAGAAGATCTCACAGCACAGTTGGAAATAGAAATAAAAGATTGTGAAAGGTATGTTACTGAAATTGCCTCTTTAAAAGAAGATATTAAGAAAGTAGTTAGTGATAAAGTAGTCAGTGATTCAAAATTTGAAGATAGCACTAACATGCTAAATAAGATATTGGAAAGTCAAATAGCATATTCAGATAAGATAGGGATCAGTTTTGAAAAGAAAAAGAGCTATGATGAAGCTCTTACACAAGAGGAAACAAAAAGGGGAGAAGTGAAGAATACAGAGGAGATTCCAAATAGAGAAGGCTGGAAGGAACAAAGCTACAAAAGGTAGTCAGGTTAGAGATATATAGATTGGTCTTATTTTTATGGCTATTATTTTTATTGTAATGGATATGGTCACAAGAAATTAGAATGTAGAAAAAGAGCTAACAATTTCAGAAATAAGGAGAAGGAAAGTCAAGTAGAGTCAAGCAGAAGCCACAACTCTTTTGCTCCTCTATCAAGCTTTGATGAAGAGACCATAGTGTGCTACAAGTGCAACAAATTTAGACACATAGCTCGGTATTTCAGAAGCATGTTCAAGTTAGTTTAGAAGGATCAGAGTGTCAAAGCTCCATTCATCAAGAAGAAGGTTCAGACATGTTCATGGCAGAAGAAACAACCTGAAGATTATATGATGGTGCAAATAGCTCTGCATGTGAGAGGTAAAGATCAGCCATGGTTAATTGATAGTGGATGTTTGAGGCATATGACAGGTGATAAAAGTAAGTTCATTACTCTAAAGAAGATCAATGGTGGTACAGTGAGATTTGGAGATAAAACCACTGCTAGGATAGCTAGAAAAGGTACTTTGAGTTTGGATTATGGTAGAACTAAGACTAAAAATGTCTTGTATGTAAAATGTCTTAAGCATAATCTATTGAGTGTTAGTCAAATATGTGATCAAGGATATACTTTAAATTTTCATAAAGAAGGTTGTGAGATTATAAGAAAAGATTCAAATGAGTTGATTGTAGATGCTCAAAGGGTAGGGAATAATGTGTATGTATTGTCAGATATCTTCTCAAAGGCATGATCAAAGGACACATTCAAAGATCGGCGAGAGGAGTTGGGAGTAATTTCTATTACTTCCTACCGTTGATGTTCAGCATCAGCTGAGGGGGAGCTAAGTTTTAGCTCTAGGTAGGACCTTTGCCATTGATGTCAAAGGGGGAGAATAATAGGTATAGGTATAGGTGCAAAAAATAGGTACAGGTGCAGAAAATAAGTATAGGGAACAAGTACAGGTTGCTACAGTAAGGGGGAGTTACTATATGCTTTTAGATGATGATATGTATAGGTGACAAGATGTGGCAGTTTCAGGATTGAGGTTGCCATCAATGACAAAGGGGGAGATTGTTGGAAATATTCTCATTGATGTCAAAGGTTTAGCATTATTGGTGATAAAGGCCCTATTGCATTTAATGTTGTTTGTAATAAATATATCTTGGCTAATATGAGTTTATATTTATTTAATATTAATGAATATATTGTTGGTTGCATATGAGACAAAAAAAGGGCCCATGGAAAAGTCAAAGAGCCATAGGGTAAAGATAAAAGAAAGATGGGATGCAATTTCCCATGAAGAGTCATCTTGGGGAATACCAAGAGTCACCAAATGAATAAAAAAGAGTAAGGGTGCAATTTCTCATGAAGGGACACTTTGAGGGATACGAAAAGTCACCAAAGATAAGGACAAAAGTGGGAAGGACATTTTTGGTCATGAAGGGTCACCACATGACTTTTCGAAGGCTTGAGTATGAAGGGTCATCCAATATTGGCACCATTTTCCATGAGGATTTAAGGGTCACAAAGGAAGAATGCCAAAGGTCATTTGGAAATATATAAATAAATGCTTGAGAAGCCATTTGTAATATGGAAGTGTGAGGTTGATTTGATATTGTAATATCTAGCTTAGAAGAGCAATTGTGAGAGATGAATATGATTTGTATTTGTTATATCTAACTTAGAAGAGCAAAGGTGAGAGAGAGGAAGGAGATGTTGTATTTATCTATCATTTATTGAGATAGAAACATTGAGAGATAGGTGTGTGTTATACACAAAGGGGTTGGTACTCCTGTGGGTTGGTGCTCAGGAATATTAGCTGGGTTGGTGCTCGGCAAAGGGGTTTGAAGCTCTTATGGGTTGGTGATCACAAAATTTAGCTGAGGTTGGTACTTGACAAAGGGGTATGGTGCTCCTATGGGTTTTTTTCTCATGAATATACTTGAGATTATTCTCTGTGATTTTTCCCACATTGGGTTTCCATGTTATATCTAGTTTCTCTCTCTATCTTGTATGATGTTTATTGTTTGAGTTTTATTGCATATCTTGAATGTTTGATTAAGTGGAATTTGATAAAGGGAAAGTTTTATAATATATATAATATACTAATTCACCCCCTCCTCTCAGTATATTCCATGCTTAACACTTTGTTACAGTATCAACATTTTGGAATCATCTTACTAACAATAGATATCTCATTAACATGTGTAGTAAATGGAAAATTAGAAATGGAGAGAAAGTTAAAATTTGGCATGATCCTTGAATCCTAGACCACCTTAATTCTATTTTAGAGCCCTATCATCTAATTTTAGAAATTATTCAGAGGAACTATATAGCTAAAGGGCTAGATTACATTAGGTATTTTAATAGAGGAAGATATTGGATACACATTCAAGTTGACAAATTAAACCATATAATCTCAAACATTATCATATATTTAAGATTTATCCTCAAAGGATACCATCTCCAAAACATTCATAATGAAGATGAGTTTATATGATTCAAGTCTTGTAATGGAAGATATAATGTTATATTAGGTTATGATATTATGGTAGAGAGATTAGATGATGGTTTTATTTGGTCATGATCTAGGGTAAATAACTCATCCCCAAAGTTAATATCTTCCTTGGATTGTTTTTATAAATAAATTTTTTACTATGGATAACCTTAAAAAACATGGTCTTATGGTGGTCAATAAATGTCCTTTATGTGAGAAGGAAGAATAATTATTGTATCATTAGATGGTGGATTCCTACTTCTCCTTTGTAGTCTAGGGTAATATTCTAAACACTTTTCAAATGGTCTATGTGCACCTTCCATCTCTTTTAGCTACTTGGAAATATTGGAAGGCCCACTCAAAAATGAAACTTTGAAAAAATTATGGATTTGGGATTTACCCCACATTCTTTAGGGTCTACAGAAAGAATTCAATGACATAATATTTAGAGGTAAAAAATATCCAGCATAAAGGTAACTCTTAAAATAAAAAACTTTATGATATAGAACCTAAAATCCTAAAATAACTTTAATAATTTCACATGTACAGATCAAGAATCCATAATTTATTATAATTGGGAATTAAGTCTATCAAGATCCCAAAACATCAATCCTAGAAAGGATCTGAGAAGGTCTACTTTTTAGAAAGCTCCCTCCCTAATCTAGGTCAAGTTAAACTTCAATAGTGCCTCTAAAGGGAACCCTAAAAGAGTAGGTGGAGGAGGGAATCTCAGAGACCATAAGTGTAGTATTTTAGATACTTATTCATGGTGAATGGGGATCCAATATATCCATTATGTATAATCTTATGCATCTCTTTAGGGGATTTAAATGGACAAATAATTAGGAGTAGAATGATTGGAACTAGTAGGAGATTCTCCCAATATCATGCAATGCTTGTTGAATAAAAATTCAGCCAATTAGAATATCAACAATAAGATTGATGAGGCTCTATATATCATGAAATACATTCCAAGAATTAGAATTCAACACATATATAGAGAAAGAAATAAAATTATAGTTTGGTTTGCCAATGTAGGAGGTGACTCTAATATTTTAAATAAATGGTGATCTAAGGGGGAGATGGTTGATGTCATCATCTAAAGAATAAACTAATAATTTGATGTATAAAACCATGAGGGATAGAATGTTGGATATGATATGGGACTCTAGTCATAGGAAGTTAGTCCTGATGTACTACCTTTTATGCATTTTTATTACTATAATTATTAATAATAATAGTTTTTTGAAGCATGAGACTAATAATGGGACTCTTAAATTGGTTTGTTGGAGAAAAACACCTAGTCAGATCCATGAGTACAAAATTATCACCATTTTTAGAAGGAGGATTGAGAAATTCATAATGATTATTAATAAAAATCATTTGAAAATGTGGGATGAAGACAACTTCATGATGAATGGATATAGGTAAGAGATTCATTTAATCTATGATCATAAATACTTTTGTTTTAGTATTAAAAATACTTGCATTCCTTTTGTTTTATGTAGTCATTCTCAATTGGAAAATAATTGGAAAGCTATCTAGATGGGATGAGATATATACAAAGTCAAGCTCTCTTCCACAAATACCTTAGCTAGGGATTTAGAATTATGGGGAATTCTAAAGAAGGGTGGCTTCATTAATTTCATACAAAAAGTGAATGGATATGATCCCCATATATCTAGGAGATTCATTGAAGGATGAAATGAGAGGATTGTCAATATTAATAATATTCAATTTGAAGTCACATAAGATCTCATTAGGCATATCATAAGACTGAAGGGTAAGGGTAAAAAATTCTACAAATCCAACAAGGACATAAAGTAAAAAATTTAGAAGATTCTTTATGAAGGGGATGTATTTATCTATTTTTAACCTGAGAGACTCTATCCTGCTTCCATTTAAAAAGGTGGACAAATAGGTCATGAAATTAATCACTCTTGATGGTAGGTTTAATGATATGTATGTTTTCCACTTTTTTTTCTAAATCTTCTTAGACAATAGATTTGTATTATCATCTCCTATTTTATCCTTTGCTCAATGGAATTATTTGTGCTAGAAAATGAAAAAGGTAAAGGTAGATTCCCATTACACTAGGTGGTGATGTTGCTTATTTAGAGATAAGAAGAATTAGAGAATATGATGATGACACAACCTCATTATATGGTAGATTTTGAGCAACAAAATCCTAAAGATGTGCCATTATACATTTTTATATCAAAGAGAAAAGTTTTATAGATTAAATAAGAGAGAGAAAAGAGAAAATAGGTCAAGGTAGAGGGAGATCACATAAGGAATGTTAATGATGGAATGGATAAGGAAATTAAAGTCCTTAGTATTTTAAATATCTAGGATGTCATCCCCATCAATAACAAGAAAGATCAAAACTTAAAAAAAAGTAGGGGAGGTTGAGGAAGTAAAGGAGATCATTAAGGAGAATGAAATAATCAAGGCATTTGTGAGGAAATTTATCTCCACATAAATATTTTAAGATGTTTCAATAAGTATCATCATTCATTCAAATAATACATTAAGAAAGGAGGAGGCCTTAATTATTTTGGCATTAGTATTCAAGAGGTGGCATCTCATGTGAATATGCTTAAATATAGGATTTGAAATATTGAAAAGGACTCTACCTTTGTTTAAACTATGGGGTGATACACCAAAATTGAATACCTCAACTTACTTAGACACACACAGAGTGAGATCAAAGAGAACTCACACATACAAAAAACATAAATCACTAATGAATCTTTAGAATAAGTGTTTTTTAGAAAGGATTCATCTTATAACAATGCTTAGAAGGATTATTAATTGTCTTAGGAAGATCAAGTAACATTCATCACAACTATGAATTACATAAACTCTTAGACATAAACTACAAGCTACACAAGATCAAGTTTTTCATATAAAGGGTCATAAATTTGGATATAAATAATAGATAATATGTAATTATCACAAGATTACATCAAAATTTCATAAATTTTACACAATAACCAACATATTAAAAGTTAAAATTAGTTTCTTTATTTCTCATAAAGGTGTTTAGATGTCTAAAACTTGGTAGGGATGAACCAAAACCAACTAGGGGTATATCAAATTATTTGAAAAAATATAAGCAATATAGTGAAAGGAGCCTTTAGTGAGGGGACAAGCATGTAAAATTTTCATCAATTCCCTCATTGCATCTTAAAACTAAAACATATTTGAAGTTAACTTCTAATTGATATCTTCTTCATCATTAAGTATTAAAACTAAATATAAAGTTAACTTTTCATTGACATATTATTTCTTATCCAATGCATTATTACTTGATTTTAAGTATCCAAATTTTTATGTGTGTGTGGAATTCATTTTTGGATGTTTTAGTTTGTTGAAGATAAATTTGCATGATGAAACTCCACTTTATCTTCAACCAACTCCTACAATCTTGCATGATGAAACTCCACTTCGAGAAGTTCTTATTTGATTTGATTTCATCTCCTTGATTTTGGTGTAGAGGGAAGAGATGATCTTATTTATGTTTTTGAGGTATTATTTTTCATGGAAATTATAATGTTTCATTGATGATGCACAACTTTAGCTCCTCCTTTAATGACTTTTTGACCATATTCACATTCTTATTTTGCATTAAAAGTTCTATAAGCATGCTTCAAGACATGAAAAGATTTAAGTAAAGGTTAAATCATGAAACATATAAATGATATCAGATATTTTTAGGCCTCTCATAATTTACTTCATTGACCTCGATGATGAATTAGTTCAAACTTGTAGGTGTAATCTCTATTAGTGCTTGAGAAAATCTAGAGAGAGAGAGAGAGAGAGAGAGAGAGAGAGAGAGAGAGAGAGAGATCTTATTAAATTAATTAATTAATGGATTAAAAAAGTTTAAATAAAAATTTAATTAATTAATATAAAATTTTAAAATGTAAATACAAATTTTAAATGCATTTGGATAAATAGAACTCGAGTTCTTGCACTTTTGCGCTTCTTGAGAACTAGTTTTCAACAGTTTTGCATGCACAAGCTTGTAATTTTAAATTTTATCTCTCATAAGGTACATTAAGGACATGAGACCACAAAAAAAAATTAAAATATTTACATCCATATTAATTTAAAATTTTATATTTTTTGGATCAATATAACTCAATTTATGCTCCTTTTTTGTGTTTCTAGGTTCTCTTAGGGCAGCAAACATGCCAATTTGGTATTTTTTTAATATTTTGAGATATACATGGTATAAATACATAATTAATATTTTTAATAAATTTATGGATCCATTATAAATATTAAAATTATTTAAAATTATATTTAAATTGTAAAAACACTCCAAAAATGCACTTTTAGGTTTGTAGGCCTGTAGGTGTTCATTTCTCATGCATGCTTATTATCTAGGTCCATTTTTCAGCTATAAAACACTTATTAATGGTTTTAACTTGGTATAATGTGTATTTATATCATGTATAGGTCATAAAAATCATTCTTAATGCCTTATAAATATTTAAAAAACTTAAAAATATCAAAATTTGAAAGTTCATGTTCTCTAGATAGGGTTTTGAAGGGTTTAAGAGCAATCTTGATTCTTAAAAATTGTTCATAAATATTAAAAATTATTTATGATAATATAAAACATGAAATTTGAGTACATCACCATATTCAACCCTCCTATAAACAATTATAAGCCATGAAATATCTCTACCAAGATATCACATTGGTTTTGGGCTAATTTTAAGCTTGAAAGTCAAATTTGAGAGAGAATTGAGACATATTAGCATAAATCAAGCATATTTTGAGTTAATAACCACTAAAAAATGTTTAACAAACATCCATTATTTTTATAAATACATTAATAATTCTATCCCAACTTGGAAGTCAATAAAAATCAATCTTTTGCCTTTGGAAATGCATATAAACTACCCCTACATCCTTATATATGAGTTGGACCATTGAAAGATATTAAAAACTATTATATATGCAAGAATGGAATATTAAAATACTTTAAGTCTTGAAACTTATTCCTAACCTAAAAATATTTACCATACTTTTTTTATTTACAATTTTTCCTTTAATCTCCTTCACCCATGCCTTGGCATGCTTTAAAGGCTTGAGATGGTAAACCGATAAGTGGTTATGAATATTCAATCACCTAAAAGTGGTAAATGGATGATAAGAGTGACAATTGAGTTACCCTATTCCTATCTTATACCTAGACCTATCCTATAGCCTTAGACATACTTTTATAGTTATTGAGCATGTCACAATCACCTATAGTTGGTGAAAACATAGTCCTACAAATATCTTCTCAAATCCCAACCCAAATTGCTTAGTAGTCTACCAAGTGGAAAATAGCACCACATTTGGGACACTAAAACCACATGGAGCTAGTGTACCCAACTAGGCACTAATGTCTTTATCCATTGCTCTTCCCAATAGATAATTTTTCAAATGTGTACCCCTTATAAGGTCAACCTAAGCACATTTTCTTATCTACATAAAATATAAAAGTCTATAAAAAAAAGTCTAATTAAACTATATTCACTAAATGGAAAATGCATGCAAAAATCACATTCAAACTAAAGACAAGTTGAGTAAAATTAAGATATTTGATCTTTATTCTTCCCTACTTCTATATAATACTATCTATAACAGCCCTAAGTGTAGTTTTAAAAGATTTCAAAGATCAATCACATTCAAGGCATCTAATTCCACTCTCATTAAATAATTAACTTGGACTTGCATCATGAAATAGGTAGAAGAACTACTTTGGTCTTGATCCCTCTTCAAAATATTGGTATGTAAGAAACTCTCTTCACAGTGGGGTGTTGAATATTTCTAACCTATCCTAATAATGGACACATAATTATTGATCATACCATACTTTCAAGGAGGGTTAGGGTTTGTACACTAAATAAATTTTTCTAGGCATAACATAGAGCTCCAAGTTTCATGCACACAAGAACAAGCCCTAAAAATACAAGCATAGGTACTCCCAAAAAATATAAATAGTCTTATAAAGGGGACATTAACAACACATTAAGGACACTACACAATCATGGCACTAATATCCATATAGAAAACTACTATCCAGTGAGTATATGACACCATAATCTTATTGACGACACTTAGAATTGCCTAGAACTCAACTTTTAAGACCCAGATCATCTGTGATAGTCACTTTTCAGATAAGGCCATATTTATGCCTATTTATTTCTATTTTTAAAATGTCAAAGAAGGTAAAATACTATAATAAATTATTAATTAATTATTGAATATTTATTTAAATAATTTAGACATCTTATCCTTTTAATCTAAACATAGGATTTACATAGTTAAACCCTAGAAGGTTAAATCATTTGGTGAACCTGGCTTACTTCAAATATTGGTCCAAACCCTAGTTTGTATTAGTCAAAATATTTTTTTATAAATAAAGGCTACATAATTCTAATTTTCTATTTTTTTATAAAACCTAGATAATTTAATCAATTTCATATTATAATTTTAATTAATTTAAATATAATTTAAACTTGTTACAAAAACCCCTCAATTCAAATCAACCCTAACCTTAGACACAGTTAGGGTTTGTATCCTTTTTTATTTATACTCAAATTTTATTTTTAAAAATCATATTTTAGATCCATATATCTTCTAATTTTTATTTCATATCATCATTATCATCATGTTAGAAGAAGTTAATCACTTTTAATTATAAAGTTTAATAATTTCATTTGCATGCTTATTTCATTTAATTTGAAATGAACTCAAAAAAGAAATAAACATGTGTATAAATGATATTTTATATAAATTAAAATATATGTCATATCTCATATCATTCTATATTTCTCATATGTTTAATTCCATTAACAAGAAAACCCATCCATAGATAGAGGATTTAACACATAAGCTAACAACTATGTTTCAAATTTCAATGTCATATCTTATGTACAAGAAAGAATCTCTTTCTCATCCTCATCTACATAAGGGTGATAACTAATTCACCTATAAATAGGTCCATGCTATCATTCCTCCATGATATAAAAAATATTATAATGATGTAATTGTTCCATATACTCAACATATTCACACCTCTTCCTATCAAGGTGTGTGCCTACATGTTCTATCAAAAATAGCTAGGGTTTGCACTTGTAAGACTCTACGTGATCAAATTATCAATATGAGAAAGATAATTATGGGTTTATAAAATTATAATCAACTATTACATGAAAATATTACAACATTATAAAATAAATTTATAAGACATAGGCCTCTAGGGCACAATAGTATAAATCATATATATGTATTTTCACCTAGTCAATTGGTGGCAAAAAATGAAACATATCCCAATCTTAAATCACAATAAAGTACATATACAACTAATTATTTAAAAATAATTCAAATTTAAAATAAGAATTCAAGTGAGATACTAAGGAACATGATTAAATCTAATTTGATCAACCTATCTCCTCTATACTAAATAAAGAGATCCAGATATTTTCTGCATATTATAGAATGCATGGGCACCTCATAGATTCATGTTTATCACTAACAAAAAATATAATAGATAATGGATACAGATAAATAAAATATTGAAAATTCAACCACACAACATATAATGACACATTTAATAATTTAAAAAAGGTCAAATTAAAAAATATTACAAAAATGGTTACCAAAGTATAATGAAGAACAACAAAAGGTTCTAAAAACACAATCACAACAAGAAATAATACAACAAGCACAAATAAAGCATGTAAATAAAGAAAATCTACCTCTCTAAAAATAGGTGTTGTTAGTAAAATTTTCACCCTTGGAGAGGTAGTTTAGTCCTCCAAATTGAGTGAAATTTTATATTACCTCTAGGCCTATGGGTTTCTTATATCAGAGGTAAACCTCTAGATTAAAGGGCTAGCTCCCTAGATTTGTCTTTGATAGATTATCACCTATAATAATTTATTTCTTAGGATGAAAAGAGATATAAAGAATATGAAATTAAAATATTATAATTATTTGATGCACAAAATTTATCTCCTCTAGACTACCATATACTTACACTATGAAAAATGATTCACAAGACTAGCTTCAACATCCTAGATTGCTCTAATATAAGTATTTCAAACATGAAGGTGATATGAAATACACCATAAAAGTTGATTTAATAATAGGTTTTATTGTAGACACTAATTATATTCATTATACTTAGAGATATAAAAATAAACTAACTACACTTTATGTGATCTGTCAGAGAGGAGACTATTTACACAAAACATGAAAGAGTAAAGTGAACACAAGGATAGATGATTATCACTTGTCATTAAACTATGAAATACTTCCCACAGTTATTAAATAAATTATGAACTCAAAACTATATTGGAGATATTTATTCAAAGTAAAATATATTTTTCAAACCATTAAGGCTTCCCCATAGCAGGTGTGGATCTTACAAACTTAACCAAAAGTGGTTGCTTATATAGAGAAATGTGAAGAGAGAGATAAATAAGTGTGATAAAGTAAGGTTGAAATGTATCCATGATAGTTAAAATAATAATATGAGTTACTAGATAGTATATAATAACTCCAATTCCATATGTCTCACTCTTGAAGATGCTCTGATCCTTCATGTGGTGTAGGGGTTATAATTTGGCTTTGACAACTTGAATATCTCTTTAGAAACTACCATTTTTAAATGAAATGAGTTAAAAATGGAATTATATATAATTAATTAAACTTTAAATTATCTTAAAAAATTAATTTAACATTTAACATGCCTTAAGAAACTCCTCTGACCTTCCATTTCATTATTCCTGTGCATAGGTGTCTTGTAACTCTTCATTTCCCACATCTAGTTTTATCCAAGTGTCAAAAAACTCAAGTTAATATTATTATACTCATCCAAAATAGAAAAATTATATTAAAATATGTCATAATCTCTAAAAAAAACTATTTTGGTTCTTGGAGTAACTCCCAAGAACTCATTTTGCTCCTTAAGCCTTCATTAGGCCTAGTTTCCTTATAGCCCTTTTTACCTATAAAACTCCTTGTGTAGGGATTTATACATATTATATTTACAAAATAATGAAATACTATATGACAAAATATGTAATTATATACCCTTTTAAAATTTCACATTTGCACTTTGAGTGGAAACCCATACCTTTTTCTTTCTTGAATTAGGTCTCAATTAGGCTTCCTTGATTTAGACCTTATTTTCTTACTCCAGACTCATTCGACACAAGTTAAATCACCCAAAATAGTGTGATTAAATTTATCAAATACATAACAAACCTAAATTTAAATTTTTGGGTCATGAGACCCTATGGAGTGTTTAACCCAATAAATGGCCTTACCACTTAGTCTTATTTTGAGCCTGTTTGAGATTGCCTTGAAAAACGGTCCTAGTTTGATCATATAAAAAACATAATATGCTAGTTTTTTGGATTTTTATAGTTATTACAATCTCCAAATTAATCATCCCATTATTTTTAATTTCTCCCCTTCCATAACATCTAAAAAACACCAAAAAAATGCAAAAATAAGGTATTTGTACCAATCTATACAAGTGATGTCAACATCAGAGTACATGTGAGTAACCTAATTGGAGTCATAAAAAACATAAAATAAATTTAAAGATAAAAAATATGGAATTAGACATGATTTTGAGGTGTAATTTCTATCAAGGTTTAAGAGAGGTTTAAGACCTATTTGGGGTCTTAATGATTGTTCATAAAGAATATATCATTAAATGACCTCTTTACACTTGGAAAAACTTCTTGATATACCCCTTAAAATATCCCAAAAGTTTCATACTCAAATTAAAAGTGTTAGTAATTGTATTAACATCATAATTTTCTCTTTAGGTGGTTTACTTATTGTTTTTTGAGAGTGAGATAAGTCCAAGTTGGGTCTTGAGTCTCAAAAATACATCCCACTATTGTGAGAGGATCAAAAACCTATAAAAAATCCATTTACATCATTATAAATTATCTATAAGTGTTAATTTACCATTTTTATTAAAATGGTACATTGATCAAGGTACTTGGGGCTAAGAGCCCATCTTTTATTTGCTCTTCAGGTGATTTACTTAATGTTTTTTGAGAGTGAGATAGGTCTAGGTTGGGTCTTGAGTCTCAAAAATACCTCCCACTATTTTGAGAGGATGAAAAACCTCTAAATAATCCTTTTAAATCATTATAAATTATTTATAAATGTTCATTTACCCTTTGTATTCAACTGGTACACTGATCAAGGTACTTGGGGCTAAGAGCCGACCTTCTCTTTGCTTGTCAAATGGTTTACTTAGTGTTTTTTGAGAGTGAGATAGGTCTAGGTTGGGTCTTGAGTATAAAAAATAATTCCCACTATTTTTAGAGGACCAAAAACCTCTAAAATATCCCTTTATATCATTATAAATACTCTGGAAGTGTTCATTTCCCCTTTGTATTCAACTAGTACACTGATCAAGGTACTTCGGGCTAAGGGGATTGGAGTGAAAACCTATGTTTGAGTAACTTTTGTAGGTGTATGGAAATTTTTTTCATGTTTTTATGTTTTCTCAATACAATACCATGAGGTTTATAATCTTTTTTCATGCCTTTGAGCTTAGGTGGACTCCTAATTCTCTTGACTACCCCTTGCCCAAGGAGTGGGCAAGGTCTGAGATAAAAAAATGAGCACTTAGACTATTTGTATGACCTAAATGAGACCATATAAGTATTATTACTATTTTTATGACCTAAATGAGACCATATAAGTATTATTAAAGGTATTATCACACTTTTTACCAATTTTAAAATAATTATCATGCCTTTAGAGGTCCAAAAACACAAATTTCACTTAAAATTGGACTCTAGGGTTGACTGTGTGCAGGGTTATTGAAATGACTATGTATGAGGTTTTAGAAACATAGATTAATCCCTTTTATATAGTCATTTTCTTTGGTTTAAACATGAATCTATGACCTCTTTTCAATTTATATATAGACCTTATTGTTTTTTTAGTACTTTATTCCTCTCTTAGGTTTTGAGGCCAGTCTATGCTCTCTTAGCTTGTAGATGACTCTAAGGACTTGACTGCATCTTGTATGTCTAAGACCCTATCATCACACCTCAATAGTATTCTAATGGTTCATGAATTTATTTAAATTCATCAATTAGGCTCTGATCATCTCACACATATTTACCATTCTCTTTACTTAGGTCTGTTGGCAGCTTAATCCCTAAGCCACATGTAGATGTTCTTTAGAGGATCTGAATATGTTAAGTGATTTGAACTCAATATTATATAATGAACTTAAATATATCATGGATTCAATTTGAGGATATCACTATATTTAAAATCTTATCATACATGTTCTATCTCTTCTTAGCTTGGAAAATGAAAAGATCCTACAATAGGCATATAGATGACTTATAAGGTCATGACTGAATGTAGGGTTTAGAAACCTCACTCTTAGATTAGTTTCCTCTTAATGTATTTTAAACTTATATTTATCTCCATTTGAGTTTCAAAATACCCTTAAAACATTATCAATGCCTATTTTAGGTCTAATAATGAAACTAACCCTCTAGGCCACCTATAGGTGATGTTTAGAATAACTTGATTGTATTAGGATATTTGAAGCTTCCCTTTCAACACTATTTGCCCTTTAAATGCTCTGGAATCTGAGATGAAGTATTGATATGTCCAAATAATTTATTAACACTTATGCTAGATCTTGTATCACACTTGTCCTTGCTCATTTGTACATAGTATGTATAGTCTACTATAGGTGTAAACTTCACTAACTATGCACTTTAGCATCTTTATTCCCTTGTCTATCCAATTGGCTTAGGTGTTATTTCAAGATCTTGTATTCTATTTAAAACTTTAATGAGATTAGGCTCTCCATGTTTTAGCTCATTTTAGTGTTTATTGGGTTGAGATTAGATCAAAATATTGACCTACAATCCTATGGCCTGTAGGTGACCTTTCGACCATCCAGGGATACCAAGTAACTTTATTATATTATTAGATCTTTCCACCCTATTAAACCACTTTACATTCCCATTGTCATTTCTCAATGGTCTCCAAAGCTTAATACTAATACCAAGCCACCTTATATCAACCTCAACTAGTCTATACAGACTTGTAAGAGGTCTCATTTGACTGTGAACTCAAGTACCAAGCAACTTATTTGGGTTATTAAACTTCAAAAACTATATCAAATCCACTACTCACAAAAGTAATATTTATCACTTCTTAATGGTCTTACCAATTCTCTAGCAAAGACTTATGTCACCTTTAACTTACCCTATAGGTCTGTACAAACCTATATGTTCCTACTAGTTCATACATAGGGTTTATATATAGAAAATGGAGAGTCTAGTCAGTTTGAGAAACTTTGATGATAGTACAATAGTCATAGGAATATGAAGGTATGAGGAAATGTATTTGGTTCCCTTCATGGCTCTAAGATTCTTCTAAACACTTCAAAATCATGCATATGGAGGAGATAACTAAGAATCTCTCATTTTAAGGTGCATTGAGATACCATTTTGAACCTCATGATTCAACATGTGAAATGTCTTTTCTAAATCTCACACCATGATGGATTACTAGTATTTTAACCAATTTAGCAATCAAACCTTCATCTAACTATTCAAACACAAACTATGTTTGTAAAGAGCATCACACTTGAAGAAGATGGACCAAAACACATATAATCTAAGAACACATGAATTATTTGAAAATGAGAGACAATCTATTAATAATGAAGAACTAGAAACCTCTAAAGATGACTACCATGAAGATAAAACAAAGACTTACAATAAAATTCACTGAAATAACCTGTACACTAAGACATTCTCTCTTCAAGTGAAATCACCTCATAGAGATGAGTCAACTAATAAAACCAACATGAAAATGAGATCCAAGACCTCTAAAAACAACCCTCAAAAGCATTCATTTCCATCTATTTTTGAGATAGATAAATAGGTACAAAAACAAACCTATCTTGTATTTATAGGCCATAGTGACATGTTGTCACTCTTAGAGATTATTCATAAATAAGAGGTCACCATTATGAAAACCAATGACATTAATTTAAATATTTCTTATACCCTTAATAATTTAAAAATTTCCCTCTCTCTCTCTCTCTCTCTCTCTCTCTCTCTCTCTCTCTCTCTCTCTCTCTCTCTCTCTCTCTCTCTCTCTCTCTCTAGCCATAGCATTCAATGCACATTTGCCTTCTTGAGCTTATGAAGGTAGTAATGGAGGAGAAAAAGTGTTTAGAGTGTCCATTCAAACTAAAACTTGGTCTAGAGATGGAAAATGGTCTAAGGGACCCCAATAGACACTAATAAACCATTTTAAACTTAAAAATAATCTTATAAAGCTACACAAGTGCTTGAAAAGTGTCTTTCTGTCAAGATTAGATATTAAAATACATCTTATATCAGAATCTAACTATTATTGATCCTTATATGACCAACCCATAACATCATGGACATTTTTTATCCTTTTTAAACGTTATCCTCTTGAGGTGCACATCCAACACTTATTCATGGGCCAAAAGGTGGCCAAAAAGTGTTTTTTTCATATAAAAGCCAAAAAAGGTTAGAGATTGATAATATGATATAAATAACATCCAATTGACCTTCTAAAATTAATTTAGACCATAATATACCTTTTACCATGTTTGACTATACAATACCTTGTATTTGACCATATTACTAAACAAGTGTGCCTAAGACTTGAACTTGGACAATGCTAGACAAGGACACATATGACAATATGGGATTATTTAGGACTATTAGAGATGATGAAAAGACCAAGAAAAATATTAGACACCTCTACGAAATTTAAAACTATAGGGGGTGATTCAAATTTGACTTGGGGTTAAATATGGTCAATAGTCTTAGTGATTCATAGGGGTAATATGTTAGTAATGTTATTGGACTAGTATCCTTGTCCTTTCATTAGGATATGGAGTCACTCTTATACTTTAATATAAAACTAATATGCCTTTAAAATATTTTAAACTCACACAAAAAACACATTAAGAAGGAAACACACACTATGCTTAAAATAATTTAGGGAAAACCATGCAAAGGACTCAAAAAACACAACTATCCTAATATATACACCTCAAAACATGTTTGAGGTGATGAAACACCTTCTCTTACTTCAATCGAGATCGAATATGATGTATCTTGAGTAATAGCTTCTCCATGAGAGTAAGTCACCATATGATGTATCTTTGTTGGAAATTTTTTGCATGTGAATCTGATCAAGAGACTCACCAATCATAGGACCTCTACTAGATGCAATTACACCATTTGAAACTCCATGAAATAGTTATCCAAGCTCTCTTTTTGGGATATTTGATAGAGCAACATTCTTGTCCTCCTTCATGATCATTTGGTATTCTTAATTTTACTTATTACTAGTCATAAAAACTTTTTCAAACTCACCTTAATCTATAACATGATGCACTTGATGTCTAAATATTTCATACTTGTCTTCTTGCTACTAAAACGTGTTTGTAAGTGGTTCAACATCAGATTGAGGTTTGGATTTTTCCTCAATCATAAAAACTTATGACTTGATTTAATTGCACTCCTTCAAGACTACAACTTGTTTGACAATGATTTGAATCGTCACTTAATATATTTTAGGTTCACAAATTACCTCACTCTAAATCTCATTCTTCTTAGGAAGAAGAGTTGACTTTCTCACTTGTTCAAACTCTTCAACTATGGCATGGGATTATTGCTATGAATCATCATCTTCTTGACTACCACATCCATGAATAGGTAGAATTGCAATGTATTCCTTATCATCATGATCTATCACACTTTTAAAATCATCATCATCATACATATGAATAATATATTTACCTTCTTTATCTTGTTGAAGAGGACCATCAAGGCTTACCTCAAAATGTTCATCACCTTCATCATGGATGATGTCTATTCCAAGACTTGTTTCTTCAATGAAACTATATGGATCATATTAATAAGTGTTATAAACATAATAATTTAAGAATATTTCAGATATTCATTCAATTTTTTAAGATACTCCATCATCTATAACATGTTCCTCTTGTTCATTGATGGTATAATTCAAGTTAGAATTAGCTTCCACATATGGCTCAATGTGAAACTTGGCTAATGGTTGTGTTATGATTGTCACATTAGCTCTATACATTGTTTTAAATGCCAATAAGGACAAATAAATATAATTATATCCTCTTATATTTGTGGTGAAGCTTTTGGATAGATAAATAGCAAAATGTGCAGATAGATCTACCATGACAATGTCTTGTAGAATTAGAAAACTTAGACAATCACACAAGAATACCATTAAAGTTTTGATAAGCCCTATTAATTTATCTAGTGTCCCATTAATTTGGAAAACTCCCTTGATATATGGCTCATATTTCAATCCCAACATGTCTACAACTAGCTTGGGTATAACTGAAGTACTTACCGCACTATCAACAATGCATTTATGGACTAGTTTGTCTCCCACAATGAGGACGAGATAGAAAAATGGGAGATTTTAAAATTTGGTGGAGGTTTAAGGAATTTGGGTAGGTATATTTTTTAGGGACACACCACCATGTATTAATGGTTGAGGATTTATATAGATATAGGGCAACTGCTCATAAAGTAGTTCTTTATGACTAGGTATGTGGAATACCTCCCAAAAAGATATACTAGTCTTTATACTCTTAAAAGAATCAATGATTTTAAAATAAGGAGAAATAAATTTTTATTTAATTTTTTAAGGAAAATAAGTGCCTTGAGATTGAGTCAATGGATTTCTTTGAGTCACTCTTACCACATTCTTATTTTAAAGAGGTGTAGGACTTGTATGGGCTACCACATTTGCATTCAAACCTCGTAGCCTTAGAGGAATATTGTTTGAACTTTTATTCTCATCTTGAACATATCCCAAGGTTATTATACACTTAAAAGTTTACAAGGCTCACTCCTTAAGGTTGCCATACTTCATTTTTTTTATTGCACGAATTTCTCATCTTCTACTGTCAATTAAGGAGTAGACCCTCCTTGATCTGCCAAATCTTGTCCTTCACCCTCATAATCATTCATGAAGTGTCCTCTAAGATTATATTATCTCCTTAAACCAATCTACTATGGACTTAAATCATGTCTCTTATGTTGAGAGTAGAGTTTGGATTATAGGCATTGGATGGCCTATTGAAGTTAGGTTAACCCTATCCCCTCCCTTGACCATTATATTGAGGTGAAAATATGTCTATTGTGTAAGGTAGGAGTATGGGTTTTATTGAGATCTCGATTGTTGATTTAGCTTCCTCACTTTAGCTTCAAAGGTTTTAGATATTACTTCCCAATCAATGGTATCTTCTGATTTATTCAAGGCAAATTTAGACTTACTATTTAGATTTGATATTGGATCAAGGTTTGAAGGAGTAGTAGATGTATTAGGAAATATGGGAATATAGAATTTTAGAGGAAGCTTACCGACTTGGACCAAAACATTATCAACTTTAATGGATATGCCATAAGATTTAAGTGAAGTGTACCCATACATGGACTGTAACATGATAGCTATATCAGTCTTAATAACTCTAAGATATGTTAGGAAAATAAAACATGCAAGGGGTCTTATGGGAGGTGTAACCTTTCATTGAATTCATGCATAGTCTCTTTAGGCCCTCTATGATTCACATTTAGCTGATGAATGAGTGATGTATGATCACTCTTGTCTTTAAACCTTTGAGTTAACAACTCCCCAAACTAATCCCATGTAGTGATACATCCTCCCAATAATATTTTATATACCAATCAATGGATTTTCCCCTAAGAGATATGGTAAGTAATCTGACTTAAATGTTAATGTCAATGACATTATGGAAATTGTAGACATTATAAATATCCCTAATA